>OZ007554.1:93181265-93603750 GCA_963931855.1 Philhelius festivus
TGTGAATAATGACACCACATCAAAGGATACCAAAACATCATCATTTTCTAAACTTAAAGGAGAAACCACATCAATAAAGTTCTTCGTATTCTGGACATTATATTTGGAATTTTCATTCCAATTCTTCAAAATATTAACAATATATTTGGCCAGTTCAAAGCATGGCACATTTGTCGAAGCACATATTGGCCTTAGTGGCATGTTATCTTTATGGATCTTAGGTAATCCGTAGATCCGAGGAGCGTTCGCAATATATGTTGTCATACGTTTCTTCTCGTATTCATTAATAATGTTTTCACCAAGTAATGTTTTAACAAAAGAATTATTCATGCCTTGTAACTTGAGTGTTGGATTGTCTCTAAGGATTCTATGCTAAAATATCACCTTTTGATAAATTTATCAACAAGATCTGCAGTGACGCAATTAAATTCTTAAAACAACATAAGGAAGTGTATATTGTACCTGCAGATAAAGGTAATGTTACAGTGGCCATTTATAAAAAGGATTACTTAAGCAAGATGAACGATTTGTTAGGAGATAGATGTACGTATAGAATCCTTAGAGACAATCCAACACTCAAGTTACAAGGCATGAATAATTCTTTTGTTAAAACATTACTTGGTGAAAATATTATTAATGAATACGAGAAGAAACGTATGACAACATATATTGCGAACGCTCCTCGGATCTACGGATTACCTAAGATCCATAAAGATAACATGCCACTAAGGCCAATATGTGCTTCGACAAATGTGCCATGCTTTGTTAATATTTTGAAGAATTGGAATGAAAATTCCAAATATAATGTCCAGAATACGAAGAACTTTATTGATGTGGTTTCTCCTTTAAGTTTAGAAAATGATGATGTTTTGGTATCCTTTGATGTGGTGTCATTATTCACAAATGTCCCGATTCGTTTGATATTGGAACTTATTGAGAAAAAATGGAAGGATATACAAAAACATACCAAAATCAAAAAATCTATGTTTATGGAAATGCTACGTTTCTGCATTATAGACAATAATTATTTGGAGTTTAGTTCAAAGATATACCAACAGAAGCAAGGAGTACCTATGGGCAGCCCAGCCTCACCGATCTTGGCAGATATAGTGATGGAAGCTTTGTTGGACGATAGTCTAGCAAAATTGACCTTGAAACCCAAAATTATCACCAAGTACGTTGATGACTTGTTTGCTATAATTAAATCTAGTGAAGTTGAACCCACACTCATGGCGTTGAACTCTTTTCACCAACGGATTCAGTTTACTGTGGAAATGGAAAAAGATGGTGAATTACCATATCTTGATGTTAAGGTTATCAGACATAACGGTAAAATTATATTTGACTGGTATAAGAAACCCACATCTTCTGGACGTCTGATCAACTTCCACTCAAAACATCCTAGACAAATTATTATGAATACTGCGACCAACTTTATTTATCGTGTACTGGGAACAAGTCATAATAATTTCAGAAATAAAAACATAAGAATAATAAGAGACACCCTTTGCTCCAATTCATTCCCCGCGCATGTAATCAACAAACTAATAAGAAATTACAATGGAAAGAACGCAGATCCCCCTCAAAATGATCCACCACCAATTAATTACAGAAGCGCTATATACGTCCCATCTCTTTCAACTCGTATGATAGCAGCACCGATAAGAAATAAAGAGTTGACGAGAATAGCTCTTAAATCCGCTAACACCTTGAAATCTTTACTCTTCACCAACACGAAGGGAACGATCGACAACATGGATAAGTCAGACGTTGTCTACAAAATCGATTGTTTAGGTGGGAAAGAAATGGCATGTTCAGCGGTATACATAGGCACTTCTAAACAAAAGCTGCGCAATCGCCTCTCCGGCCACCGCTCCGATATCAAGAATGGTGGTGCTCAGAAAACTGCACTTGCACTTCACTGTATAGAAGAAGAACATAGACCAGACTTTGATAATGTGAGGGTATTAGAAGTAGAGAGGCACCATGGAAAAAGAATGTTGTTAGAGATGTTCCACATCATAAACACAAAGAACACAGTCAATAGACGGTCTGATTGTGATAATCTCTGCAACATGTATAGCCAACTTGTTAGGAGAATATGAAACAGTGGGGAATTACTAAATTAAATTGTTCTTTTGTGTGAAATTAAGCAGTTTTGTTTTTTGGAATGTTTTGCTTATATAAAAATTTTCAAAAATTGTAATGAATTATTTAAATGTTTGTCAATTTTTGCTAAATTTTAATTTATTTTATTATTATTGCAGTGTTCCAAGTGTGATATTTATATATTATGTAAAACTAAAGAAATCGATAAAACTAAATTTTTATTTCAATTAGCTATTGATGAAATTATAAATTGGTCAATCACATCAGGTGCTAAATTATCAATTCCAAAATGTAAATTGCTCCATATTTGTCGAAAACGTAACTGCTCAAAACCCAATATAAATGTAAATAATGTAACAATCAATCATGTAAACTATTTAAGTATTTTAGGACTTATATTTAACAAATCATATACTTGGAACACTCACTGTCTAGAACTTAAGAAATCCCTAGCTGCAAGGACAAACATTATAAGATATTTAGCGTCCAACAAAAGCAACATGCATATAAATTCATTAACTTATATTACAAAAATGTTAGTTTTAAGCAAAATAGATTACGGGTTGTATATATATGGATATTGTCCTAAATCAACACTAAAAATAATAAAGCCAACATACAACATCGCAGCAAGGAGAAGTGTAAATGCTTTCCCCACCACGCCCATTCTTAATATCCTAGCCGAAGGTGGATTTCCTACAATTGAGGAGCGTAGAGATACGATTACGGATAAACTCTTGGCCAAACTTGTCTTCACCAAAAACTCTATCATCGACAACGATGTCAAAAATGCACTCGACCTCAAATTGCCAAAAAAGTTTCCGTCCACCATAAGCAAAATACTCACCAGGGCAGCCCAATTGAATCTGCCAACAAAAAAGCCCCGAAACCTAACTCCACGATATACTCCATGGTCACTTGATCAGGAATCAGTAATATACACTCTAACACAGTACAGGAAAACTAACACGAACAATAGCACTTACCAACAACTCTTCGCAGCCATTTCATTCGACCTAAAAAGTGACGGATGGGAATTTATTTTCACAGACGGATCCAAAACAGACAACAACACCTCATTTGCCGTTGTATCCGAAAATGGTTCTATAGGCGCTATCGGTAACCTACCAGACATTGCATCTGTATTTACAGCAGAAGCTTATGCTATTCTGCAAGCCCTTAAAACCACAACCAGCAAAAGAAATAAGTTCATTATCTGCTCTGACAGCATCTCAGTACTAAACGCCGTAAACAACCCCAACAACAACACTGATATTATATCTGAAATAAGATATGAAATTATAAAATCGAATAATATTAAATTGATGTGGACTCCTGGACACGTCGGAATCATGGGTAACGAATATGCGGATATTGCTGCAAACTCAGCCAAAAACTCACCCGTATACAATTTTAACGTCTTCACCAAATTGGACCTACTTAAAACCATCCAAAAAACATCAAAGCTAAATACAATCCACAACTGGAACCTGTACCACCATCACTATAAGAAAGTTAATCCCGAAAAAAACGCAGCCATATACCCCACAAATGTATCAAAAAAAGATATATCAAACTTCGTACGCCTTCGTCTCGGACATACCACTACAACACACCAACATCTCCTCAACAAAACCTCGCCTCCAATATGTACTACATGTAATACAAGATTAGACACAAATCATATTTTAGAACAATGTCCATTACTGCAACCCATAATAAAAACTATATTTAATAATAAAAATATTTACGAAATTCTAAAAAACCCTAGTCGTAGCAATATAGAAAATGTATCTAAATTTATAAAAAAATGTAAACTATTAATATAATTTATTTAAATAGAGCCAATAGTCCCAGCAGCTAGGCTCAATTTTCTTTTTTACATTACCATGTAATTTCAATTACCTGTTAATAAATAATAATAATAATAATTTATAAATGTCTTAATGTTGTTAAAACGAGTTTTTTAATTTTCATTGTAAGTTTCTTTGACACTGTATTTTGTTTAAATATGTTTTACTGACATACAATTTTTGTTTAAATTTCAAATAAAAAGGCCTGAAGAAGAGCGTATTCATGCTCGAAACGTCGCTTAACCAGTAACATCTTGTTTTATTGACCTAGAGCCCGCAAAAATAATTCTCTATAATTCTCAATATTTTTTTTTTTTCAAAAACTGTCCCACAGATTTAAAAAAAAATTTAAAAAAATTCATTTAGTTAAAGCTAGCTAAATGGTTGAAAAAAAAATTTCTAAAAAATTGTTATTTTTGGTACCCCCTTGAAACCACTTTTTTTGTTTTTGATTTTCTCAAAAACGGTACAAGTGATTTTTATCATTTTTTTTATGTTAAAGCTCCCCAGCAGTTTCAATATTACATATTGTGTATTTAAATTTACAAACATTTTTTTTTTGATTAAAAAAAAATAATTTTTTTTTGATTAAAAAAAAATCATTTTTTTTTTTTGAAAACTCAATATTTTGAAAACCTTATGTTCGATTTTTTTAAGGAACCACTAGAACGACTTATAATTTTTGTTCTTGCATAAATTCATATTTGCATAGCATTCTGTTGTTATCTCTTATGTATAGTTTTCTTTAATAACATTAGTTTTTAAAATTCCTATACTATTACATAGTCGCAAGTTCGTGCGACCCAGTCGTGCATTTTATTTATTATGCTATTAAGCTCATTCTTGATTTAGATAATAATGTCTTGAATTATAAAAAATATGGATAGATTTTTTTGCTAAGTCAATGTGGAATGCATTTGTATATACCATTTTTTCATTTTTACTGGTGACACAATTTTATAACGTCTTCCCATTCCCACGCCACGCCACTGATACGTATATAGTTAATGGTGGAGATAGTATTCTATGGTTCGCAGCAAAGCTGTGTCCGCCCGGGCGGCAGGCCTAGGGGGGCGGCAAAATGTCGCCGGTGATGCGGGTAGAGTAGAAATCATATGTTTCATGACAAATCGTTTGACAAGTCAACAAATAACAATAATGTAAATTTGAAATTTGCCACCCTATCTGTGGTTCGTCGTTGACGCTCTTGGCTGATTTCCATGAATTCGTAAACGGTGAGTAGGGCCATAAGAGTGCATTCCGTATTGTCGCGCGAAACTAAAAACAAAACAAAACAAATGGCACCAGATTGGCAGTGAAAAAGTTATTGCCAAATTTGATTAAAGCTACGATCTTAACTGCTAAATCAAAAGGAGAAGTTTGTTTGATACTAGGTATCCCTATGATTCCAACTGATATGCCATTTGAGTTCAAACGATTACAATATCCTGTGCGTTTATCATTTGCGATGTCCATCAACAAGAATCAAGGGCAAACACTTCACGTTTGTGGTGTGAATTTGGAGGAATCATGTTTTTCACATGGTCAATTTTATGTTGCCTGTTCCAGAGTCGGTACCCCCAGCCGTTTGTTTATTCATGTCCAAAATGGAAAAACAAAGAATATTGTTTATCCAAATGTTTTGGATTAAGTTTTAAAATAGCTAGCAATTAATAAAATTTTTTTTTTTTGAATAAATGAATTTGATGTAATTAATTTTTTTTATTATTTCACTTTATACGTAGCGAAGCACGTACCGGGCCGCTAGTATGTTATAAATACAAAGGTAGTACCCCTTGACTGTCATGCAGAAGGTCTTGGGTTCGATTTTCAGCCGCTGCAAAAAAAATATATCACGGGTGTACTGAATCTTGCGAGGAATTGACAAATCATGTAAGAGTACCTCTTGTCACTAAAAGTGCTCCTCATTAACTGTTCGGAATCGGCAGAAAAATGTAGGTCCCCTCCATTTCTGGTAACACTACAACAGGAGTGGTTGAGAGTCACTAGGTCCTAATTCTCTCCGAGCCGTTGCACCACCAAATTATTATTACTCCTGGTTCTACTTCTAAAATAAAGATTTCACGTCGCAAATGGAAAACGATATAAGTGACCTTTACGATTGGCAATTTGGAAGAAATCTCCGATCCAAGATGCCAATAAAACAAACAAATGGTCCTAATTTGATTCTGAAAATTATTTATTTAATCTTTTTGCTTTCTTCAACATACAATACATATGTAACTATTGCCAGTTATTTGCAAAATTATCTCAATGGAATATGTGTTAACCTACAATGGAGTTTCGCAACATTGTGAGTGAGTAATTCTGGTTTCAATGATATTAATTTCAGAACCATTCACTCTTTCCAGGGAAGGAACTATCATTCTTAATACCAATAGAACACTATCGGAAGCTTGCATGCATTCTGGCAATTATACAAATAAATTTTAAAGTATTTAGCTGTAATTTGAATGTTTGTTTTTAGAAATAATAGTTTTAAAAGAATAATTTCTATATAAAATAATTTAATAATTTTCTTTTATTAAAGGCATCAATAGATTGGTGGTACATTGAATAACGTTGAGCGTTGTATGAACTAATATTATTATACAAATGATTTGTGTTTTTGTTAATGTACGTGTTATGTTTTGTATTCGTGTATTTTTATCGTGCTATATTTCTTTAAATTTCTAAAATAACAATCAATAAAACTTTGCAGTAATGCATATAAATATAATATATTACAATATAAAATGTATAAACGTAATGAATTATTCTATAAGTTTTAAACCCATTTTGTGGAAAATGTATGTATAGTTATCAAAAAGTTAGGCACAAATCGCTTTTCATAAAAAAAAAAAATTGCACAGTATCAATGTTGTAAGTATTTCTAAGTGTTCTTAAGAAATGTTTAAATACCCTAAAAGGTTTTTGTTCATGCTTTATGCAATTGTTACAGTTGTCTGCTGTTGTCGTTGTTCAACAATTCGAATCCCTTGTGCGATATCACCCCTGCGAACTGCATTAAATTTCAGGAAAGCATCGTATCCATAAAGACACATGGCAACAAATCCAAAGAACTATAAAAAATATTTGTTTGGCTTAATATATGTACGAGTATGTACGGATAAGACAAACTTTTTATAATTTTAAAAAACTTACAGCTGCAGCAGTGAATGCTCCGACTCCCAATGTAGCCGCAAAGCAAGCAGCAAAAAGGTACAAAATTGTCCAAAGCGCACAGAAATACATTTCTATTTTGAGCCATGGAATTTTGTAAAATTTCTCACAAACATGAAACAGGTATGCAGCCAACATTATAGCAGTGAACCAAAAGCCAGTCATAGCAACTGAGCTGAAGTAGCTACCACGGGAGTGATGTGAAAATGCGCTGACTTGTATACAAATGAAACCTATTAAGTTAAAAAGCTATAAGAGAGTAAATGCATATAAGTTATAAATATTTTTAAATTTGATTTAAGAAGACGAACGTACAATGCAGGCGATTTTAACCATTCCAGGGATTGTGTGAATGTATGATTTATCTAATCGGATCTGGGGTGATACTGATGTTTGTGTGACTTGGGTTGTTGTCGTATGACGTCCGGGAAATCCTGGGTCTGCCATATTGCTTTAGTCTAGAAGAAAAAAAAAGGAATTATAATTAGTTTTGTTGATATTTTGTTAATAGGCATTGATAAGCTGCGTGTAAATGTATACTATTAGTAAAGTCAAACAAACAGTTTGCAATTCAACAATTGTTTTAAGCCGATGGATCTAATATTGATATTGACAATTTTCGTTTTCCATTGAGCGAACAAAATTATTTATTTCTCATTTAGAATTAATTTTATAAGTCTAATGTGGTTTTCTGTTGGAATCTTAAATAAATTTACGTTTAAAATGATTCGAGCAATTCATCGATGTCAGGGTATTAATACATAACCCTGTAGTATCTGAAAAAAAAATAATAATGTTCCTCATTGATAACATTACATGAGAAATCAAGCCGCAATTTGGAATTTTGAGGACTTTTGAGGAATTTATGTAAAAAGCTCCAAATTTCGAGGGTCTAAATCTGTGCTTTTTAAATTTGATTTCCAAGTTTTTCCAGTTTTTCGGGCTCAGTGAATATTAAATTAATTGAATACAGAATAAAAAATATATTGGGGCAACCTTTCTTTAAGGTGGCACGCGAATAATACTGTTTTTTTTTTGTACAGGTAGCTAGTGATTACAATTATACAGATTTAAAATATTAACGTGAGGAAACACAGTTAAATCATTAAAAAAAATGTTTTACTTTTTCAGTTTTAACCTTTTCATCCAGGCGGGCGCCTATATCAAATGTTTTTTAAATTTAATAGTACTGTGGTTGGGCAGCTTCGCTGGTTCTCTGGATTTTAACTCCCGTTTCGGCAGGCTTAGGGTATGTAAAGTCGCCAGGCAGTCGCTTATGCCAACAGTTTTTTTACTTAACAGTACTATGGGTTCAGAAGGTTCAGAAACTTCCCTATATTCTACAAAATAGTTCCCAAAAAAAATAATAATAATTTTATTGGAATGCAGGCATGTTTTGTGTGCTTTTTGTATGTAAAGTGAGGAACTTCAAAAATTAATTTAATTTAATTTGTTATTGTTATGTTAATCTACCGAATAAAATTATCAGCTTGTGAAAATTAGTTCTACCTTCAAGGGAAGTTGAGCCAAAATATTTTCAAAAAATATATTTTTACAACATAAGATTGTGTAGGTACCTTCTCGACTCAATATTTTGTTTTTGCTCAATGTCGAAACATACGAACAAAATCATACCACCTCATCCCTTCATGATAATAGCAAACATATGAAATCGACACTGGAAAAATCGTACAATAAGAATCCCAATTTAAGGCGTAACTACATAAACTAAACTCTGTTATGTTATTTTCCTTGTCAATGTATGTTTGAAACTTTTCGCTTTTGCAAAAGATTTAAGCCTTTTATCATACCTCATCAGTTTTTGACACGATCAAAGTTTGGCCTTATTTATTCATTTACCAACGAACACATCCAGAGTCTGAAAACCTTCCACCACTCTCTCAGCGCCAGCGCCCCCTTTTCTCACCATAACAGAGCTCTATCTTCATTCCATTTTTACTCACTTATGTATCGTCACTCTAAAGCTTCTTTTCGTTCACTTCACTGTGTAAAATTTTGTTGCGCTGCGTAGTCACCTACCAAAAAACGCACCCATAATAAATGAAATGCAGTTCCTCTTCCATTTAAAAAAAAGTAATTAATCCCTTTAGGCATTTGTGTAACCGGCGAAACAGATTTAAAAATACAATATCTCAAACAAAAAACCACAAACAAACCATAATCACTTTTATGATAGTGAGGTAAAACAGCTTTCACTTTTACCATTTTAACGTCGTAAACGCAGTCAAGCATTAACAATAATAGTTTTGTTGTTTCTGTTTTTCCTTTGCAACCGTTTCAGAAACATTTATTAAAAACTAATAACTTTTGTTTGTTTACAATTTCATTTAAAATCGGCAAGGAAGGCCTATGTACATAGTTTAAAAAAAATATAGATGACTTATCTCAGATTGTGAGATCATCACTCTGATTCTCGTTTACACCAAAAAAGTTTGTTAATGGCATATTAAATCACGGAAAATCTATTTATATTCAAGTTATACTCATATAACAGATTTTATATTCATATAAACAAAAATAAAGTTGATCAAGTTCAAAAAGAAATTTCCCGATACTGTTGCTAAAATAGAGCTCAAGATACATATATGTACATGCTTATGTAGCTACATAGATTTCTTTTTTTATATACATATACATATTATAAACTTAAAATTTTTAGTGAAACGTGTTTTCAGAATAATAAAATAAATTTAGCATACAACACGCACGTATTCCCACCCATATTTTGTTTTTAGCTTTGGTTATTTGGTCAACAACCGAATATTAAAAGAAGCTGACCGACCGACAGACTTTTCGACAACAGCCAACATCAGCTAACCTGCTCAATTTTGATTTAAAATTTAAGAAATATTTTGGATATAAAAGATATAAGCAAATCAATTAGTATTTATAGAATCTATTTTACGTTTTATTATTTTATCAAATAATACTGCAAAAGGTAAAGCAGCAAGTAAAAAAAAAGTAAAGAGTAAATAATTAATATCAAAGAAAATCGAACGATTTGATATGAACCAATCAATAGACTTGTAGGAATTGAAAAGTGTGACACGAGGATATGCATATAAACATAGGTACATATACGCATTTTAAGAAATACACCACGAAGCCGTAATGATAATAATATAGACTTTATATGCTTTACTTAATAGACAATTTTCTTATCAGGTCACCATAATCACACCTTCTTGTATTAGGACTATATGAAGCACTTGATAAAGTATTTCAGATGCACATTAAATGCGCACAGTTTTTTTAAGCTCATTAGCTCATCGCTCACTTGAATAAGGTTATTGACGATGACTTAATAACAAGACGCTTTTGTCATCGCTTTGGCCTTCAATCATGGATTTGTTTTCGTCTTTCGAAATTAAAATGTTTGTAACATGGGAGTCAAAGTTGTTTGCAATTTTTTTATATAGCAGCCAAATCCTGTTTAAATTATTCCTAAAATAAGCTAGCAGATAAAAATATCAAATTCTTACCTTATCTTAATTTTTGAATGGGGCGTACAAATTGAAGGGATTCGTTTTCAGTCGCGGGCGTGGAGTTAACTATTCGATAGATTATTTTTTTCACACAATTGTCTAATTACTATGTTGTTGTTCCACTTCGAGAGCAAATGCGATTAAACTAAAAAAAAACTCCCAGACTTATGAACACGGACTAAAAGAAAACTGTATGCAAAATAAGATGACAAGATAATTTTCCAATAGGTATGATATATATAAACAATAAATTTTTGATAAAACGAAAGAAAATTTTGATCTTCAACAAGTTGGAGGAGGCGGTTTCTATTCGTTTCTTTTTATCCTCTACACTCAGTTGGGACTTGGGACGGTAGTGTTTGGCATCGGCTGTTTGGGCGGCTATGACTACGACTACTTTGCGTTTGCGTTCGTCACTGTTTTCTTGTTTTGTTGTGGTTTTCATTTTAGGTATTTTCTAGAGGTTGTTTGTACATTGTACATACAAAATTGTGCGAACAAAATGAAATTAATGGAACACAGAATGACTGGAAAATATAAAATAATTTAGCGTTTTTATCTTTTAATTAATTATTAAAGCACCACTAATGGTAAATGAAATGAAAACAAAATTCCTTTTTTTGTTTATTTTAGGGATTTTTGTTGCAATTTTGATTATATTTTACAGATATACCTACATTATGTAAATACAATAACAACAGATTGAATATTGGACTGGGGGTTCAATAAGGAATTTGAGGCTAATTTTCGAGAATTCGGATTTAGTAAAAGATTTTAATGTTGGCATTCTACATTATCTGTTTAAGTGTTCTATTTAAATTTTCTCAGTGATTTTTTTTTTGTTCGATGAAAGTATCTAGTAAGCGTTTCACTTTTTCATTCTATTCCAGAAATACAAATAAAAAAATACAAGCCTATTCTAGAAAGCGCAGCGGACCACTTTTAATGACAGATTTGTATTTTCCTATTCTCAAAAGCGATTCGCTTTTCATTCGAACTTCATATGAATTTCATATTTCATATGAACTTATATGATCTTTCCATGAAAATGTCATTTGTTTTAAAAGCGATAGCTGTTTCTGTGAAGTTGGCGGATTGTTGACGGATAGGAATGGGGCCTATCGTGAATAAAATTTCCCTGGGAATTGTTCCCAACTTTCAAAATTGTCATCTCGAATAATGTCGAAAGTTTCCCTTGGAATTTATTGATATTGGGAATTAAGTTTCATAGTGACTTTGGCTCTCATTTAAAAAGGCCAGTCGCCACCTTACAATGAAGAGTGCAGAAGTATAGACCTTTCCAATTTTCTAAAATGGGGAAAATTCCGAGGGAAATTTTGTTCACGATAGCCCCCAATAACTTTACAAAGTGTACTTGAGTTTCTTTTATACATCAGTTGAACTTATTCAGCCTTATTTTGACATTCGATTTCATTAGAAAGTATGTCGAATTCGAATAATTTGTATTTTGAGATTCGAACGATTCGAAAGTTCACCTTATCAATGGAAAGTTCATTTATCTTTCGAAAACTAAGCAAATTTTCACTTTCGAATCGTTCGAAAGAAATGTCATTTCTTTCTCATTCAATTTTTTCTGGCGAATAGATTCATAAAACATGTAAGTTTAGTATAGTGTTAGTAGTATTGGATGCATAAGATGGATGTGATGCATCCATTATCCTTCTCCTATACAACTGCTCCTCACCGTTTTCTCTTTTCATACAAAAAACAAATGCCATTTTGATTTTTTAACGTCTGGCTTCAATTTATCAATTATTTTCATAAAACAATTTACAAATGGTGGTTCAAAATTCAAGTGTGACCAGATTTGTGTAAATTAAGTGGCTTTGAAGTTGCCTTCTTTTTTTGTTTATCAATTTGGAAAACAAAATTAGTTTGCATGAAAATTAAAACATAAATCAACTATTTTATTATTCAGGGAAGTTTTACCCTTATTTAACATCTTTTTGATATCAATAAACTTACCATACTGTTTTCTAAATGCTCCAAAATTTGAAAATGTCAGTTTTTATTAATGTATTCAAATTCAAACTTTACCGGGCCGTTAGCATCACTTATCTTTACTTTATTTTTCTTAAATAATAAAGTTTTATTTTTAGACCATATTTTTTTTGAAATAAAAATTATCAAAAAAAAAACAGCTTGGTCATACTAAATTAGATAGAAATGTCAGTAAATTTCAAACAGCTGATTTCGAAAATGAATTTAATTGAGGTTCATTTTATGCAATCATTCGACAATGAACGTTTTTCGTTCGAATGTCAAAATATGGAAAGTTCATTCGAATGAAAGTATCTATTCTAACGAATTAGCTATTCGTTCGAATGTCAAAATAAGGCTGATTAAGTTATTTAATTGAATCTATTTTTTTTTTTGTTAATTTGTTAGTTCCTATTTTGTTCTTTAATTATGGACTAAAAATCAAACCACAGCGCAGCAATTTGGTACACTTTATGACTTTATGAAGGGAACCAGTGGAATTGCATGTAGGTTAACTGTGCTTTAATAAGCCCATTCCCTTAACATTCAAACGTGGGCACAGCTTAAGCATCATGCCGTGAACCGGGACAAGTGAAGGAATTTTGTTTTTTATTTTTTATAATTCACACGCGCTCAAGTGTTATAATGTTAAACACAGCACGGGTGGGGAGGGCGAGAAAGGAGGTGTAGATGAACATTGGTCTTGAGTGTTTGCATTTTGAAATGGCGAGGAAAAACTGTGCCAGGTAAATTAATCCATAATCGTGTTGGGCGACTAAAAAACAAATCTCTATATTTGACGATACGACCAAAATTAGACTCCAGGGTGAACTGATGAGCATTCCTGGCGAAACGGGGATCACGGATTAACTGATTGAGGGGAGGAATGTAGTGGCGCACTCGAATGATAAAATCGATCATAATCGATTCAGACAACTCAACTCGAGACTCGAGTGCCTATTCGAGACCGAGAAGCGAATATTGAACGAAAGGACAGAAAAGAAAACAAAATCGAGAACTCGAGAAGTTGGTTATTTGTGTATCTGGTGTGTGTGTATTCAAACTTTGGGTTTATATTCATATTCATTTTCGCATTCGATGCACCGTTGAGGTTTGAATATGGAATTGTAAATGAAAGGCGAGAAGCATTATGTTATGATTTTTTTTGTTTTGTTTTTGCTTTTTTTCTAACTTGAGATGGAGTGTTTGTTTTCTTCTTTCTTTAGTATGATATTGTTTCGAAGATCATTCGAATGATCATTCGATTCTTTAAATCATTCGAATACTAATATCTCGATTCTTTAAAGTTTAAATCATTCGATTATGCCCAACACTAGAGGTTTGACCAAAATGAGTTCATGCCTATAAAATTGTTAGAGCCGTTTTCGAGATAAATAAGATTTTGCATAACGCTTATGGATAACGACAGAAGACAGCATTGAGTTTTTGAAGCATTATGGTTTATGGTTCCCATTTGACAATGCTATCTAGATCAGAATTTATTGAGTTTATTATACGCTGCCGTTCTAGAACCACATCCAAAGAACAAGGACATGCATTTGGAAACGAAGCTGGGAGTATTGTAGATAGCAAATAATTTAAGGGATTAGAGGTTTCAGACAAAAGATCATTGATGAATATCAAAAAGAGAGTTACATAAATTGGAAGCCAATAACTCTTCTTTTTACTCTTGCTTGTATTTCTTTCATGTTATTTCCATACCTCTTCATATTTTTTCAAAAACGTCTGTACAACTATCGCAATAAAATCTTATTGTACTTTTATTACAATAACGAATTTTTGAACAGTTGTCTCTAATAACATTAATTTTTAAAGTTTTTAGTCTATTACATAAGAGTAAGTTCGTGCGACCCAGTTGTGCATTTTATTTATTTTCGACATTCAAATTTGATATTTCCACCAATAAATTCGTCTTTTGTCCGAAACAATTTTTTCTTCAGAACTTTATATATTCAGAGTTTTAATTAAAAACTTATCAGCCTAATTATCAAACCCTTAACATGTGAATATTAGCTTTGAAAGAGATATTCAAGAATGAACGAAAGCTTCAATATTTAGATATTAAGAAATTAAATTATTGATACTTGTATATATTATGTTGATGGGAAAAATATATATTTTATATACATATATAGAACCTATGTATACATATCGTCGCTGTAGATCAAATACCTCGTAACCCAGAAAAGTCGATTTTTCAGGAGAGACAAAAAACTTATTATCAAATCAATGAGAGGCAATGAGAGACGTGTTGTTAATTATGCGCGTGGCTCTGCAATTATAGTTTTTAGGTTCACAAGATATTTTTCATTAGATCCGGAATTTTTTTCACAATATAATTGCATCATTTCCTAAAAATCGGTTTTTTCTGGGTTACGAGGTATTCGATCTACAGCGACGATATATCGCAAGAAAAAATGGTTTTCTTCATATATGTATGTATTGGGATTTCTTATTAAATTCTTTGGAACCATTTTTGAGCAAAATAAAAAAAGTGTTTAAGTTCCAAACTTTTGCATTCGAGGTGCTGTTTTAAAGAATTTTTTTTTGTGAAACAAAATATTTCGTTTTTTATTTTAGTTTTCAAAAATGTTAAATTTTTAATATAATACAAAATTCAATAGTTAATTGTTTTTTTTTTTCTTTAATTTCCGCTGATAAGAAACACGTTAATAAGAAAACCATTTATAAATAAACACTTCTGGAAGCACTAACTTGCATGAAAAGCAAATATAAAAAATTAAAGGAGACTGCACTTTTTATTTTCTTCCTACTAATACCTACATGCTACATCAGAAATGGTAGGGTATTTAATTATAGCCAGATTGAACCAATTCACTTGGCCATCGTTCTGCGCATTTTTTTTCTTTTTCAAATCTCGAACAACTTCTCTTCAAGTGTGAAATGAAGAACGAAAAATGCTAAAAAAACGACGTACAATCAGATGTTGTTTTTATGATGGCTGTTTCTTTGCGACTTGCAAGCGACTGAAGGTGGATTAAGAAGACCGTTGGTCAAGTGATTTGTAGTGGTAAACTGCTAATGCGATAGCTACTATCACTCTATTTCAATAACCAGAGTGCATTAGATAGTGCTCTTCAATATGACGGCTTAATTCCTCTCAGCTCAGTTGGTGTTGAGATGAACCTTCCAAAGATTGAAAACAAAGTATGAACAGAAACACAAGAAAAATTAAAATTCCACAGAAACCGGCAGGTATCTCAAAAACATGCATCCTTCCATTCTCCACATCATACACAATGCACGAAATGAGATTCAATTTTGTACCAAGTTCTTCACAACAATTCAAGGAGTCGGCTATCCATGTTCTACTCTAGAAACTATCGATTAAATCAATAATACGTGCATTTTGCCTAGGTTCCAATGCAGTTTTAATAAAAACTCGATTTTATCATACATTCTGTAAATCAAACTATGTACATATTTCAAAGTATAAGTTTTACAATTAAATAACTAAATCTTCAAATAAATAAATAAAAAAAAAGAATACAAAACTACAGTTGGAAACTGTATGAATTCAATCATGATTAGAAATCTGCTGGAATCTTCACATTGATACAACGACCAAAACGGGACACTAAATGCTGTTTATCGCTTTTGGTTTGTCGATTTTTACCATAAGAAGTCCTCTGTACTGGTGGAACCTTTAATTTCTTTGGTGGGTCACTTAGCTGTAGTGAACTAGGGTTTATTTGATTCACATTCAAATTTGATGTTTCATTTTGATTTTCATCTTTTAAAATCTTAGGAATCATTGGAACAATATCTACCAGTCCTCGATGGGCAGTCTTCATGTGATTTTGCTAAATGTTTTATTGTAACATCATTAACAGGTAGGAAATACCTAGAAAATATTCCATGTTTTGTTTACCATTTGATCTTGATTCTGTGTGTATAAGCCGCATACAATACAGAATGGTTTCAAATGCATCTTAGAATGGGTAAATATGCTGAGCCTCGTGTTAAGTACTTCATTGCATTGTGTACAATGATATTTAGGACCTCGTGGTTCATAGATATTCATAGTGCGGCGGAAAAAATTCTTTGGGTGGGATAAAGTTTATGAAGCACTTGGAGAATTTCTTTCAACAAAATTGTAAATGTTAATTCACCTTCTGCCAGGTTACAATTTCTTTTTCACATTCAGACATTTCCAGTGAGTTTTCAAATTGATTGATTAATATAATTGATAATTGAACGAATTAAAAAAATACTTTGTTTCGTTGTGGAACTTCGTTTTCTTTTCAACTAAAAAAAAGAAAATTTTTAAAAACTAGCGGTAAATATTTGACACATAATTCACATTTTAAATCAAAATGAAACCAATACAGCGGCTCTAGATAGAATGTTGAGGTCTGTTCGTTTAGTCAAGGTTTACATCCCTGGATTTTTCCACTGTCGCTTTTTTTGTAGCTGAATTTCAGAGAACAAAAAATTAGGGTAAAGCGCGGAACAGATTGAACCAGCAACTGCACCGTCAACAACAACAGCGGCCGCCATTAATTGAGAGCCAATGTATTTCAATTGTTCAACACACAAAAGAACAGCAACGCCAACAGCGTCGTTAGGCCAAAGGCCTAATAGGCTTTTCACACCGAATTAAAATCTCGGATTTCAGCAACAAGATTACGAAATCTCATTGAAGCGTTCGCACTGAACAGAACCAGGATTTCATTTGACGTTTCTGTCCATTTATCCTGCTTTCTCGGATATAATTTATCTTCTCTCCTTCTCTCTCCAGAATTCAAATTTCAAATAGTCACTCGAGACTCGACTCCATTATGTGCTTTTTATCTACCTCTTCTCTTGCTGACAATTTGTTGACAAAGCAGAACATTTCTAAAGGTTTGTTTGTTTTGACAATCATGTGTTTGAAAGTAGATTTTGAGGAGATTTTGTCGTAATCTAGTAGATTTGGAAATCTGAAAATGTATGGGGAATCTAGTAGATTTGAATGAGATTTTGAGAATTTTGCTCTAAATCTAGATTTTGATTTGGTGTGAAAAGCGTATAAATTTGCTGTTGCTGGTGCAGTGTTGTCAACTTTCCCACTGCAATATTCAGTGGCACCACAATGAAAAACTTTTTTTTCGATATGAAATGTCAAGCAAATGAAATGACGTTGCTGGTGGCAATGTGTTTGAGAAATGTCAGCGTGCTGTTTGCTGTTGACGGTGCTGGTGCTGTTGCTGGTTTAATCTGTTTCGCGCATAATACCTTTGTATATATAAGACTGCTTTTAAACGAAGCAATATTACCTTGCGATTTTTAAGCCTGTAGGAGAGAGACGAGTGTGGTGGCGGGGGTACACAAAATTGCTGGGGTTGGAAAAATTGCAGAGTTATCGTTCTTTCTTCTTTGTGGTTTTCTTTACTTGTCAGGTATGTTTCATTTCTATTTGGCGTTCGCTCAGTGAACTTCGATCTACTCACTAGAGTAAAGAGTGCGAAGAGATGACTCCTTTTTAATAGAAGAAAAGTTAACTTTCATTAAAAATCGCTGTGTTTAAAAGCATTCATGCAATCGAAGGGAAGTCAAAAGAGAATCAAAGATTAAAAATAGCTTTCGTGTAAAAGCAGTCTAACCTATAGTATTATCTTGGAGCGTGATTTTGTGTTGCGAACGCTAGCCTGGTGGTGGCGCAAAAATTAACGAACGCTTTTACAGTGGAGAGTAGGATAACATACAAAACAAGTAGTAACAAAGAGAATATATTATTAGGTTGTTTTGTTGAGCTTCTTAATGTACACATTAAGAAATGTTACATTGAATGTGCTGTTAACTTGTTGTTGTTGTTTTTAAATGTGCAAAATAAGCTTAATGTGTAACATTTCTTTGGTATTCACCGAGCGCTCTTAAACGGCTCTTAACTTTACGAGGCTCTTAACTTGAAATTTCTTTGGGGTATTCACCAACCACTCACAAGTCTTTTTCGAAGTTCGAAAATGAGAGCCACTCTCTCTCTTGTTCAGGCATACCCAAACTGTGAAATCAAACTGTTTTCGAACTTGAATGACAGCTGGCAGTGAGAATCCTTCGGTCAATTTCGTATTTTGCTTGGGGAGCGTTGCTGGTGACGATAACTGGTTTTGGTTTTGCACTCACCGTCGTTTGTTTAGTTTTCGAATTTTCGAACAGAGCGCTCGTAAGTTTAGGAGTGGTCGGGACCACTCCTAACTTTTAAGAACGCTCGTAGATCTTCACTAATATTGCTTGGTGAATAGGTTTAAGAGCTTCTTAAGTTATGAGCGCTCGGTGAATACCAGCCTTAATGTGTACATTAAGGCTCGTATTGACCAAGCGCTCCTAAACGGCTCTTAACTTTACGAGGCTCTTAACTTGAAATTTCTGTGGGGTATTCACCAACCACTCCCAAGTGTTTTTCGAAGTTCGAAAATGAGAGCCACTCTCTCTTGTTCAGGCATACCCAAACTGTGAAATGTTGTGGAATGTTGTTCTTGACAGCAAATGGATACTCTTCTACTTGGCATTGCTCACATGGATTCGAGTCAAATGCGTGCGTGGCACACGCACAAGCGAACAAACTTTCGAAGAGAGCGCTCGTAAGTTAGGAGTGGTTGGGACCACTCCTAACTTTTAAGAGCGCTCGTAGATCTTCACTAATATTGCTTGGTGAATAGGTTTATGAGCTTCTTAAGTTATGAGCGCTCGGTGAATACCGGCCTAAGAAGCTCAACAAAACACGCCTATTATTAAATTTAGTAAAGACAAATCTAGCAATTACAATCCCTAGCCTTAAGATGTCGCAACAATCTTTCGTCTTCTTGATAGTACTATAAGTTTTATATACAAAGGTAAGACTACGTTTTCACCAAAAGATAATCCGAGATTTAAGGCAAGAGATATTTTGTATTAATAAATTATTTATATTTTCCAAACGCTTTAACAGTTGTACGGAACGCAATGTGGTTGGTACATTCATTTATTGGATTTGAACTTCATACAATCCAATTTTAAATGTATCCAATTTCCAATATGCATACAATGATAATAAAATGAATAATAATGGAAATCAGCTCAGTTTTGTTTTACGTGTATAATAACCAGAGTTTTGGATTGGTGACTTTTTTTCGCAGTATATTTGACATAAGGATAAGGCGTAGCTAAAACGACTAAGAAAATGTATTATAAATACAGATTTGTTTGACGTGGCGTTTAGCTATTCCGAGGTTGAACCCAGTATTAGTGAAAAATAGTAAATAAGGTCGTAAAAGATTAAAAAGAAGATTAACTTTGACGGCATCTATAAAAATGCTAATGGTGTTTCAATTTTTTTTATAAAGTGGAAGTGAAAGAAAGAAAGTTTCATTTGTGCCAAACGATGAAAAATCACCGAGATAGCTTAGCACAATACGGATATTAGGTCAGTTCGAACTATAGAATAATTGATCCAATGAAGATTTAACAAGTTTTATTTCTAATGTACTAGATTTACGAAATTAATTAGTATGGTAAATCTTCGAGATTTAAAGAATATTTATGGTAAATTCGCCTAAATCTAGCATTATCTCTTGGTGAAAACGAAGTATAAATCATATTTTACATTCGAGCTAATAAATCAAAGAACAATGGCGCAAAATTTTTAACAGGCTAGTGTTAAGGTATTAGTATGATACTACTTAACAATTTTGTAAGCTTACAGCACTTTACCAACTATTTTTGAATTTTAAAAATTTTCTTATTGTTACGAAGGCGACATCAATAACAAAGACAGCGAGGTAAATTCGCCTAAACCTAGCATTATCTCTTGGTGAAAACGAAGTATAAATCATATTTTACATTCGAGCTAATAAATCAAAGAACAATGGCGCAAAATTTTTAACAGGCTAGTGTTAAGGTATTAGTATGATACTACTTAACAATTTTGTAAGCTTACAGCACTTTACCAACTATTTTTGAATTTTAAAAATTTTCTTATTGTTACGAAGGCGACATCAATAACAAAGACAGCGAGAAATTAAACCACTTTAATTTAACTTTTCTTTATTTTCTTATATTATAAATATAGGTAGGCACAATAAGCGCTTAAGGCGTGAAAATAAAGTTTTGATTAATTAAAGTTTGTGTTGTTTAATTTTAGTATTTTTGGCTGTCTGCTTCTAACGAAATGCGAAATGATAATGACGGTTTTCAAGCTGGGCGGCATTCAAATTCTACTTTGGTGAGGAGCGAGAAAGATGTACATTCGGTTGCAATTCGCAAGATTCGTTCCTTTCGTGCCAAGTTCTGTGATGCCAACCCTCAAAAACATCCCCCCCCTACGTGAAAGTCCCAGGACTTCCCCGCAAAACGTCTAGAACTGCAAGTTTGGACACTGGACGTCCAAAAAAAAAAATTTTATTGATTGCTGATGTTCGAACCATTTGGTGCGTCTGGTCAGAGTTGGAAAATATTCCTTGACCCATCGACGCCAAAAGGTATTTTTAAGCTGTTGGCTTATTCTACAGGGTGATTTGCTTAAGGTGTGACAAAAAGCTAGGGCGTGTAGGTTGAACTTAGACAAGAAAAAAATCATATGGGAGGGGGGGTCTATTTCCCCCATTTAGGCGGGATCGGCAATTTAAGAAAAAAATCACTTAAAACAGAAAAAAAATTATTAAAAAATAACAGTGATACCTACAGAGTAATGCTATAGCATTTTGAAAAGCCAGAAATACATTCTTTAATTTTGTTTTTAAATAAAGTTGTTCGAGTGACAAGTTTTTGAAAAATTAATTTTCAAAATCAAAATTTTGAAAAAAAAATGAAATTTTTTTTAAACAATTTGTTTTTAAAATTTTACGTAATTAAGTATTATTTTTTTATTCAACATTCAATGCTCTTATTAATTTTTGATCAAACACAAAAAACCGGATGTCAAAATGTTTTTTAGTTTTTGAGAAAATCAAAAATAACAAAAACTACTTTTGTTCTAAGAAAAGCCTTTTATTTTAGTTTTTACGTTTTTGGATTCTTAGGTGAATTTACGATCGAAAGGATTAACTTTCTTTTTACTATTTTTTTAATTATCGTCTTGTAAGCATACAATAATGTGACAAAGTACTGGATTAACCATATTTCACACATTTTTTTATTGAGAAAACTTGCGTGAGAGCATTGGTTTAAAATTGACCTGCCACTTTTTTATTATGGTGGGGTCGGCTTGGCTTAGGTGCATTTACGAAAGAAATAATTAACTTTTTTTGTACAATTTTTTTATTATCAGTCTTATAAGCACACAATAAAGTGACAAAGTACTGGATTAACACATTTTTTCATTGAGAACACCTGCGTGAGAGCATTGTATTAATATTGACCTGCGAATGTTTTTTTAAATAATGCAACGTTACACGCCCTAACTAGTGATATAAAAATGCAATTGCGAAATAAGAACAAAAATGTTCCTGAATCTTGAAATCAATTAAAATAAGAAATACATGCATATTTAGATAAAATACGTAATTACTGTTTATTTAAATTTTTAACTATTTTTTAACTAAAGCTTATTACAAAAAATTTTCGATATGATCCCCATTTTTTAGAAGGCAAAGATTATAGCGCCTTCTTATTGCTGCACATAAATTTATACTTGATAAATTTTCCTGTAATTTGACTCCAGCCACTTCAATCCGTTGTTTCAGTTGTTCCAAAGATTCTATTTCCACTTCGTACACATAGTTCTTCATGAATCTCCAAGCATTCGGTAACTAAATGGTTACCCCCACATTTTATACATGCTACGGTTTTTTTACAGGCACTTGATTTGTGGTTGAACCCTTGACACTTAAAACACCGGGTAAGGTTGAAGTATTCTCTCACTGGGCACTTTACCCAACCTACTTTTAAGTACTCAAGGTTCAAAATCTTGCTAAACGTCACGCTATCAACTTCCAAAATTGCACAAAGGTTTCTCCATTTATTTTTATTTTTGAATACATGAACTAGTTTAATATCGCAGTCGTTTAGTTCTTGATTTTGGTTTTTTATTTTATTAACTATGTCTTCTTCAATTTCATCGTTTTCTAAGTTCATGACACATACTAGGGGTTTATTTTTTATGGGTACAACGACTTTGTACTGATCTTTAAACTGAGTTTCAATTTCAGCTTTCAATTTTTCTGAAGATGATTTGTCGGCACATTTAATAATTACACTGCCATTATTCTTGTTCACCAGACTGTTTACATTAACACTAGTTGGATCTATTTTTTCTTTTATTTGTTTTCGTGTTTCATTTTATTTCTGTTTTGATAAACGGTAGATTCGTTTTTTTTCAATACATCATTGTAGGAGATTCTCTCTTTGTTTTTATTTAGAATTCCGCTATTATTTTTTTTAATTTCATTTGTAAGTGCAGTCACTGATTTTTCTATATATTTAACGCTTTCCTTCATATGCTCATCGTTTTTTGTTTCACTTTTGTGTGTTATCTGTTTTTGTATATCTTCTATAGAATTTGAGACTGTTGCAATTTTATTAACATCATCAGTAATTTGTTGACTCTTGTTTTGAATGGTGTTACTTATAATATTCATAATATTCTAAGAAACTCTTCATTTCAATTTCATTCTTTTTTAACGAGTCCTCGAATTCATTTTTGTATTCTTTCAAATACAGATTGTTTTTTTTTCACAGTTTCTTGCATTTCTCTAATAATTGTATCAATATTTGATATATACATCATACAATCATCACATATATATCTCACCTTTTTAAAAATACAGTTCAAAAGTGCGTCAAATACAAGTTTATAACCAATGATGAAAATGAGAGTATGGTCCTTGAAATAACGATCCAAAGAAAAAAGCTGTTAATTGTACCGATTTATATCAATCCAAATAATTGGAACACAGATTTTCTGAAAGTATATGATTTTTTAATAAGCAAAAATGGAACAGAAAATATAATGGTGATAGGAGATTTAAATGCAAGAGTGGGCGTCGAACCTGGACAAGAAAACTCGAAAATATTCTGTTCAAGAAACTGGAAAGACTAAATACTAATGAAAAAAATACTCGATATGTGTGACGCTTTCGGGTTGCAGATTGTGAATGGTTGTAGCAAGTCAGATTCAGAAGGTGAGATGACCTACATTGGTCCCAGAGGTAGCTCTGTAGTGGATTTTTGTCTACATGGCGCAGACTGGTGGTGTTTTTTGGAAGACATGGCTGTAGAAGGCGTTCCTTTCTCTGATCATCTTTCATCATAGTAATTTCTATTAGTATAAATGGTGTACGGGAGGAGGATGTTAAAGAGCTTCAACTTCTGCCCAAACTTCGTTGGAAACAATCGATCAGAACAATGTATAATTACTCTCTTAATGAATGTTTACATGTCGAACGGGAGAATGAAAATAGTGACTTAGGACTAGATTCTTTGGAAGCTATTATTCATGCTTATTTTGACATTCTCATGAATAGTCTATTCGTTAGAATCATTCTATTCCTTCGAATGAACTTTCTTAATTTTGAGATTCGAACGAATAACATTCATTTGCGAAAGATAGCATAAAATGAACTTCAAAAAAGATTCATTTTCATTATCAGCTGTTTGACATTTACTATATTTCTATTTGAATTAGTATGACCGTTTTACATTTTTTTGTTCTAAACATTTTATAGATGTTGGATAAATAATCAAGAAACAAAATAAATAATACACTTTTTCATTATAAAGTAAAGTTTAACCATAAAGAACTACATATTTATTACATTTTTTGTGTCAACTCAGCTGTTTTAAGACTATTCTTAAAAAAATAAGTTGTTCATGACGCGTTCTAAATTTTTATTTTTTTTTCGTATACACTTGGTCACACTAAAATATCAAAAACAAAAGAGTGTTGAATACACGAACGGACCTAAGGATCGCTGAGCGATGAACACGGCCAATTGATTTGAAATTATTGTAGTCAACGTACTTCTACTTCACTCTGAAAAGCCAAGCCGCCGCTCATCATCCTAAATTTGCTTGTATCAAAACTTTTATTATACTTACTCTTAACTTGTTAAAATACTTTTATTATATTAATAAATATAACTTACACTTATTGCTAACAGGTTATGGGCCCAGGCAACTGGCTTAATTGAGTGTTAAGAGTATTGTTTGTTTTTTCCGCTTTAATTGATAATTAAAAGTGAAGAAGTTTTTTTTGATCGAAACTGGCAAAATGGTGGACGACAGAGTCTGCATTCCCAAATTGAATAGCACGAATTGGCAAATCTGGAAAATTCGTGTAGAAAGTTTTCTTGCCCGAGAGGATTTATTGAGGTTTGTGGAAGAGAATGTTCCTAATGATAAGGATATGACTACCGTTTGGAAGACAGGTGATCGTAAGACCAGAGGTACTATAATCCTCTTTCTGGGAGACAACCAGCTTTCCTTGGTGAAGAACTGCGTATATGCAAAAGATGTGTGGGATACCCTTCGTAATCATCACGAAAAAATTTCTCGATCCACCCGTGTAGCTCTCCTCAAGAAGTTGTGCTGTATAAGACTTCAGGAGAATGGGAATGTGGAAAAGCATCTGTTCGAGATTGAAGAGATTTTCGACCGCTTAGCTGCAGCTGGACATGTATTG
Source organism: Philhelius festivus (assembly GCA_963931855.1). NCBI lineage: Eukaryota > Metazoa > Arthropoda > Insecta > Diptera > Syrphidae > Philhelius > Philhelius festivus. The sequence goes on from OZ007554.1 coordinate 93,206,537, forward strand.
GACAAAGATACACAAATATGTATGATACTGCAAAGCCTTCCGGATTCGTTCGAGACATTGGTTTCAGCTTTAGATAGTCTCTCGGACAAGGATGTAACAATCGAATTCATTAAACAAAAACTAATCGATGAATACCACCGTCGAATCAATAGAATTGATTCATCGAAGAACGAAAATGCCATGAGGACAGACTTCAAACGAGCAGTAGACAAGAGAACTTGTTTTTATTGCAAAAAGACGGGGCACATTCGATCGAGCTGCCGTAAATACTTATCATCGAAAAACAAAGTTCACCTTAAGTCTGCTGAAGAAACTAACATTGCTTTTGTAGCTGGGAGCGACAAATCTGTTTCTTGGTTGATCGACAGCGGTGCCAGTTCACATATGACGTGCGATAAAAGTTTTTTTGTTTCCTTCACAGAGTTGGATGACTCGCACATTACTTTGGCTGATGGAAAACAAACAGCAACTGCTGGCCGTGGTGAAGGTGTTCTGTGGGGCATAGATGGAAGTCGAAATCGAGTCAAGATTACACTTTACGATGTTCTGTTTGTACCAGAACTGGAAGGGAGTCTTATATCCGTCAGCAGGTTGATAGACAAGGGTCTGAACGTGAAATTCGACCAGAATGGATGTAGGATTTTGAATTCGGATGGAAAAGCCGTTGCGCTGGGAATCCGAAGCGGAAATCTATATAAGTTAAAAATCCAAGAAAAATGTTCGATAGCATCTGAGGCACATCGAGAAACCTGTGAACATCAATGGCATAGACGATTTGGTCATCGAGATCCAGCCGTACTGAAGCGCATGCTGAATGAAAATTTGGTCAAAGGCCTCAAAATTAAAAAATGTAGTGCGAATAATATTTGCCAGTGCTGCCTAGAAGGAAAACTTAGTCGGAAACCATTTCCTGAAGTTTTAGAAAGAAAAGCTAAGAAAATTCTCGATATTGTTCACACCGATTTGTGTGGTCCTATTAATACGCCGACTCCATCTGGTAATAAGTATATAATGACAATGGTGGATGATTTCAGTAGGTATGCTGTAATTTATCTTTTGAAAAACAAGTCGGAAGCAGCGGAACGCATCGAAGAATATGTTCGCCAGGTAGAAAATAGCTTCGGTAGGAAGCCTAAAGTTATCCGATCTGATGGAGGAGGAGAATATGACAACAAAAGGTTACGTAATTTTTATCTCAAAGAAGGCATCAAAGCGCAGTTTACAACACCATACTCGCCCCAGCAGAATGGTGTTGCAGAGCGCAAAAATAGATCGCTCATTGAAATGGTTACATGTATGCTTCTGGATGCTGGCTTGCCGAAGCGCTATTGGGGTGAAGCTGTACTCACAGCTGCTTATGTACAGAATCGAATGCCATCAAGATCTGTTTCAAAGACACCTTTCGAGATATGGAATAAGACCAAACCATCGTTGCAACACCTAAGAATCTTTGGGTGTGAAGCGTATGTGTACGTTCCTAGTGTCAATCGTCAAAAATTGGATAGCAAATCCAAGAAGCTAATTTTTGTTGGATACTCTGATCAACATAAAGGGTATCGGTTCGTAGATTGTAAAACCGACAAGATAACAATAAGTCGTGATGCTCGTTTTCTGGAATTAAGGGAGAAAGTTGCTGCCAAGATCCCAGGTCCAGATGCTGTTAAGTTATTTGATGAAGTCCAAATGAGCATTACTCCTAGGTATATTATTCCTGATGTTGAAGAGGTACAACCAGCTGAAGCTCAAGCTGACGATAGTGAAGATGAATTTTTCGGGTTTGACGAGCCAATTTCTGCAAATCAGGAGGAGCAGATTCCAACCAGACGTTCTGCACGATACACCCAAGGTAAGCTACCCGTACATCTCAATGATTATGTTCTCGATTTTGCATCAATTGTTTTGGATGAGCCAAAAGACTACAAAGAAGCTGTGAAGATTCCAGAATGGAAAAATTCTATGGACGAGGAGATGGCAGCCCACCGACATAATGAAACTTGGACACTAACGTCTTTGCCCTCAGGGCGGAGAGCAATTGGTTCAAAATGGGTGTTTAAAACCAAATGGAACGAAAAGAACGAGGTATCAAGATATAAAGCCCGTATTGTAGCGCAAGGATATACACAGAGATACGGTGTAGATTATGATGAGGTATTCGCTCCAGTCACGAGAATCACGACATTGAGGACGTTTTTGGCAGTAGCTGCAAAACGACAAATGTATGTGAAGCACTTCGACGTCAAGACGGCGTATTTAAATGGAATTGTCGAAGAGGAAATCTTCATGAAGCAACCACCGGGTTATGAAGTAGCTGGAAAAGAAAATTTGGTTTGCCACCTGAAGAAGAGTATATATGGCCTAAAACAGTCTGCACGTTGTTGGAACCAGATATTGGATGAGTCTTTACGAAAATTAAATTTTGTGGTATCAAATGCAGATCCATGTTTGTATATGAAGAAATACGAGAATAAGACTTTATATCTTCTGGTTTATGTTGATGACATTCTGGCTGGATGTGTGGATGAAAGTAAAATAGATCAATTTTACTCAGATATAAAAAGAAAATTTGAGATAACATGTTTCGGAAATGTTCATCATTTTCTTGGGATGGAAATTGAAAAATCAGATATTTCATTTTATGTTTCTCTGAAGAACTATAGCAAGAAAATAATATCAAAATTTGGGATGAGTTTTGCTAAGCCTGCAAAGACACCAATGGACCCGGGTTACTTGAAGATAGATGACACTAGTAAACCATTTCACGATGCAACGTTGTACCAAAGCCTTGTTGGAGCATTACTTTATTTGGCAGTTAATGCAAGGCCAGACATTGCAGTCAGCACTGCCATTTTAGGAAGAAAATTTAAAAATCCTTCGGAAGCTGATTGGACAGCCGCAAAAAGAGTCCTACGTTATATTTCAGGCACGATTGATTACAAACTATGTCTTGGTGAGGCCTGTGAGTGGAAACTTTTTGGGTACTCAGATGCGGACTGGGCAGGAGACCAAGAAAGTCGAAAGTCAACATCCGGCAATGTGTTCTTATTCGGAGGGCCTATTTCTTGGACGAGCCGTCGACAAGATTGTGTTTCTCTTTCATCGATGGAGGCTGAGTATGTGGCACTTAGCGACGTTTATTGAACGATTTTGGTGAAATTCAACATGAAGCTACGCTGATGAATGTGGACAATCAAAGCTGCATATCTTTTGTTAACACCGAACGGCTTAGCCGACGTTCGAAGCATATTGAAACGAGAGAGCGCTATGTTCGAGATCTATGTCACAATAACGAAGTTTATCTACAATATTGTCCTACGGATTCGATGCTTGCAGATATTTGTACAAAACCGCTAGGTCCTGTAAAGCAGTTAGGTTTCTGCAAACAATTGAAATTTTTCTAATAATTATGTTCATCGAGGAGGAGTGTTGAATACACGAACGGACCTAAGGATCGCTGAGCGATGAACACGGCCAATTGATTTGAAATTATTGTAGTCAACGTACTTCTACTTCACTCTGAAAAGCCAAGCCGCCGCTCATCATCCTAAATTTGCTTGTATCAAAACTTTTATTATACTTACTCTTAACTTGTTAAAATACTTTTATTATATTAATAAATATAACTTACACTTATTGCTAACAAAGAGAAGTGTTTGTGAAATGTCAAACTCAAAAAGTGAAATGTTTGTTTATTTGTAATTGTTTTGTTTATTGTTTAATAATTTAAATTTCTGTGATAAAAACATAAAATAATAAATAAAAAATAAAAATATGGCATTTGTGTTGTTTATAAATGTAGATGGTGTTGAAGAAGTGCAGAGGAGAAGGATAGTGGATGCTTTCCGTATCAACGCGGGTGGTAAAAAAAACCTTTGCTACCTCCGGGTTTTCGTCCATTATTTTGAATATTTTGGAATGCGACCTTTTAATATAAAACAACAACAAAAATAATAAAAGTAATTTATTTTCCATGAAATAATTAAAAACTTACATGTTTTGTTGTTTACTCGACAGAAAAATTCAAACGACACAAAAATGTCATTTAATTCTATTCTTTCGAATGTCAAAATTGAATTAGCTTTCGCAAATCAATGAACTTTCTATGGATTGGGTGAACTTTCGATTTGTTCGATTAACATTCTAATCGCCGAGTCTCAAAATTAAGTTTCAACGAATTCGACTCACTTTCTAACGAAAGATAATGTCAAAATAAGCACCATTAAAAACGCATACACAACTGTAAATCGTATAACAGAAAAAAAAAAGAATGCTAGTAAAAGCGAATGGTTTGATAAAGATTGCTCTAAGGCAAGGGATACATCATTTGGTCTGCTGAAAACCTATAAAAAAGCCGGTTCAATTTATTTTAAAAACTTATACCTGGAAGCCAACTCAAATTTTAAGTCTCTTTGTAAGATTAAAAAAAAAGTATACCTTGAAAAGCTAGCACGAAACCTGGCGTTGTGCAAGAATGCTAAAGACTTCTGGAAAAATGTAATGGGGGCAATAAATACCAAACTAGTACCAACTTAGGAATACATGTGCTGAAGTCTGCTTAATGCTGATATGCAATTCTTAACTCCATATTATGCTCGGCCCTTCAATCATAATGAAACTTTAGATGCAACAATCACAATGGCCGAAGTAAAATTTGTTTTATCGCAAACGAAAGATAATAAAGCTGCAGGATCAGATAGAGTGCCAACTGAATTTTTTAAATATGCTTCAGACGAATTTATATATGAACTCACACGACAGTATAACAAAGTCTTCGAAACAGGAAATATACCAGAAAGTTTCAAAGAGTCAGTTTTATTCCCCATTCATAAGAAAGGCAGTTTTGATGATCCGGGAAACTATAGAGGAATCTCTTTTTTAAATGCATCACTGAAAATCTATACCATGATTCTTCAAAGAAGACTATTACTATGGATAAACCAGAATGGCAAAATAAATGAGTGTCAAGCAGGATTTAGACCCGGTCGTAGCACAAAATTGATCACATTTTTTTATAGTAAAGGGGTGTCATATAAATTTGGACGAGCTTAGAAACTTTGTATGATGACACAAAAACAGCCATTTAGAAGGGGAACGACTTTCTGACTGGTTTTCAACATTTATAGGCATGAAGCAAGGTTGCAATATAAGTCGGATTAGCTGGTGGAGTAGATTTTTCTGCAACAAAAATTAAAGGGTTGTTGTTTGCTGATGATTTTGTTCTCTTTGCAAATTCTCCTGAAGCTCTGCAAATGATGATCAACCGGCTACACGCATATTGTCAACTCTGGGGATTGTCTGTTAATTTGGAAAAAACTAAAGCTATGATTTTTAGACTTGGTGGAGGAAGCTATTCCAGGATGGAACACTGGACCTACAATGGAAACAGTATTGAAATTGTGAAACACTACAAATACCTTGGATTCACAATAGCAAGCAACCTAAATTTGTCACAACATCTAAGAGAGAAACTTGCAGAGGCTAAAAACGCTTTGAACGCTACCTGGAGAAGCTGTCTTGGAAATAAAAGTGTATCACACTGTGCAAAGTATAGAATATTCCAAGCCACTATGGAGTCAGTCATGTTTTATGGTGCGCAAGTATGGGGTTATGAAAAATTTGATATTGTGGAACAAATTCAAAGATTTTTCCTGAAAAGAACTTTCGGTCTACCATCAACATCACCGAACTATATGCTGCATGTAGAAACTGGGCTTCCTGAGCTCTTTACAAAAACGTTTAAATTGCATATTGATTATGTCATAAAAGTTATGATTCTTCCAAATGAAAGGCTGCCCAAAAAAATTGCTTTGTATGCCTTGCAACGAAAATCATTGTGGTTTGATGAATGGTACAACTTAGCAATTGTATGTGGAGTTCAACTGAATCTTTCCTTGGAAAACGTCGGGACATGGAAGGAACAATTGTATGAAATGGTGGAGTGCTTGGATGAGAAATGGATGCAGGAATGTCAATGGAAAGTGAGTACGTCAATGCATCGATTAATATATGTAAATCTTCAGCACATCCTCAAAGATGGCAACCAAACCATTGAATAGATAGTGGCTGCTTCTTTTCTTTGAAACCTAACTAGCTCGCCATGGTTTCGTTGATCAATGTTGCGGATGAACCTTCATCCAAAAATGCAAATGTCTTAATGATTTGGTTATTGGCACCTCGAAGCTCAACTGGCAGTATTTTGAAGAGGAGTTTTGTAGACTTGGGGTTAATAGTTTTCACTTGCATAGTTCTAATATGTTCTTTTTGCTCAGGTTCCTGATTATCGTGCAGTGTTAGATGGTGGTACTTGCGGCAACCATTCACCTTGCATTAATTCTTCCGGTGGCAGTTGTAAGTGTTGTGTCCTTTGGCCAGACAACTGAAACACAATCTCCGGTTTTTTACGAAAACCCATCTTTGATTTATTGACTTCTGCAGATAAGCACTACAATCGGATAAAGGATGAGAATCAGCACAGTTTTCGCAAATGACTCTGGAATTTGTTTTCGTCAGAGGAGTTGTTTCGTTGACGATGTAAACTTGTTTCGTATTTGTTCGCTGTTGAATAGTATGCGGCTTTGGAAGCGAAACCGCTGGCGATGATACATTCGTTGTTGCTTTGGAGATAACTTTGGCAATTGGTGCAAACCAAGAAGCAAAATGTTCTAAAGTTGGAAAAGGCTTGATAAGTGCTGCATATGAGGTCCGCTCGATGCGTTTGGACAATGGCATTGTCATCGAGTCCTTAAAAAGTTGAAGAATAGATTTCTTTCTTTCTAAAGAAAGAGACAACTATTCAATAGAACGATGCGCGCGCATGGCTCTCATACTTGAGTTCTTGGCTAAGGTTATGTTGAGTCGGCATCGCCACACCGCATTTTTCTAAATTTCTCATTTGCTAATATTCTCATTTTATTTTTCGTTGCTCAAAGCAAATTATTAATTTTTCTCATATGAATAAGACTAATTGTAAGTAGTTATTTAAGGTTTATTAAAGTTATTAATGTGTTATTTTTCTAGAAAATAAAATTAAGTCTGAACTCAAAAGGAATTGTTTTTCATTACGAGTTCCCTGCTGGATACTTAATTTTTGTAATAAGTTGGAGATTTCAATTTGGGCTTGGAGCAACATTATTTTATTTTAATTATTCGATTTACCCTCAATTAATTCTTGCGAATCACAATGCAACGAGGAGAAGTTCGTTCTTGCACTTCATCGAAATGTACCAGGCCAGATGATGATTTGATGGTGGCTTGCGACAAGTGCAAACGCTGGTGGCACTATGATTGTCATAGTTTTGACGCCGAAAAATACGACACGTTAACTCCATGGTTTTGTGAGGAGGAAGATTGCCTTTTTCGGGAAGAAAGTGTTTCTCCAGATGGGCATTCGAAACGCAAAGAATCTTTGGCGGCATTGGCTGAAAATGATGATGTTGATCAAAATGTTGATTTAATTATTGAAGCTGCTGCAGTGGCACAGGCTGCTGTAGCCCAAAGGGATAAAGAGCTGCTGGAGCTGCGAGCTGAACTTGCGGAGACGAAGTTGAAACTGTCAAAAGTTTCTATTGGTAAAGAACAGTTACTTTCCTCCTGCACCAAAGCTCCGACTCTAGGTTCAAACGCTAAAATTTCAACTAAGCTGGAAATAATAAAGAAAATTCAGGCAAACCATCAGGCACTTTTGAGCAGTACTTTGAAACAGAATGATCAACGTCCAAGTCAGTCTACAACGTTTCGAGAGTTTCCGGTTAAGGATTCAGAAGCTTGTACTAGTTCTCTCCGAGACCCAGATATGGCAACACTCCTTACAATTCTTAATCGTAACAACGTGCAGGAATTACCTTATTTCTCTGGTGAGAACAAAAGGGAATGGCCCTATTTTGAAGAGGTATACAAATCAACCACAATTGAAGGAAGGTACAGTGATAAGGAAAACGTTGCTCGACTTCGTAAAGCATTGAAAGGAGAGGCGTATCATATGGTGAGTGATCGCCTAAAATACTCCTCAGACGCTTGCGCGATAATGGAGTCGCTACGAATAATGTTTGGGCGTTCAGACGTTCTTGTCCATGACTTAACGTCAGAGTTGTTGAACCTTCCAAAACTTTCGTCAAAATGTGATCCAAAGCTTCGCATATGGGCAGTAAAAATTAATGGATTCGTAGCAGATCTTAAATCTATGAACAGGGAAGAGGACCTGACAAATGGGTACGTTTTAACCAGTCTGGCTTCTAGGTTGGGTGCAAGTCTCTATCAAGAATGGCAAAAAAGGAAGTCAGGTTTATTGAATGTAACTATTCAACAGTTTGCCGAGTTCCTTACAGAGAAAGTTATTGACTTACCACCTGATTTGTTGAAGCTTGGTTCTGAACATAAGAAACTACAAACACCTGCTGCCAACAAAACATCTAGAGTACTCCTACATCAACCCGTTGCTGTGTCTACAAACGATTTGTGTTGCAAATGCAATAAAAAAAGGCATGCTTTGGTTCAATGCGAGGAGTTTTTGGCGTTGACACCGGTTCAAAGGCAAACTTTTGCTCAAGAGAAGTCCATTTGTTTTACTTGTTTGGATCCATCTCGACACCAGTGGAAAGCGTGTGCCAAAAAACGTTCATGTGGTACTGAAGGTTGCAGTAGACGTCATCATCCTTTGTTGCACACGTCAGCAAATACTAGCAGCAACGAATTGAATTCAGCAGCAGTGCCGTTTGTGCCGCAAACACATATTCACTCTTCTCACCTCGGGGCTGATATATCTATAATGTTTAAAATAGTTCCGATCCGGATTTATGGCAACGGCGACTTATTTGTAGACACCTATGCCTTCTTAGATGATGGCTCTTCGTTGTCCATGATTGAAGAAGAATTGTTTCATGAACTTGGATTGTATGGACAATCTGAAAAACTCACATTGCAATGGACCAAAGGCGTTTCTCGAGTCGAGGATTGCAAGAAAACTTCTTTTTCAGTATCTGGTAAAAACACTCGCAACAGGTATGTCTTGCAGAACGTATACACCATCAAGAACTTAGGTCTGGCTAGCCAGTCTGTCGATGTCTCGCATTTGAAAAGTTTATATCCTCATCTCCGAGGTCTTCCACTTGTTGATTTGGTGGACGCTCGACCAAAAATCTTGCTTGGTCTGGATCAAGCAAAATTTCTTTTAGGCCATGGCCAACGGCATGGCAAGGATGAGGAACCTCATGCGTTGAAGACACTTTTAGGCTGGATAGTGTATGGGAAATCAGCTCCGTCAATGAATGTGTCCTGCTTGGAAGCAGCATCAAAACCTTCTATGAAGCTGATGTTCCACGAAGTCATCAGAGAGGACGTAGATCTGCACGACCTCGTTCGACATCATTTTACCACGGAGGAATTTGGGGTTATGCCTCCAAAAGGTGAACTTGTTAGCCGAGAAGTAAGCCGTTCCTTCGATATTATGGAACGGTCGTTAAAATTAGTGGATAGACAATACGAGATTGGTCTGTTGTGGTCTTCAGATGACGTCAAACTTCCTGATAGTTTTGGTATGGCCTTCAAACGCCTTATTTCCTTGGAGAAGTCATTAAAAAAGAATCCTCGACTTATGGAGTGGCAGAACAACTATTTTAGAAATTTGCTAATGAAAGGCTATGCCAGAATTGCATCACAAGAAGAATTGGAAAAAGAATGGCCAAGGGTTTGGTACGCACCAACGTTTATTATCATTAATCCTAACAAGTCTCCTCCAAAGCCAAGATGTGTGGCAGATGTGGCGGCGAAAGTCAGTGGGGTCTCTTTGAATACTTATTTATTGAAGGGACCGGATAATCTGGTTCCACTACATGCGGGTCTGTTCAAATTTCGGGAGCGTCAAGTAGCTGTGAATGGTGATGTCAGAGAGATGTTCCACCGGATTCGAATCAAGGCTGAAGACCAGCAATGCCAACGAATCCTTTGGAGGGACGGAGTCACAACTAGGCAGCCGACGGTGTACATCATGCAAGTAATGATGTTTGGTCCGAGATGTTCTCCATCCTGCGCACAGTACGTCAAGAATCATCATGCCAACCTCTTCAAAGATGAGTGCCCCGAAGCTGTAGATGGGTTAACTAAGCGCACATATGTCGATGACTATTTTAATAGCCACAACTCAGTGGAAGAAGCTGTGAATGTCACGAGAGATGCTCTCCGTATATGTCATTCGATGAACTTTGATCTAGTTGGAATACAATCAAACAGCAGTGACTTTTTGCATCAGATACCCGAGGCTAATGTCAATTCTAGGCTGGTATGTATAAATCCTAATGAAAATGAAAATTTGGTTTCCAAAATTTTGGGCATGTATTGGCATCCCACCTCTGATAACTTCGCGTTTAAGATTTCGAATGATGAAGTCCTAACAGACATGTTGGCTGAAGATGCAATTATTACCAAAAGAAAAATGCTTAAAACGATCATGAAGATTTTCGATCCTCTAGGATTAATCTCGCAGTTCATAATTCGTGGTCGAATAATCCTGCAAGAGGTATGGAGAGAAGGGTTCGATTGGGATGAGCCGGTGTCATCTCACTTACGTGATGCGTGGCTGGAATTTATCAAGGCGTTGAAGCATATCGAAAAAATAAAGATTCCTCGTCTTTATTCATTAAGTAACCCAGACGACCACAAAGTGAGTTTAATTATCTTCGTCGATGCATCGGAAAAAGCATTTGCTGCTGTGGGATATTTTCGGTTTGCTCGCAACGATGAGGTTCAAGTTACGCAAGTAATGGCGAAGGCTAGGGTTGCACCCGTCAAGCAATTATCCATACCACGCTTAGAGTTGCAAGCTGCTGTGCTAGGTGTTCGATTGGCAGCTACAATTAAGGAGTCGCACACTATTAGAATCGATGAGTCTCTTTTTTTTTCGGACTCGAGAACTGTGCTGGCATGGATCAACTCTTCTGATGGTAAATTGCCCTCTTTCGTTGCTTCAAGGATAGGAGAGATATTGGATTCTACTTCACCTCGTGAATGGTTCCATGTTGGTTCTATCGATAACGTGGCTGATGATGGCACTAAACGATTTGACATATCAATGGGAAATCAAGACTCACGATGGTTCAAAGGCCCAGAATTTTTAAAACGTGCCTTTGAGGATTGGCCTGTTACTCCTAGCACAGAGAAGGAAGATGCTAAGACTTGTATCACTCTTTTTCATGGTTATAAGAAAAAGGTTTATTACGGAGCGTTCGAGTTCTTATCTTATAGATTCCAGTCAAGATGGTCTTCATCGGTTCGAGCTATTGCGTTTTTACTGCGATTTAAATTCATTCTTCAGAGAAAGCCCACCGAAAAAGAGGTTTACATAACACCTTTTGAGTTTAGCAAAGCCGAAGAATGGATGTTTCGGAAGATTCAGGAAGAGTCTTTTTCATTGGATATGGCTTCTTTGAGGTCCAGTGGTAAGGTCAGTTCATCGAGTTCAATACTGAGCCTTTCACCGTTTCTTGACGAAGAAGGAACGTTACGACTAAGTTCGAGAGCGCAAAAAGCCAACTCTTCCTACTCATCCCGAAACCCAGCGATACTTCCTAACAGACATCCTTTAGTCGATCTTTTCATCATATATCATCATGAAAAAAATTGTCATATAGGAACTGCGACGGTGATATCAGACATTCGTGAGTCCGCCTGGATAATAAGCATACGTGGAGCTGTTGAGAGAGTAAGAAAAGGGTGCTTTATGTGTAAAAAACTCAAGGCTAAACCGATTATGCCAATAATGGGTCAACTTCCTGAAGCCCGCATGTCCTTTGATTGCAGACCTTTCACTCATGTTGGAGTAGATTGCTTCGGGCCTATGTTGGTGAAATTTGGCCGAGGCACAGTGAAACGGTACGGGATGATATTTACGTGCCTAACGTTCAGAGCAGTGCAAATAGAGCTATTAAATGATTTAAGCTTAGACCAGTGCACTATGGCTGTCAGGCGTTTTCTCATCAACCGTGTTGTGACAAGATGTTTCTACAGTGACAACGGACTTAACTTCGTCGGAACAAAAAATTTATTGGAGAAAGATGCGAAGGAGATGAGGACCTCCCTCTGCGAGTATTCGGCTAGGTACGAGGGCATCTTGTGGCGCTTTATACCTGCTTATTCTCCTTGGATGGGAGGAGCTTGGGAGCGTCTCATTCAATCCGTCAAAATCAGTATTGACTTTGTTCTAAAGGGTATTGTGCCTAGGGAGGATGTGTTGAGGAATGCCCTTACGGAAGCTCAAGGCCAAATGAATAGACGTCCGCTCACTCACATCCCGGTAGACCCTGAAGATCCTAAGCCCTTAACGCCTAATTCAATGCTCTTCGGAGAGGACGATCGAGACGTTACAGCTCCTGGAATTTTTTCGGAAAGAGATTCTTGCAGTAAACTCTATAGTCGCCGATCTCAACACTTGATGGCTGAACTAACAAAAAGATGGTATAAGGAATATTTGCCTACAATTACGAGAAGATCAAAATGGTTTGCGAAAACAAGAGCAGTTCAAGTGGGTGATATCGTCATTGTCATTGAACCCAACGAAATACGATCATCCTGGCAGTTGGGACGTGTCATCCAAGTTTATCCTGGTCCTGATGAAGTCGTTCGAATGGCCGATGTAAAGCTATCAAATGGTTCTATAAAGACGAAAAGATCAGTTGGAAGACTCGCTGTGTTAGACTTGGAGTCTTCGCCTACTTCTCAGACGGCCCCCGGAATGTCATCGAGTCCTTAAAAAGTTGAAGAATAGATTTCTTTCTTTCTAAAGAAAGAGACAACTATTCAATAGAACGATGCGCGCGCATGGCTCTCATACTTGAGTTCTTGGCTAAGGTTATGTTGAGTCGGCATCGCCACACCGCATTTTTCTAAATTTCTCATTTGCTAATATTCTCATTTTATTTTTCGTTGCTCAAAGCAAATTATTAATTTTTCTCATATGAATAAGACTAATTGTAAGTAGTTATTTAAGGTTTATTAAAGTTATTAATGTGTTATTTTTCTAGAAAATAAAATTAAGTCTGAACTCAAAAGGAATTGTTTTTCATTACGAGTTCCCTGCTGGATACTTAATTTTTGTAATAAGTTGGAGATTTCAATTTGGGCTTGGAGCAACAGGCATCTTCGAAGTCAACTCTTCCAACAGGCTTGAACTCCCTAGGTACTGAACCGAGTTTGCGTTGGACAAAAACAATACAAGATTCCTTACTTTAGTAGCGAACGGCACGAATCTTTCGAGATGATTTTCAGAGATCGGTATTATGTCTTTTACTTTAGAGAGCTGGCTTCTAATAAGTAACTCGGGCTGGCCATATTCGTTTTCGAGCTCTTCTAATACACGAGGTACGTTCTGTGTATTTATCAATAGACTCCCTATCTCTTCGTAAGCTGCTCCTTTCAAACATTTTCGAAGACGGTAGTTATTCTCAATAATTGAATATCTATATACTGCAGTTGATTCATGGAACGTTGTAATAAATATTGGCCAGTCTTCGGGGGGACCATACAATTCAGGTAAGTCATGGAGCTTTCTCGTTGTTGTATACGATGGCAATGAAGGAGTTGTTTGTCCATATGCACCTACAAATAATGTCAGCGAGTTGATATCGGTCCCAGAACATATAAATGATTTGGTGCATTAGGAAACAACGAAGACGTATTTTGAGCGATCTGTGGCTGCTCGGCGATTTGTTGGTTGTTTCCTCTCACCAGTGGAACATTTAGCTGGTTGAGAGTTGCATGTGCAGGTGTTGCTGAAGCAACGACTGTGGTTGAGGCGATGGTGTTTGTGGAGGTGGCGATGTTGACGCAGACGGCAGTGCAAGTGGCAATTTTTTATGTTAATTCCACTTGTAGTTGAGCTTTATTCTATTCGCTGGCGATCAACTGTTGCGATGTCAGCTGGCAATTCTCTTCAAGCACTCTCGGACGATCCATTAGTTTTTCGGTAGTTTTCCTTTATTTCCACGTTCGTTCTGTCTGGACATAAGAAGTATTAGGCAGCGATTTGTTCAGCAACGAAGGAGTTATGGCTAAAGCATATGTGCAGAAAGTCTGCACGCAGCGATGCATGCAGCGCTGCAGCCAGAACACATGTGCATATTTCCTAACTTTAATGATGCCTAGTTCTGTTAAAACAAAAATGACATCTGCCAAATTTTCATTCTTTTTGTTTGCTTAAATTGTTTTGTACTTAAAGTTTTATAAGTTTATTTTAAATTAAATGGATATTTCAACTAACAAGAACAAAATTTTGATTTAGATTGCCGTGTATGAGAAATACCTCAAGTTTTTAAATACATATCATTTGTCTCAGATCAAAACTTCAAGGCCGTGGACAAGGTTTATTTATTCAGAAAATGAAAGAGAATTGCACGGATACTTTCAAAAATTGTTCCTGGTGATAAGAAGTAGGAAAAGCAAAAGAAGATACAAAGCACAAATGAAAAACAAAACTATACTAGACATGTAGTTTCTCTCGCTTTGATGTTGCTATGTATAGCTGAAGAAAATGTCCTTAGTTGGATACAATTTACCTATCCCAAACAGGAACTGGTGAGAAGTAACAATCTTTCTGAAAATAAACAAAAATACGAGTCGGAGACAAAATAAATTCTTTTTAGTTCTTGTTCATTGTACGGATTTGTTTTGTCATAAATGAATTTGTCTTCTTTGACTAATTCAATTACTTTTTCTTCCATTATTGTATCATCAAGTTTTCCACCAAAGACAAAAACAAACCTTTTTTTTGCAAATATGACAAGCAATGTCAACAATCTGTCAATATCAGTAATGCCAAACAGCAATTATTTGGAAATTTTTGTTTTACAATTATGGCTGCAATGAAACTAGGCAGCAAATTTAGGAATAGAGACATGGTGCAGTGCAGCGCTGCATGCAGAATTTCAATGATTCTGCTTCCATAAAAACCTGTGTAATTAAATTTCGCTGCAGGAAAAATGCTGCACATGTGTTTTAGCCATTAAACGACTTACCAAATGTAGACAACTTAACGGGACCAGTCTAGTAGTTGTTCGGCAGATGTGCAATTATATTTGCAAAGGCGTTGACAAAATGGCGGACAAACTTGCTTTTCAATGGCGAATCCACAAAATTGTATCTTTCGGCGGCAATGGTGTGTAATATTTTATTTCACACAAGAAAATATATCATTTCGTATTTTGAAGGAATAAAGTTTATATTTTCGGCTAACGGCAAGATTGAAATGAAACTTTATTCCTTAGGCAAGCGGCGACAATAAAATTAAAATTTGTTACGAAGGCGACATCAGTAACAAAGGCAGAGAGAAATTAAACCACTCTAATTTTACTTTTCTTTATTTTCTTATATTAGGTGTGTTTTTTTTGCAAGTCCATATAGAATTGTAAAAAAAAACGACATCGGGACTAAGCGCTTTACATGCAAATGCAACAACTACTTAAATCTATACAGAGTTAGCTAAGACCAGATAATTATCGAGCGTTAATCTAAAGCGCGGAACAGATTGAACCAGCAACAGCACCGTCAACAGCAACAGCGGCCGCCATTAATTTAGAGCCAATGTATTTCAATTGTTCAACACACATAAGAACAGCAACAGCAACGCCAACAGCGTCGTTAGGCCAAAGTCCTAAATTTGCTGTTGCTGGTGCAGTGTTGTCAACTTTCCCACTGCAATATTTAATGGCACCACAATGAAAAACTTTTTTTCGATATGAAATGTCAAGCAGATGAAATGACGTTGCTGGTGGCAATGTGTTTGAGAAATGTTTGCTGGTCAGCGCGCTGTTTGCTGTTGACGATGCTGGTGCTGTTGCTGGTTTAATCTGTTTCGCGCATAAGACCCGATAAAAATGGTGATGCCAAAATAGTATTATCTATATGTTATCGATAATTTGCTCAGAGACGTCAAAAGTGAAGTTTTTGGATTGGTTGCCCAACTAACAATTTTACTTCTATATTCATCTAGAGAAGCTTCTTATTACTATTTCTTGCACACATTTAAGGGTTGTATAAAACTCCAAAGAGTTAAAAGGGCGACTTTTTTTTAACTCCTATTCCACCTTTATGGAGTAAATTGTGTTACTCCGAAGAACATACTTATCGTTATATTATAGAGGTAATATATGCTTTATTGCAGCAATTGCATCGATAGTGGCAATGAAAAGAAGATTTACTGTCACAAGAATAAAATACTTATAGGAGTATGTGGAAAATAAAAAAAAAATATTTATTTGTGTGCTTATTTTGATGCTTTTATTGCATGTTTTTCGGCTTTTTCCGCGTGATTTCTGTAAAGATCTTAGAGTTGATTATTTTTTATGATTTCATTTTTACTTTTATTTTTAAAATTAATTTAAAAATTACTTACACGTGAAGGCAGAATGTGGGAATCGAACTCGGGTCCTCTCGCACCAAATCTCTTGCTCGCTAACCGCTCGGCCAAACTAGCATATGTAAAACCTAGCGTTGAATTGGGATCACTTTTATCATGAATTATATCCTATAAAGCCACATAGGCTTTCTTTATAGGTGCTTTTAAGACTAAAATATTAGAAGATGGCGATAATTATCGCTTCGTAATTCGCATAAGCTGGAGTTTTGGTATACCTAGCATATGTTCCAGTATTAATTTATTGATAAATTGATTATTCTCAGCTTCTTCATCGAAAATCTAGCTGTTTAAAATGTGTTAAAGCTAAAAAAATCGTAAAACATAGTTTTTTTTCTTAAGAAACAGCTTGATTCGAGTTTTATATGAATGAAACTTTAATTTATTTTTTCAAATAAATTGCAATGTTGACTTTTTACTTTCGACATAGCTGCTATTTGGCATTCGTAAAAAATACCATGCTTTATTTTTTTAAAACTTAACAACTAAAATTGGTTTTAATACAATCTACAAGATATGAAAAAAAAATTTCAAATGTTAAGAAATGGTTTCCAAAAATCGTATTTTTATCGGAAACGGCACCTAGAATTCTAATATTTTTTTTCGATTAATTTTAAAAATCTATAATTCGATAGAATATTGAAATTAAGATTTTTCTGGCTACCTACCATAGAATTTTTTTTCCTAATTTTGAATTTCTCATTATCGGCTTGTCAGAAAGCTTGTTAAAAGTTGAAAAAACTTCTATCCAAACTTGAAAAAGAAAATATTTTTTGAATTAAAAAAAAACAGGCCAATATTTTTTTTATATTCAATTTTTGTCCGTAAAATAATAAAAACTGAAAGTTTGTTGTTCTCAAAAATGTTTTAAAAACTTTTGTATATAAAAACTTTTTTTAAGAATCCGCTACAATGACTTTTGTTTTTTGATAAATTCATATTTTCGAAAAAAAAAGAGTTTTAAAAAAAAAAAATTTTTTGTTCAAAAACTTTATTTTTTTTTTAAATTTTCAGTCTTTACATTTAGGTTAGTTCATTTGACAACGTCCTACATTTAATTTATACCTAGATTGCACATTTTGTTGTTGTAATTAATAGTGTGACATATTTCTGGGGTCAATGACTCATTTTGACTGCAAGTGCATACATTTGCACAGTTTTATAATAGTACTATAGGAACTATATTCCACTATAAGAGTCCGACAGAAAAATTGATCATGATTATAGAGTCTTGACTTAAATTGTCCAATAATGATTCTATAAAGATAACGAATAATAAATTAAGACTTTTATAGCAGTTTGTTGGGATTACTATTGGAGTAAAAACTGTCCTGTGATTTTATAGTAGCAATATAGTATGATTAAAGGACAATTGAGTCTTTACGCCTATAGAGGTGATGAAAAACGCTCCAGAGAATGTCTAGCCGATGAATTATATCAAGTTTTACTCCTATAGCTATTTGACTTCCAGCAAGAATGGTTATATGAGCACTATAGCTACGAATGATTCTTTAATTTTAGAAATAGGAAGCAAAATTGTTAGTTGGGTGATGCTAGTCGTCAATAAGCTGACAAATGTCATAGCGTACACAGTGCTTCCAGCTATGTGGAAAAAAAGCTCCTAAATCCCGATGTCGTTTTTTTTTACAATTCTATATGGACTTGCAAAAAAAACACACCTATTATAAATATATGTAGGCACAATAGGTGTGTTTTTTACAGGCTTAATAGGCGACGATAAATAAAACGCATCGGGACATAAAAAAAAGACTTGGCAGCACTGTGCTGTGGAATGACATTTTAAAACAAAACAAATCTCATCTCTTTCTCTTTATTATATCTTCTATCAAACATTTTTGACATTTCCATCCTTCGTCGCTATATAAAAACATTAAATCGAAATAGAAGAGAATGGAGGTAAGTTCATTATTGCATTGTTTCGCATAATTTATTTTGTATTTTATTTTTCAGATCATACTTATACTTACACCAATCGAGCTTTGGAACAGGCAGTCATCAATACGCCTACTTTCATGAAGAAGATGATAAACAACTTTCCATCTCGTGGACACTGCTCGCATACAAAAACCACCACATCAACGTGGTCGCTTCCGTGGAAATTTGAGGAACTCAAGATTCATGCATAGAGGACGTAATTCTCGTGGAGGTATGCAGTCTGGTATGACTACCCTTGGCGGCAAGAATGTTAAGTCGCGCGATAATCGTCGTGGAATGGGAAAAAAATTCGGAATGCGCAACGCTCCACCGAAAATCCGTGATGCTTCTGTGGCTGTACGTGCAGATTGGTCGACTGTAGAGTCCATGGACTTCCCACGTTTGATCAAATTGTCGCTGCCTAACATTAAGGAAGGTGAAGATATCGTGACTTGTGGTACTTTGGGAGTACTACGACAAGAGTTACGATCGTGTGAATGTCAAAAATGAGCGTCCTCTTCAAAAGATCGATCGCATCGTCCACACTGTTACAACCACTGATGATCCAATCATTCGACGTCTTTCAAAGACGGTTGGTAATGTTTTTGCCACTGACGCAATCTTGGCAACGATTATGTGCTGCACTCGTTCCAACTATTCTTGGGATATTGTTGTCTAGAAGTTTGGAGACAAAATCTTCATGGACAAGCGTGACAACACATAGTTCGACTTGTTGACTGTAAACGAGACCTCTGTGGAGCCTCCAACCGATGATGATGCATCCCCCAACTCTCCAAGGAAATCGAATGTGGTATAATGGCGAATGACTTACACATTGTTTCTGGATCGAGTGGAGGGCATGCCATAGTTTGGGATTTGTTGGAGGGGACAGTTCTTCAGAAAATTCCAATAAGGTAGGTCTATTTCAGGGTTTATGACAGACCGATTCAATAGCATACTATTTTCAGATTCCCATGGAGGAGTAGTACACTCACTATCGACACATCCATCTAGAAATAAATTGCTTCTGGCTAGGAAGAGAGACATGTTTGTATACTCTATGGAAGGAGACCAGGAGGAATTAGAAATACTTTAGCATTTATTTGACAAATCAAATAGAAATAAATTAACAATTTTAACAAACAGTATTTGCATTGAAAATTTCGATCCAATAGCCATCTGGAACCATCAAGAATCACAGGCCCTTCATGCGACCATCATCTGGTCTCTTTTTGAACGCTACCCCTTGTTCTTCGAATCTGGAATAAGGAAAATCATGTGAATTGAAATTTTTATTGATTTTCATTGAACATACTTTTTACAAGCAGCATACACATCTGGAACCATCACACCAATGTGTCCGAAGTCAATGGGTTCGGAGTTGCCAACATTGTACTTGAAACCTGGATCACTTTCAGTTCCCCAGTTGCCTAAAAAAAATTAACATTCATATAATACTTCTTTTTTATGCACCAATAACAAACTTACTGCGTTAAATTAAGAGCGCCTTTACGGGTTAGAGCCCACTGAGTGAGTTTCGCAGAATTAGATGGTACAAATCAATCACATTCACACTACTTTTCGATGTCGCAATTTGTTCTTCTTGTTTTGATGGCGATGAAAACGGAGACGCCATTGTTGTATGCAAATTCAACTCTCCAATATGAATCTCAACTCGAAAGCACCGGAGTGACTACATATAGGTTGGCCAACAATAAATAAATTAAAACAGCACTTTTCACACGAATTTCATTTTTTTTTTTAATTTTTTCTTAGTAAGATTCGATTAGGGAGCTGAGATTTCACCTGGTTCTTTTGTGTTGGCACTGCGATAGGTTCTACAAATAAAAAAATAGTCAATAAATTTTATATTTAATTAATTTTTTCAGAAAACTTACACTTCTTTGATGAATGTGGCTTTGGGTGCGCAGCTGTCAACGTCAACTGAATAAAAAAAAAAACAATTTTCTTCTTGTTTTCTTTTATCTGACGTTTGTATACAATTCATCGCTTTGATAGCACAGTTTTAAGCCTCGATAAAAATTAAGCCCTGAAAATTCTCGGGGCATCGCTGATGCCCATATACGCTTAGTTGTTGTTGCATTTAACATGTGAATTGTTTGCCCCAGGCATCGTTTTTTTTATCTTCGCCTATTGAAAAGGTAAAAAAAACACACCTAATAAGCGCTTAAGGCGTGAAAATAAAGTTTTGATCAATTTAAAGTTTGTGTTGTTTAAATTTAGTATTTTTGGTTGTCTGCTTCTAACGAAATACGAAATGATAATGACGGTTTTTAAGCGTGGCGGCATTCAAATTCTTGCTACTTTGGTGAGGAGCGAGACAGATGTACAGTCGGTTGCAATTCGAAATATTCGTTCCTTTCGTGCCAAGTTCTGTGATGCCAACTCTCCACAACACTTACTATTGAGCTAATGCTAATTTTATAATAAATCAATTCTGAAAACACCTAATTGGCGCAAAATTTTAGTCGACTAAGCATGATCTTAAAACTTAAACATTGTTTAATATGTGTAGAAGCAATTTATTAAAAAAAATAGCCTTAACACAATACAAAATGTTTAAAATTATGAAAGAAAGAATTATTAAGTTAAAAAACTTAAGTATTATCATACTACTCGTAATACAATAGGCGTGTTTTTTTTGCAAGTCCATATAGAATTTGTAGAAAAAAAAACGACATCGGGACTAAGCGCTTTACATGCAAATGCAACAACTACTTAAATCTATACGGAGTTAGCTAAGACCAGATAATTTTCGAGAGTTAGGCTGGTATTCACCGAGCGCTCTTAAACGGCTCTTAACTTTACGAGGCTCTTAACTTGAAATTTATTTGGGGTATTCACCGACCACTCGCAAGTCTTTTTCGAAGTTCGAAAATGAGAGCCACTCTCTCTTGTTCAGGCATACCCAAACTGTTTTGACACAAACTAAACGATTGCCTTAAACGATTTCGCTATTTTGTGTAACATATAATTATACGCAACTGCGTATGGACATTCAACCAAATAGTTCATGTGTTTTCTAAAAGCAAGCCAACAGTGCCCGTATTACGAATTACGATTATCGTTTAAAATCCCTCGTTATCGTTAAGTTGCGATTACATTTTACGATACTCGTTTTTTTAAAACGATAATCGTTTTCTCTTACGACTGCTTTTGGCACTCGTATTTCATTGTTTTGACACAAGTACTATTTTTGACACAAATGAAGTTGGATGCGCTTAAAAAAATAGATTTTTTTTATTTTATCAGGCAATATTTTGATGCATCCATTATCGTAAACCTTAAGGCTAGCCGCGCACTAGCAAATTTTTAGTTGCGAAACTGTTTGGTTACTTATAGAAAACAGATGAACTGTTTGGTTGAATGTCGGTGAATTTGCAGATAATTATATGTTCAATGAAATGGCGAACTCATTTTAGGCAATCGTTTAGTTTGTGTCGAAACACAAACTTTTTAGTTGCTCGAACCAAGCAGTTTCGCAACTAAAAATTGCTAGTGCGCGGCTAGCCTAATCGGTCCATGTGTTGACTATCGTTTTCTAGGGTATCGTTTTTTTGCCTTTCGTTTCGTAATCTGTAATACGGGCCCAGTTAATTGTGCAACTAAAATTTGAATTTGCGCGCCTAGCCTAAAGTTTCTGTTTATAGTACAACATTCAGTGCCATAAAGCCGGACTGGTATAAAGGTTTTGTAGAGAATGCACTTCTTGTTTCACTGAGGAGTTTTGAACGCATTTATTCCATTTATTCGGTTAAACCGAAAAACAACGGTTTCCTAGTATAATTCTTCGTCGGATATTCAATAACGTGCCGTTCGCTAACTCCTAGGTTATATAAACTCCTTAACTATTTCAAAATTGTTGCTATCAATAGTGCCGTTTTGTCCTAGCCGGGTACAGATATTTGAAGAAGTCACACGATACCGCATTATTTCCTGTTCGAAACTCTGTGGATGTTTCGAAAAGTTCAGGAGAGCTAGTTGAAAATTGTACCACATATTTTCCAAAGTCACGCAACACAATCGAATCAGTTTTCCCAAGTTCGGCCATCAGCAAACCTGAAGGAAAAATGGTGAGTCTCGAGTTGAAATTTGTTTGTATTTTCCAGCATTTGTCGGGGTTCACGGCTTAAGACGATCACTCAGTTTCTTTGATAGGATCTTATGCCATGCTTAAAATATTATATGCCTTGATAGTTCTTGTAGAGTTTCAATTCCTTCTTGTCGCACATGATTTATTTCATTTTCAATGAAGTTCATAAATTTAGGTACCAACTTCTCCAGCTGTAGAATTGTGAACCCTAGAGAAACCGCCACAAGCATTTTGGAAGGAATCTTAAAACTATATTACAAATATTATCACTTTAATTTTCATTGAAAACGCTACTATTAGGCTAGCCGCGCACTAGCAATTTTTAGTTGCGAAACTGCTTGGTTCGAGCAACTAAAAAGTTTGTGTTTTGACACAAACTAAACGATTGCCTAAAATAAGTTCGCCATTTTATTGAACATATAATTATCTGCAAATTCACCGACAATCAACTAAACAGTTGATCTGTTTTCTATAAGTAACCAAACAGTTTCGCAACTAAAAATTGCTAGTGCGCGGCTAGCCTTATAGTCAGTTTCAAAAATAAAGTAGTTTAAACTTACCTACAAAAAACAAAGAACGAACAAGAATAAGGGATTTTTTTCATTTTAAGGCACATTTATTTATTATTCATTTATTTATCATATTATGCAACTGATTTGTGTGATAATAGCCGTGTTTTTTTGGAAAAGTTATCCGTAGTACAGTAGGATTTTATATGAAAAACAAATACAACATCCGCAGTAGGATCACTGCCGATACTCGAACAAACGTCAAATCTCTATCCGCAGCAGGATTTCACTTCTCTTTTTATCGGCAGTGATCCTACTGCGGATGTTGTTATTCATATAAAAATCCTACTGTACTATGGATAACTTTTCCAAAAAAACACGGCTAATATATATAATTTGTATTATCATTATATTTATTTAAGTTTTTACAAGCGATGAAAAAAATTAAAGCCCACACTCCTTTCAAAAATAAGCTAATATTGTCCATGCTACATGACGTCAGAATGGATAAAAAAATACCGACGAATGTAGATCAGTCAATTTGTTTTAAGTGTATTAAGAAATAGATGATTGAAAAGCAAAGTAAAAAGAACACAGCACTGTTATAAATCTTTCGAATCACATTTTTGTTTTTAACTGAGTCCAGGGGCCTGTTTCAGCGATACTACATCAAGTACAATGTATCATTTTGACTGTTGTAATACATCAATTCTGTTTCATAGGTACTTTCGATTTTCAGTTGTAGTACATCAGTGTAGATATGGATGATACACTGGAATTATTGGAAAAATGTATGATTCTGTTTCACAGCTTTTTGAGCTACATTGTTGTAATACAACTAACAGTAAAATCTTGCTACATTGATACACTATAAATGTTTGATGTAGAAGCAGTTGGAAAGAGTTTAAAGGATATTAGATACGTTATTAGAAAACAAAAATTTTAAAACATTATTTACGCAACGACATACGGATGCCTTTGAGACACCATGAATGGTCCCAACACCTATCGGCTTCCATTTCCAAGCCAATGAAGAGTTGAAAGAATTTGTTGCAGGGGTGACATCGTAAATTGGTTGCAATCAATTGGGTGAGCAATAAATGCTCCCAAGCGTTCAACCAAAAATTCAATACAATTTCTTGGCATTCGAAATCGCTCCACAAAATATGGATCTTCCGAATCAAAATTGATTCTTTGTAAAAATACATTACTTCTTTTTCGTCGCGTATATCAAATTCAAAGTCATCATCGAAAATATTTACATATTTTTGTTAAATTAAGTTTTTTTCACGAGATTTGAATTAAACAATAAACATGAAAACGTAGCTCAAATCAAATAAAAATATACAGAAGAAATGTCAAATGAACTACATCAACTATGTTTTCCAGGTACATCATACAACACTTTCAGTTTTATGTGTGAAACAGAAAAATGTAACTGATGTAGTTGTAGGATGTAGTTGTAAGATGTAGTTGATGTAATAGCGCTGAAACAGGCCCCAGCACTACCCAAAATTGCCCTAACTTTTTAATAATTTGATTGGCATCACTTCGAATAAAGCAAAAATAAAAAGACATGTTAATGGTCGCGTTCGGGTACGTATCCAAAGGTATCCGGATTTGTTGGTGTTGTTGTAATCCCATAGGAAAAAACAACTGATTAACGAAACAGCTGATGTCAAGCAGAAATCTAAAGCTATCCAAAAATTTTTGGTATACTAAACTATTCAAGGGGAATTTTGAAGAACAGCTGACATTTCAGCTGATCTATTTTCTTTTGTGTCGAGTACAGGGTTGGCCGAACTGTAACTTTTTAACATTTGTTACGTCTAGTACTAATTTACTAATTTAGAAAAGTAAATTTTGTTGCATTAAAGATCTCATGCGTATCCTACTGCAAAGCTTTTATTCTTTGAACTTCAGATTGTTTCTTGATATAGGAGGTATTAAACTTAAATTCTTTTAGGGTTTTCATAGAAATATGAAATGATCTTAACTCTTAAACATGACTTGTTATGGGATTATATGGACATATCGTCGGCTGAGAATTACAGGGTTCTATGTCGACCGACCCCCATTTCGAGTTATTCAACTTTTAAGTTTTTGATGCTCAGATTTCGTATTAAATGGCTATTGATTTACATTCGAATGATAACAAACGATAGATTATTGATAATAACTAATAAAAATATAATTTATTTGTTTATGTGTTGAGGAATTTCCTTTTAATTGCAAATTAAATTTTTTGCACAAAGTTCTATAAGCCAATTCCATGTAGTTCAAATTTCGGTGAAGGTTCTATGTACCACATAGAACCTTGTAATTGTTATTTAATCATATGAAGATTTCTAACATTTAGTTTAGTCGTTGAAAAAAACTATGGTATTCATAGTATAAAAGCAGCAAAATAGAGTATCTGAAATGATTCTCCAACTAAATATAAAACAATAATCTGATTTTTACATTTTTATTATAGGAAAATATTATATAGTATTTTTAATGCATGTAGCACCTAGTACACTATATAATTAACTTCATATATTTAACAGTTCGTTTACGTAAATAAGAAAATAATGAGAATAAATAATAAATATAAGAAAACTAATATTTTAATTATTGATTGAATGAATTAAAGGTACAACATTTAAATAAATAAGAAAATAAATAGTAATTTGATTAAACAAACTAAAATTTTAATTTTCATAGTATATTTTATATATATCTTACAGTTCAAGTAAATATGTGAATACATTTAAGAAAATTATAGAATATTATAAATTAATTAAACAAACAAGAATTTTAATTAATCATATTGGATATTTGTTCTTGTTTTCATTATATTTTCGAAATTTCTTTATCAATAAATTGCAGGCATGTATTTAAGCATTGCTTTAAATGGTTTGATTTTTCTTGTTGCAAGGTCATTTTTTAATTGTACCTCTTTTAAGTTTGGCCATTGAAAAGACCACATATTCTTATTTATTAAGGTTTTTGCACACTAAGTCTACACTTTTAAGAGATTTTTCAAGATGGGAAGTCTTAAAAAACACCTCGGTAAGGTTCTGTGTAAGTTGAAGTTGGACAACTTTCGAAAATGGTATTAATTTAATATTTAAAATCTTACAACACTCGTAAACATTTTTAAAATCTAACGGTTGCATTTGCAAAACTGTAAGATTTTGTTTTTTGAATGACAAGGGTGAATGAAAATCGCGATTCGTAAGACGCGTTGAATGCAGCTATGGGTATTACCTATTTCCTAAATTGTAGAATGTCCTGGAGTAGAGAATTTAAAATGTATATGTTGGATGTCTGGCTGATGCTTATGAAAATCAATTAATATGAAGTTTACCAACAAGTGCCGGTTTTGACATAACACGGTTTAGAATCTTCAGCAAAGCACTAGCAATATCATTTCCTGTTCTTCCCATTGTGCTTTCATCACACAAGCAGCAATAGACGTTATTATTAAGCGAAAAATGTCCTGTAAAGTTATGCACATTTAACTTTGAGTGGTAAAAAAATGAGCTTACATCAGCTTTTGGACAGGTAAAGTACATTTTGCATGTCAAAGCACAAAACTGGAACTGTATTTTCTCTGTCAACTTGTCTTTGCTTGTATGCCTCTTCCTTTTCCTGAAAATGCGCATTATATTTCAAAACCAGCTCATCAGATACAGTGGTGTTTTCAACTGCTATTTTATGCTCCTCGCATAGATTTAATGCTTCAAAAACTCAATGCTGTCTCCTGTCGCTAAAGCGGAATCCACCCCCATGCCGCTATCGATAAGTGACCCTTGCATTGAGGAAACCGAACAGATCTCAGTTCTCGGTATGTGCATCACAGACGACCTTGTGTGGAATGACCACATATTCGACGTTGCCAAAAACGCTGCTAAGGGTTTAGGTTTCCTTCGACGATGCAAGAAATTTTTTACCCTTTTGATCTGGCTGTAATCTATAAAGCCTATATTCGTCCTAAACTCGAGTATAATTCCCATATTTGGGCAGGTGCTCCAATAACCCACTTGAGTCTTTTGGATAGAATCCAAAAAAGAGCTTTACAATAATTGATAGGTGATAGGACTAAAACAGAAACAATTGAATCTCTCGAGCACCGTCGCAATGTTTCTTGTCTTTCATTATATTACCGTTATTTTTACAAACATTATTCTAGTGAAATAGCCAGTTGCATTCCTCCCCTTAAACAATTTAACCGTAACACTCGCGCTTCGGGGAATGCTCATCAGTTTACCCTTGAGCCCAACTTCGGACGTACTGTTAAATTCAGAGATTCATTCTTTAGCCGCACTACACGAATGTGGAATGCCTTACCCAACTCTATATTTCCTTCCCATTGTGATATTCAGACATTCAAAACCAATGTGCATCGGTATCTCCTTTTAAATCCCCTCCCACTTTCCTAAACGCTCGCACTGTGATCAATCATTTAAAATATAAAAAAAATCACATCTATCTTTCTTTGGATTATGAAAAGCCAAGTTAAATTGAGTGTTGAAAACATGTCGATATGCATTAAATTTAACAGTTTCGTCAGATCCTGTGTTCTCTTAATACATATGAAACATTTCTGAAATTGTTAGACTTGGTTTGAGATACTGCTTGTTGCTAGTTTTTCACAAGCTTTTTGTAAACAATATCAAAAACACGAAGAAAAAACCAAAGGTAAATTGATCAACATAGAACTTTGTTGCGTTTTCGGCAATCCGATAAGAATTATAAGGTTCTATGTACAAAATTAAGGAATACAAGGTTCTATGTCAATAAGAAGATGTGTAATTTTTTTATTGGTCAAAGAGAGAATTATAAAGTTCTATCCGCCAATTTTGCTACATAGAACGTTGTAATTCTTAAATTTACTTCATTTTGGTTTTTAGAACCTTTGTTTTTTGCGTTTTACGCTTTATAGGGTGAATTAAGGTGCATGTTTATGAATTCATTCGAAAGCGCTTGAAAATACGAATCCAACGACATCCATAACTCATTTTTCGTAAAAATGGCTGTTAGAACCTTGTAATTCTGAGCCGACGATATTAAGAGCTGAGTTTTCAGAAAAAGATTCTTCTTAGACTATAAGCTTACATTTTTAAGTAGTTTTAAGCTGCAAAAGTGTTTACCTCTTAAAATAATAATGTTATGAAACCCATTTCAGTTTCATAACAAGATATTAATACATAGGTATAACAATGGGATATAAGAGAGTTGTATGGGAGTTTTTTTTTTGTCAGATTTAAAGAGTTTAGCTCTGGAGAGTATGTTAGTTGGACTTATTCATTTTTAATAAGGCCCCAGTTATAGCTATCATTGAAATGCATCATTGAAAATTTTCATTTCCATTTTTTGAGACGAATAAACAAACTGAAATGGCTTTATTTGGTACCAAAATGAAGGTAATGAGTAGTACAATTTTTTCACTCTATAAAATACAAAATTCTGATTTAAGCTTTCTTTTAAATCCACTTTTATTATTTCACTGATAGAAATCAATTTCAATGAACAGCTGATTTTCGTTTCTTTAATATGGAACACAATCATTCCACTGAATGTGTTCGATTCTCTTTCTGTTCTCAAATGTCAGTTTTCCTTTCAATATTCAACTCTAACCTCAAATGCATAGAATTGGTTGTAATCAGCCACTGACAGGATCTTTTACTGAAACCAATTTTTCAATGATTGCTATAACTGGCTTGTGAAAAAAATGAAGTCAGCATTCCACTGATTTGTTCCAATGATGCATTTCAATGAAAGCTATAACTGGGGCCTAAGCGATGTGAAAATGGCTGGTCAAAAAGCTACATAATTATTGGGCTGAAGGTGGATTTACTCCAATTAAAATGGAAAATGATCATACTGGAGCTCTCTTTGACAAGTGTGCTGCGCTCCTTAAAAATAAACAGTTTCAATATAATTACCAGTTCTTGGTTTTTATTATTTTTAAAAAGTTTTTTTGGTAATATTTATATGTACGTACCTTGAAACGACAGCGTCTGCTCACCAAATGCGAACAAGCACTAAAAGAAATCTTAACTTAACGCTGTCGGCTTTAAGCTCACCGCTGATTAAAATCACAAAAAAAAGAAACCTCTTTGGCGTGAGATAATTTGTGGTTACAAAATCTGCCCTTTTCAATTTACCTTTCCTCATTGCAGGATTAAATTATCAAAAATTTGAACTAAAAACTTAATAGGGACATTGTCAGTTGTATATATTTATAAGGGCTATACCATATTTTATTCTTAAATATTTAATGAATTATTGTAATAAAAAAAAATTCATATGATTTGTAATCCAGTATTCATACATACATATTTTCGGATTAGCAAATGGTCTCTTGCTGCAACTAACTCGTCGCAACATACCTTGTACAATGAATTCAGCATTAAAAAATATCTTTAAATCATGTGTTCATAATCCAAATCCTTTGATTATGCCAAAGAAAATTGTTTGTCTCCAAAAATAAACTTCCCATCTATCATGTATAATTCCTACAATTTCTCATCCTTATGGTAAATGAAACATTTTCAGTTTTTGTACAAACCTTCATAAGATCATAAATGTGCAAAATTGTTTGGTTTCCATTATTCTATTTTTTTATGAATAAACTACGTATGTAGCAAACGTAACAAATTGTAGTAAATTAGGCATGTAGTTGAATCGGCCAACCCTGGACGATTCACGTCGTTTTTTTGACTTTGACAGTAAATGTTACCTATCCGGTTTTGGTCGTTCGCCAACGTATCGGATGCTAAAGTATCCTAGATACCCTATCGGTCTACGAAGTGAACGCGGCCAATGTTGACAAGGTCGTCGTCAGCTGGAGCATCTATTCCAAAACTAGTTTTTCTAATTCCGTTCCAAAGGCCATATATTGTATCCAATAGAATCATCAAAATGCCTATTAAAGCTGCCCTTATTGATCTTAGTGGTACGATGCACGTTGAAGATGATCCGACTCCAGATGCCATTGAAGCGTTAAAAAGGTATTACCAAAGATAGTCATAGAAATTGCATCCAAGGCAAACAAAAATGATCACTTTTCAATCCTTACTTTGCTGCATCCACTCCTTCAATTCATTTAATGGGTTGGAAGTTTATACCTAACATAATGCATAGTAACATATATTGTTCACATGAGTTTGACGGAAATGATTTTTTTATGAGTTATATTTGGTTGGAAAGTGAACATTTCTTCCCATTCGTGCGATATCTATGTAACTACAGTAACCAGATCGTTAATATCATTTCTTGTTCAATTATATTCATAACCTCTACTTAAGACTCCGCAAAATTGGAATACATATCAAATTTGTCACCAATACGACTAAAGAATCAGGCGAAACCCTTTATAATCGTTTGACGAAAATGGGTTTCGAACTAGAGAAACGAGAAATCTATAGCTCCCTAAGTGCCACAGCAAACTATGTGAAGACAAAAAATCTCAATCCCTTTTATTTGGTTAGTGCCGACGCAAGGAGAGATTTTCCACCAGAAAAAAGTGAGAACTATGATGCTGTGGTTGTGGGATTGGCACCGAATGAATTCCACTATGAAAACATGAACAAGGCGTTTCGGTGAGACTCCTTATTTATGAGAAATGTTTTAAATATGTTCCTTTTAGAATTTTGATGGACAACAAAGACAGCCAAATAATTGCAGTTCATCAAGGAAAATATTACAAACGAAGTGATGGGTTAGCTCTCGGTCCTGGGTGCTTTGTTAAAGGTCTTGAATATGCAGCTTCCGTCAATGCAATTCTCATTGGCAAGCCAAATCCATACTTTTTTGAAAGTGCAATTCCAGACGGTGTCAAAGCAGATGAATGCGTCATGATTGGTGATGTAAGTGTCAACCATTTATATAGAACAAAATTACCCGTCGTATATTTTGCAGGATCCAAATGACGACTGCAAGGGATCTCTCGCCGTTGGAATGAAAAGCATTCTTGTCAAAACAGGCAAATATCTTCCACATGTGGTTGTTGACCCTCCTCCAACCCTTTTGGCTGAGAATTTCGCAAAAGCTGTACAATGGCTGGAAGAAAATAAATAAAAACCCTGAATTGAAGTATAAATAGTTAAAAAAGAGAAGCTTAGCAAACTTTATTCATTGCAAAGCTGTCTATTGTGTATGATTTTTGAGAAAAATAAAATGCATTCTATTTTTAATTCAATCTCCCAACCTAGAACGTGCGAATTTCGAGGCTAATTTAAGAACCTCATCGACTTTCTCGTAATTTGGTCCAGATGCTTGAGCAGATTCGGCCTTGCCACCACCTTTGCCTCCTAGAGTAGCAGAGATATGCTGAACCCACTCGTTTGCCTTGAGGCCCTTTTCCACAGCAGCCTTGGGCACCGAAGTTAAGCAAAAAATCTTCTTCGAATCCGCATCTACTGAGACAAACATAGCTGATGTTTCTGGACTTAAGGCACGTACTTGTTTTAGAGCAGCATCGAGAGCTTTAGTGTTGTTAAATGCTTGCAACTGCTGAACAATTATAGGGGTATTCAAATTAGCCTGACAAATTTCTTTAGCTTTTTCTACAACAGTGATAGCAACTGCAGCCTTAACGGCACGTTCTTTATCGTCGAGGTTTTTTTTCAAAGACTTCAAAACATTTCTCATCTCGTCCTTCTTGACGTGGGGAATAAGAGCCTGCGAGATGGTTTCAGTTAATTCCACAATCTTCTTCACATGATCTTTTGAACTCTTGCCCTCTTTGTCTGCATCAATTATGGTTTTCAAGGAATTAATTTCGTTTTCAAAAGTTTCAGTCTTTTTCAGTGCCTTCACGGCTTCAGGACCTGTTAGGGCTACAATACGCCGAATACCCTTGGCTATGGCCTCTTCGCTGCTAATAACAAAGTCGACAATGTGACCAGATCTACGCAAATGGGTACCACCGCAGAATTCCACTGATGTCTTCTCTCCAGCATCACTTTCTGGATTTGCTTCAAGATCCTCAATAGGAACTCCGAAGGAAATAACACGAACTGGATCCGGATAGACCTCATCAAATACAGAACGAAGTCCCCGAATTGACTTGGCGACACTCAGATTCGATTCCTTAGCATAGATAGGCACGTTCTTATAAACCATATCACGTGTCAATTGCTCAGTCTTGGCAACCTGTTCAATAGTCATAGCTGCTTTGGTATTGAAATCGAATCTTAACTTTTCCGGTACCACAAGAGAGCCCTTCTGTTCGGTGTCTTTGCCTAAGACTTGCAACAAACAATGATTCAATGCATGAGTAGCAGAGTGATTCTTCATGGTTAGACTTCTACGCGTCACATCAATTTGTAAATTCAAATTGTCCCCAACTTTTAGTGTTCCTTCAACAACACCAATGTGCAAAATGTAACCACCACGGTTGTAGACACGATCGACCAGGAATTCATTATCCTCCTCATCGACTTTGACCATTACACCTTGATCATATATCTGTCCGCCACTTTCGGCGTAGAAATTCGTCTTATCCAATACGAGTCCACATTTCTGTCCTGAAGTTACTTCATTCACAAATTGGTTCTCATATCGAATGGCCACTATTTTACCATTACAATGCCTAAAGTCATATTCTGCTTCGCGATCATCGGACTTTGCCGAATATTGGTACTTGAATGAATCATTTGTAGATGCAATAGATTTCTCCTGTAGTTCTGAAATTCCATGAACATCGATATTTATTTCCTCGATTTTACTCGTTCCCTTGCCCTGAGAGAGAACGTAGGAATTCTGCTTGGCAGCTTCATAACCTTCCATGTCAATTTCCAGGTTTTTTTCTTCCGCCATTAGTTGGGTAAGATCAACCGGAAAGCCATATGTGTCATATAGACGCCATGCAACATCACCAGGAATGATTTTGCTATCACCAAGTTTGGTTATTGTGCGATTCAAAAGATTACGTCCGCGTGACAGAGTTCTTAAAAACTGTTGTTCCTCTTCGTTTATAACATCAATGATATGCTGTGGGTCTTTTGTCAATTCGGGGAATGAATCGCCTAACAAATCCACAACGGTGTGAACAAGAGTAGCAAAGAAGCCTGGTTTGGCATTTAGTTTCTCAGTTGCATATCTTAAATGAAAAACCAGTTAATTTAAATTAGCAAGTGGAGAAAAGATGTTCTTTTTTGTTCATTAGAAAAAATTCTTATCCAGATTTCAACAAAAACCAAATTAACTTTAAAGTACCTGCACAAAAAACGTTTACTCACCTTACAGCGCGTCTAAGAATTCTTCTCAAAACATAACCCCTTCCAGTATTATCGGGCATTCCTCCGTCAGCCAGAGCTATAGTAATTGTTCGAGCGTGATCAGCTAGCACGCGATAAGCCATATCAATACCATCGGTGTCATCAGCACCCACACGTCCCTGATAATCGGGAGCCCCAGTTCCCTTCTGGATTGCTTCGAAGAGAGGGATAAACAGATCCGTGTCGTAATTGGAGCGCTTGTCTTGAATTACCGATACTAATCGCTCGAATCCCATTCCACAATCGATATGCTTTTTGGGCAACGGTTTCAAACTGCTATCGGGCTCTCGATTATACTGGATGAAAACTAAATTCCATATCTCCAAAACATCAGGGTCGTCCATGTTCACAAGTTCTGGAACACTTCTTCCGCCGATACGATCGAAGTGCAACTCAGAGCATGGTCCACATGGCCCAGTTTCTCCCATTTCCCAGAAGTTATCTTTCATACTTCCAGGAATAACATGTTCTGGCTTCACTCCCAAATCGATCCAAATCTGCCGACACTCATCGTCAGGAGCCAATCCAGACTTCTCATCACCTCCAAAGTAGGTAACGTACAATCGATCAGCCGGTAACTTTAAGCGATCAGTGAGGAATTCCCATGCCCAGGAGCAGATTTCCTTTTTGAAGTAATCCCCAAATGACCAGTTACCCAGCATTTCGAAAAAAGTATGATGATAGACATCTTTGCCAACATCGTCGAGATCGTTGTGCTTTCCACCGGCACGAATGCATTTCTGGGTATTGGTGGTGCGCACCCACTTGGCCATTTCACTGTTCGGATCGGCTGTACCCAAGAAATTCGGTTTAAATTGGTTCATTCCGGCATTGGCGAACAAGAGTGTTGGATCATCCAAAGGAATTGTGCTAGACGAATGAACATAAGTATGGTCCTTTTCCTTGAAAAAGTCTAAGAAGAAGGAACGGACTTCCTTGGCTGTGAGTGTAGTCTTCATTGCTATTTTCGAAAAGAATGAAAAGAAAAAAATCAATGATAGGCTAAGCCAACAAATTCAAGTTACGTGAGAAGGTTATCTAAGTTGTCGGGCGATCTAATGTGTAAGAGATTGAGCCAAGTCGGCAGAATTCTTCCTTTTGCATTTTTATCATTTTTTTGTCTTGTTCATCGAAGCCACGTCGAGAGCAAGGTTACTTTCACCAAACAACCAACGAACATTAAGAATTTAAATTCATATAATCTGATTAAAATTGAAACTTACATATTGATTTTCTTTGCAAAAATGTATCAAATGTTATTATTTTGTCAGTCTACGGCCAGCTTTACGAAATAAACACGTTTTTTAGCGAAATGCAAAAGCGTAGAGCGATGCGATGATGAATTTTTTAATTCTAACAAGAATAAGTCAATTGGAATAATGGAATGGGAGAAGAATTAAAAAAAAACTTATTTTTTTTTCTCCAGGAATGTCAGAACTGATGAAATGCGTAAGAATATTTGAAAACGGTGCTGCCAATTCTCATATGGTGTTTTTCTTATGTCGTTTTTATTTGGCAATCCGGAAGCCTTCCGGACTCTTCTGAAAGTGTTCAATTGGGAAAAAATGACAGTTCTGATTCTGAAAAGAAGAGAAATTTGCTTCTGGATTTGAAATCAGAAGCAAAACCAGAAGCACTCACACATTCATATACTTAAACGTCAACCTCAACAGCTGTGATTTTTGGTATCTAAATAGTGCGAACCAGGGTTGGCCGAATTAACTACACTACATTTTCTACATGATTTACTACGTATATATGAGGTGTTAAAGCGAGCTTGAAGCTCGCTTCGAACCTTTATATACCTGTATTGAGTTGAAATGAGCTTCGTTCGACTCGATCCCAATCGCTCAGCGGTGTCGAGTAGAAATGTGGTTCGAAAATCCGACCCTAATCCAACTCGATCTTTCGATACTGCATATAAACGTAGTATTTAACTACGCGTAGTTTATTGAAGAAACTACATGTCTAATTTACTAAAATTTGTTACGTCTGCTACATATGTATGTAGTTAATTCATAAAAAATCAATATAATAAAGGAAAAAAAAACAATTTTGCACTTTTATGATCTAATGAAGGTTTGTAAAAAAAGTTTTATTTACCATAAGGATGAAGAATTGTAGGAATAACTGAACGTTTAATTTAAAAATTAAAATTTCAAATGCACGACTGACAGTTAATTGACGCATTGCTGTTACATTAACTACAATTAACTACATTTAACTACATTAACTACATAAAATACGTAGCAGACGTAACAAATGTAGTTATTTCTAAAAAGTGACAATTCGGCCAACCCTGCTTTCAACAAATATTTTTCTTGATCTTGATTATTGTACGCATTTGATGTTTCACATATACAATCAAACAAAACTTCAGAATCATCAGAAGCAAACAAAAGTGTTCAATTGGGATTCCGGATCGGAGAGAGATTCCGGATTGCCAAATAAAAACGACATTAAACTTATACCCTTTCACACGATAAGTTTTGTATGTCTGGTTGAGCTAAGGGCCACTTTACACGATAATAGAAGTCATATGATCTGTCATCATATTTTCTGTATGATTTATCAAATGAGCTGTCATTTTAAGTCAAGTCATACCATTTTGGTTTATCTATGCTTTACACGTCTATGACTTCGATTTGATTTTCACTGTACAAAAATAAAAATAAAATATGAACATTTGTTTCGTTATTCCATGATGGAGAATAATAAGAAAGCAATTGCATTAGTTTTATCAACAATGATACTAAAAATTTTACGGGATATGTATTAATGAGATCGGAAGTATTTAAACAAAATCAAATACACATAGTTACCTTTTAGAATTTTATATTTTTTATTAAACTCTCAACACTCCATTCAATGTTTTTCACGAAAACAAAAAATCTTGTATGACTTCTCAAATGGAATTACCTACAGTTCTAATGCCAAAAAAAGACATATGCTTTTTCGTTCGAGAAGTGATATGAGTTTAATGAGTGCATTCAAATGATTTGATATATTTTTGAAGTAAAAATTCTTTTCCGGCGTTGGGGGTAAAAAATTTTCTATGGAGACGTGTCAGTGACATGTCAAAACGACACGCTAAAGTGACATGGTTCTTACCATTGACTTACTAGATATGGACTGCTAGTAGCCAACTTCACGATGGTTCCACTTTTAAGCTTTCTTCTTAGTGACAATGCGCGATCAAAAGATGTCACTTAGGCTCGTATTCACCGAGCGCTCCTAAACGGCTCTTAACTTTACGAGGCTCTTAACTTGAAATTTCTGTGGGGTATTCACCAACCACTCGCAAGTGTTTTTCGAAGTTCGAAAATGAGAGCCACTCTCTCTTGTTCAGGCATACCCAAACTGTGAAATGTTGTGGAATGTTGGTCTTGACAGCAAATGGATACTCTTCTACTTGGCATTGCTCACATAGATTCGAGTCAAATGCGTGCGTGGCACACGCACAAGCGAACAAACTTTCGAAGAGAGCGCTCGTAAGTTAGGAGTGGTCGGGACCACTCCTAACTTTTAAGAGCGCTCGTAGATCTTCACTAATATTGCTTGGTGAATAGGTTTATGAGCTTCTTAAGTTATGAGCGCTTGGTGAATACCGGCCTTAGGCTCGTATTCACCGAGCGCTCGCTCCTAAACGGCTCTTAACTTTACGAGGCTCTTAACTTGAAATTTCTGTGGGGTATTCATCAACCACTCGCAAGTGTTTTTCGAAGTTCGAAAATGAGAGCCACTCTCTCTTGTTTAGGCATACCCAAACTGTGAAATGTTGTGGAATGTTGGTCTTGACAGCAAATGGATGCTCTTCTACTTGGCATTGCTCACATGGATTCGAGTCAAATGCATGCGTGGCACACGCACAAGCGAACAAACTTTCGAAGAGAGCGCTCGTTAGGGATGGCGGTTATTCAAAATTAACCGGTTTTCGGTTTTTCCGGTTATTTTCCCTCTCGATTTAACCTGACGGTTTTAACCGGACAAAAAAACCGGTTTTTTCAATAACCGGTTTTCGGTTTTTTATATATACATTTTTTGAAGTCTTAAAATACGTTCATATCAAATAAACTATATGTACATACAAACATGTACATACATTATGTATATACATAGATACGCTTTTTCAGAAAAGAAAATCCTCTAGTTAAAGTGTTGTGTTATTTCATACTATTGTTTTAATTGAAATGAAATAAAATATGAGTTTAAAAAAAATGCATTTCTAGTTAACACCAAATTTAATTTTTCTTTCGAATTTTTTTTTATTTAACTGAGGAAATAGACGACATTTCATTTTGAAAATTAATAAATAATAAATATGTTCCTTTTATTGCTTTAGAAGGCTTTCATAACTTGGTCGGCAAATACCTCAATGAATTAATTTGAAAATGCAAAAAATAAAGAGTTACATTTACACAATAATCTACAAGACAATACAACGCAATTTTGCGAAGGTGTGTAGTTTAAAACGATTTCACATTCCTACCACTACACTAAATTACTCTATAAAAGAAAAGGTGGAAGTGGTGAATAACGTCGGATGTTGCACACAAGTGCAGTTTTTAAGAGACAAGAAGATCTTATTTTTTAAAAACGTTTTCTAAACTTTTTTACTTCTGTGGTACCAAAGTAAATAACCGGTTTCCCGGTTATTTGATTTTAGAAAAACAACCGGTTTTAACCGAGATAAAAATATCTCCGGTGAAAACCGGTTATTTGAAACAAAATAACCGGTTTCGGTTTTAACCGGCCGGTTTTTCCCATCCCTAGCGCTCGTAGATCTTCACTAATATTGCTTGGTGAATAGGTTTATGAGCTTCTTAAGTTATGAGCGCTCGGTGAATACCGGCCCAATTTTCAATTTTCCAATTTCAACACTCCCATACGTCCACCTTCACCACGCAAATCGGCAGATTAACATACCTCCAAGTTTGAAAACAGTTTGATTTCACAGTTTGGGTATGCCTGAACAAGAGAGAGTGGCTCTCATTTTCGAACTTCGAAAAACACTTGTGAGTGGTTGGTGAATACCCCAAAGAAATCTCAAGTTAAGAGCCTCGTAAAGTTAAGAGCCGTTTAAGAGCGCTCGGTGAATACCAGCCTAAATGTGGTTATTTTTACAAAATGTTAATAGAAATATTTGTTTTCCTATTGCAGTGCTGGATAAATTGCTATTGACTCGCAAACTCTCAAAGCAAAAGGTTCAGATCGCTCATTAACAACAACAGAAGGTACAGCAGCAACAACAACAGCAATCACAGCAGCAGTATCAAGTTATCAAATCTGAAGACGACGCCAACAATAGCACAATGATTGATGTTAACAACTAAACAACTCAGAAAACTCTTCCAACTGGAAAAGTTATCAAGATGTCTTCATATCCAGTTGTAGTATCTGAATTAATTATGCCAATAAAAAGTGAAAACAACAATAGTATTACCAACATTAAAAATAGTCTCCTTAGGGAAGAAGTAGGTAATCAAGCGAGAGAAGCTGAATGACGCCGAAGACTCTTTCAAGTTTTCAACGTCAACTATATAATAATTAATAATTTATTAATAAGACAACTCAATGAATTTAATAACTCTTTATTCTTCAGAACGAAATTAGGTTTTTTTATCTGATCAACTTGATAGTTCGAAACGAAGTGAGTTGAAGTGTTCTAGCTTCAGTTTATTAGCTATATATAAAAACATAGCCTACTACGAATATTGCGTGGGTGTACAAGCAGAAGGCACTAAGTCAATTTTTTAGGATTTTTACATTTTAATGCAAAGTGATCAAGAATGATGATATCTTTGTAGTCCAATCACCTCCTAAGTGATTATTCATCGTTAAACATGAATTATTTGGGGTTATGTTTTGTACTAAGTCAGTTAAAAAATGTTTAATACTGCTAAAAGGCACTAAGTTGACTTAGTGCCTTTTGGCTGTCATAGAAAAAGAAGGCATTAAAGTGACTTAGTGCGTTTTAGCTGTCATCAAAACCAGGAATACTTCAGTTCAAATACAATTTCGCAACAATTTTAGAGCAAAGAACGTAATAAAAACTTTACAAAGAGGAAGAAATGCTGTTCAAAAGTATCTTTCTCTAACACAATGTATAAATTGTATCAAGAATCTCTTAAAATAAGTGCAGCCAAAAAAAAAAAGACTCAATAGAAATGTGTCAAAAAGGAGTGGTTTCTGAAGTTTTCCATTCTTGGTTTGAATTTTTGCCCTCATAATCAAATTCCAAAAACAACTTGCCAGAACCTTACACATCAGAAGAAAGCGATGGTGATGAATAGTTCCAACCTTTTCACTTATTTTTTTGTTAAATTATCCTTAATTTGTATAACTGACTTTTCTTAATTTTATAATTATAACTTACCATATCATTTAACTGTGTAATATTCCTACTTGCTCTTAAAATATAAATAAAACTTTTAAATATTACATTCAGAAAAAATTGTTTTTTAATTTGCATTTTTAGTTATAATTACATAATTGCATTATCTTTTCTGCTAAACAGCACTAAGTCAGCATTTTTTGTAGTTCTAATGGAATATTTTCGAATTGGTTTGGCAAAAACTAAAATTTTTGATTAGAAACTTAAGTCATAATATCAATAGAGCTTTTCACGCAATCAGATGTAAAATTAAAATCGGTATTGAATTTTCACGACTAAGCAAACATTAAATATCAATTTACTCAAAACTATGTTTTTTGACTTAGTGCCTTCTGCTTGTACACCCACGATTTTTTGTTGTTGAATATGAAAAGGAATTGGAACATTAATAATCCTCATCGCCTGCCTGAATTGTTACAGATTCGTCTATCCTGACGCTTTCGTCGTCCTCGTCGAAATCCATGTCGAATTCAATCCATTTTTTCATTCGGTCTGCTGACCAAACAGCTGAGTATGGCTTTTGAGTTCTCGAAGCGTAGGGCATGTCTATTACTTCATATCTTTTATGAGGAAGCACGGATTTAACAATGTAAGGACCTCGATACCTAACTTCCAATTTTCTTGAAGTTCCGGAACAATTGGGGCCATCAATAAGAGACATGACTAAGTCCCCTACCTTGTACTGTTTTGCTTTTGTGTGTTTTGAATGGTGTCGTTGTTTTTGTTTCATTTGGTTTTTATTAATTGTGTTGGCTCCTTCTTTTCGTATATCTTCTATGTTATGAACACTTTGGTTTAGGTTAACGCTCTTTGCAAGAACATCTTGCAGTGGATCTCGAGGAATATATCCCATTAGCATATGGTGTGCTGTTCTTCCAGTAGCAGAGTTAAAAGTATTGTTTATTCCCCATTGTACGGTTTTGATTTTCTGATCCTATCTATCTTCATCTTCAACTGTGGCCAAAAGAGCATTTAGGATTGTTCTATTAAATCTTTCGACTTGCCCATTTGCTCGCGGGGTCTTTGTTGCATTGAGAACATGTGAGATGCCATAATTTTTAAGAGATTCAACGAATGACTTTGATGTAAAAGCAGTCCCTCTGTCGGACACCACACGGTGTGGAGTGCCGAATAAGTAAAATACGTCAGAGAGGAAATTTAAAACGGGCTTTGTTTGAGTACTAGATAATGGTTTAATGATTACTTATTTTGTGAAGGCGTCCACAAGCACAATTAAATATGTATTACCTTTGGTTGATTTCACAAAAGGTCCTAAATGGTCTAATGTGTATGGTATCGAATGGTACGGGGATTTTTTCAATAACATGGAGTTCGCCCCGTGGTTGCATCTCTTTCTTGTTATACGCACATTCAACGCATGCTTTAATATACTTTCTTACGAATTGAGTCATTCGTGGAAACCAGTATCTTGCATTGTTACATGTTCCATCGTTTTCTTTTCAGAGAAATGTCCAATCAGAACATGGC
Source organism: Philhelius festivus (assembly GCA_963931855.1). Lineage (NCBI taxonomy): Eukaryota > Metazoa > Arthropoda > Insecta > Diptera > Syrphidae > Philhelius > Philhelius festivus. Next base: position 93,247,644 of record OZ007554.1, read on the forward strand.
TATTCCTCAGAACTCGATTTCTTACTCCTTTAGGAACGAAAAGCCTCAACTCACCATTAATTTTTCGATATAGTCGTCCTTCGTGAAGAGTGCAGTCTATATAGATCTGCTTTTCAGATTCACAAGTCGGTTGTTTTGTAAGAACTTTTGTGATATCAGCGATCTCTTTATCTTGTAATTGTAAAGAATAAAGCCAATCAGTTTCATCGATGTTTGCCTTCAGTACTGCCATGTCAACTACTTCACTTTGTTTTGCATTTTCACATGGATGTCTAGACAGTGAATCGACGTGTGTCATTTGTTTACCAGGTCTATGATAAACATCTAAATTATACTCCTGCATACGTAACCACCAGCGAGCGATTCGGGGAATTAATTTCTTCTTTTTCATTGTCGTTTTGAGAGCTTGGCAATCGGTAACAATTATAAAGTGTTTTCCTAACAAATATTGTTGTTGGCGACGAACGACCAATAAAATTTAAAGACGTCAGAGATATAAAACTTCGTTTTATTTTACTTTTATTTAACCGAAAGGTTAACAATGGCGGACTTGTTTTTGTTGTTGGTGTTTTATATCTTTAAATATAAATATAAATTTTGATAATAAATTATATGAAATACAAAAGATTATTTTCTTACTTGGTCTCCTTGTGCTGGCGGCGTGGTCGATCGTCTTTTTAAAAATGGTTAGAGTTACAAAATGGCTTATTCTTTCCTTTTATTTTTTGGTTAGAATTTCCGCCTGTAGTTTACTCATCGACCACGCGCCACAATCGACAGGGAGAAACTTAAGGTTGAAACATTTATTATTTAAGTAAAACGTAAAAAAATATTTATGCGATGACATTCCAGCCCCCGTGAATCGCTTAGGAAGATTCACCAGCTATGTCCAGCTTGGCAAGCTTTGATACTGGTCTTTTTATCGTCCCCGTGGATGTCTTAACGAGTGCTGATCTCACTTGACTATCAGGCGCTGGGAAAACTTTTATAACTCTTCCTCGTTTCCAACATCCACGGCTCTCGTTCTCATCGCAGACAACAACAATATTCCCCACTTGCAATGGCTCAGTCTTCTCATGCCATTTTGTTCTGCGCGCCAAGGTAGGAAGATATTCCAATACCCATCTCTTCCAAAACGTTTGTTTGAGTTGCTGAAGAATATGCCATTGTTTGCGAAGATGTGTACCACTACCAACCCTAGGTGTTTGTACAAAATTTGAGCACCCCAAGAGAAAATGATTTGGAGTCAGCGGTTCTGCTGTTTCGCTTTCGATGGGCAGGTGAGTGAGAGGTCGCGAATTTACCAAATTCTCGGCCTCTATTAGTAGACTCTGCAGCGTCTCAATTTGTGGTGCCTTTTCTTTCAACGTAAACGAAAGAACCTTTTTTACGCTCTGCACCATTCTCTCCCAAACCCCTCCAGCCGATGGGTTCCCAGGCGTGTTAAAAATCCATTCAATGCCTCGTCGCGTACATTCACCTTGAAGTCCAGTTTCGGTTAAAATCCACTCCTTCTTTGTCACTCCGATAAAATTTGTACCACAGTCACTCCGTAAGCGGACTGGAACACCTCGACGGTTTATAAAATTTCGTAAACATAGAATCAATGCGTCGGTCGATAAATCTTTAGCTAGTTCCAAATGAACTGCACGTACCGAAAGGCATGTAAACAATGCCACCCATCTCTTTTCTTGACGACGTCCTATAGTGATTAGAATCGGGCCAAAATAATCAAGTCCAGTGTACGAAAAAGGCCGAACGTATGGAGTAAGACGATCAATTGGCAATTGTCCCATTTGTGGTGTTTCTGGTACAGCGCTTAAATTCTTACACAACTGACACGCTTTTTTTGATCTTTTGACCATTTGACGAATGTTTGGAATCCAAAATTTTGTTCTTATAGCACATGCGATCGCTTCTTGGTTATGGTGGTGAAAGAGTTCATGATAATATCTCGTTATCATTGTTGAAAATTTATGATGGTTGGGCAATATTATAGGTCTTTTAGCATCAATTGGTAAACACGTTGCATTGTCGATACGACCTCCAAGCCGTATAATATTGTCTTCATCAAGTACTGGCGTTAGTTTGAATATCGAACTACCTTTCGATATTTTTCGTTTTGACAAAAGAGCATGCATCTCTTTGGAAAATACCTCTTCCTGCACGAGACGGCAAATCTGTTTCTCGGCGGATTTTATTTCTTGAACTGTAAGTGGAATGTTCGGTGATTTAAGTTCGGATTTATCAACTTTATTTAAAATATTTTTAAAACCGTTAATTCCACGTCGAATCCAACACATAATTCGAAGAAATTTGTAGTAGCATGAATACCGCGCATATGGTATAGGTGTCTCTTCATCAGAAATCGTGAAAACAAATTTCGATCGTTTCTCGTTGTTCATTTCATTCGAAGCGATGTCGTTTGGTTGTTCTGGCCACTCTTCTTCTTTGTATTTAAGAAAGGTCGGTCCTTTTATCCACGTAGAGTCAACTGATGCATTTTGATTAGGCCTTGTAGCATCGTCAGCTGGATTTAAAATCCCCGGCACCCAGTTCCAATTCCTTACTTCGGAGTCTTCCAAAATCTCAGATATACGATGAGCCACGAACTGTTTATAAACACGACAGTCAGATCTAATCCAATGAATCACCGTTTTTGAGTCAGACCAAAAAACAATCTTGCTCGGCTGAATATCGTGAGCATCCACAATTGTATTTTTGAGACGGACACCTAAGAGGGCTGCTTGAAGTTCGAGTCTGGGTATTGAGAGGATCTTCATTGGGCTACATCTTGTCTTACCCATAACGAAAACGATTTCGACTTGACTACCATAACAAACACGCCAATATCCAACAGCTGAATAGGCCACCTCGCTCGCGTCCACGAATATATGGAGTTGAACGTCAGTATTTGAATCCATTATCTGTAAGTTATAGCATCGTGAAACTCTCAAGCCTTTGATTTCATCAAGACTTTTATACCACTCATACCATCTCCGGTAAGTATCTTCAGGAATAGGTTCATTCCAACCGATGTTGACTCTCCATAATTCTTGTAATAGAAGTTTTGACTTTATAATTATATTAGCAAGAAACCCAAAGGGATCGAAAATCGACATTGTTATACTCAAAACTTGACTTTTGGTTGGTATTGCTCTTCCTTCTAATATTGCCTTTGGCATTTTTCCGAATTTAAGAATAAAACAAAATTCGTCTGTACTTGCATCCCAGTGCATTCCAAGAATTTTTTCGGTTGATGTATCACTGTGACTAATATCTTTTAATTTCGAAGGTTGCACATTATTTGTAAATTCATTCATTGCTTTCAAGAATTCGGATGAGTTCGAAACAAATCCTCTTAGTGCGAACCCACCCTTACTGTGGATCTCAATCACCTGCTTGGAAACTGAACGCGCCTCGGTGACAGAATGAAAACAATCAACGTAGTCATCGACATAATGACATTCAATAATTGCCTTAACAGCTGATGGGTAAATATTCTTAAATTCATTTGCGTTTAGATTCTTTACAAACTGGGCCGAGCATGGAGAACTTGTGGAGCCAAAAATCATCGCGTTCATAACATAAACGTCCGGTGGCCTTTTTTGATCTGCGTCTCTCCATAAAAACCTCTGTGCGTCTTGATCTTCCTTTCGAATGTTAATTCGATGAAACATTTCTCGTATGTCGGCACATACTCCGATTTGTTTTTGTCGAAATTTCATCAAAATTGCCAGAAGAGGCTTCGGTTGATATACTTCGGGACCCTTCATCAGCATCGAGTTTAGAGATGTACCATTGACAGCGGCAGCGGCATCGAAAACCAATCGCATTTTGTTTCCCTTGTTGATGTTGCAGACGGCGAAATGTGGAAGATACCATGAACGTGGATTTGAAACGGAGACTTCTTCGGGTGTTAATTTTCGGGCATAGTTCTTCGAAATGTATTCATTTATTTTGGCTTTATACCATTCGGCTAGATTTAGATCTTTTTCCAATTTTGTTTCGACTGTTTGCAACCGTTTCAAAGCCATGTTGTAACTTCCAGGTTGAATCTGCGCTTCATTATTTTTCCACAGTAATCCAGTTTCATATTGGCTATTAATTTTTCTTGTTGTTTCTTTAAGGATCTTCTCGGCTCTCTTATCGGCTTCTGATACGATTGTTCTTGTCGGCTTGGCAATATTTTCAAGAGCGAAATACTCGGCTACCTGTTTTTGAAGATCTTTCAAGGCATTTTCTTCTGGTTCAATGAAACTTACAATGGCATCTGCAATACACTCTTCATTAGAACCGAAAAGAGTCCAACCAAGCTTCGTTTCGTGGACCGAGAACCCTTCAGTGAAGTTGACAACTTTTAATGGTCTCACTAAATTTGTATGCGGTATGCCGATTAGCATTTGTGGCATCTCATTCGAATAATCGAATACCGGAATGCTTTTAAGTTCACCAAAATCTTCATAGAATCGTTGCATTTCGAGAGTCTGGGCCGGCAGTAGAAGCTGTTTTGTAGTTCGAACATTTTTCATTTGGTACTTTGAAGCACTGTTATGTACCCCAGATATTTCAAGGTCGACGTGTTGAGATATCTCGCTCGTTGTCTGGTCACCAATCCATCTCAGTGATAACATGTCGGAATGGCCTCTAATGCCGATTGCATTGACAACCTTTTCTTCGATCAACGATATTTTGGCACCATCGTCAATGAAGGCCATTATATTGCATGTCCCTTTTGGACCAGTCAAGCAAACAGGAATAAATTTGAAAAGTGTCTTCTTTTCGTTTTCTCTACTAAAAATCGTGCCTACAGGGATTTCACTTACTAGGTTATTCTTTGACGTACCAACATCTGCTGCTACTGAAGCACGATTCACAGAGGATTCACCTATTGTATGTGGAACTTGCTTTAATTGTTCCTTAGTGTCATGGAGAAGACGGTTGTGGCATTTATGACATGAAGCAATTCCACATTTACGGCGAAAAGAGCATTGGGCCACGCTATGACCACTGCGTAAGCAACAAAAACAAATACGATTATTTTTAACTATTTGCCATCTATCCGGAACAGTGGCGCCTCTAAACTTTGAACACTGGTGCAGTTTGTGGTTTTGTTGACATACCAAACAAACTTTCGGTTTCTTCTCGATTTCGTTTCCTACTGGGCATATGGCATTGACTTGTTTGACTTTCTTTTCGATTGAGTCAGGCTTTATTTCTGTGGCTATTGATACATAAGCGGCAACTTGCTTAAGCCAGATACTAAACTCACGAACAGAAGGATATTGATATATTCCAGTCGAAAACGAATGTTTTGCCCATTCTACTCTTTTAGACAAGGGTAATTTGAAAACGAGTTCATCGAGAAGTGATCGATCGTACAAGTAAGGCACGGCACCACAGTTTTCCAAGAAAACTGTTAGATTCGAGACGGTAGTGCTAAAAGGTATAATTTCGTTAATTCGGGAATCAGTTATGGTGGGGAATGACTTGGCCTTAGTAATTTGGCTTCTCACCAAAACGTCTGGTCGTCCGAAACTATTTTCTAGTTCAAGCATAATAGCACTAACACTGCTCGAATGAATTAACAAACTCTCTACCGTAATTTTTGCCATACCTTTTAGAGCCTTTTGCAGCCGCGTTAAATTGTCAAGATCGGTGTATCCATATGCCAATGTAGTTTCTCGAAATGAAACCGAAAACATTGGCCATTGTTCTGGTTGACCAGAGAACTCCGGCAGGTCTTGCAGTTTACGAATTGAAGGTTGACTTGGAGGCGACTGATATGATGGTAGATGATTTGGTAGTGGCTGATTCGGCGGTGGCTGATTTGGGTGAGCGGAGTTGGTGGAGGTAGCAGGCAAATGGTGTGAAAAAACTGTTTGCGAATAAGGGTTCGACGTTGTTTTTGACGGACATGGAGGCATTGAATACGTTGAGAAAATGTATGGGCTCGAATTATATTGTACAACGTTTTCAGGTGGCAGTGGCACAGATTTATATTTATGACATGGCATGCAATTAGTAAATGGATACATACCTTGGGGAATATTGCTGATGTCATGAAATGGCGGGCTGGTGTTAAATGAGGATGTTATGGACGTGGTGGCTGCAAATGATGATGTGATAGACGGGACAGCATTGAATGATGATGAAGTGATGGACGGGACGGCAATAAATGATGAAGTGATAGACGGGACGGCATTGAATGATGCTGTGATGGACGGGACGGCGATGAATGATGATGATGTAGTGGACGTAGTGCCAGAAAATGATGACGTGGTAAACGTGGCGGCAGAAAATGATGGCGTGGTGGATGAAGCGCCGGCGGCGTTATAAATATATTTTTCTGATGTTGATTGCAGCTGCAGCTGCTGCTGAAGGGCAGATTTTTCTACTTCGGATTGAGCGAGGGACAGCATTAGGTTGTCCACTTTGCTTTTCAGCTTATTTAGTGAAAGCAGATCCTGCTGGTAGGTTTTTTCCTGTTCCTCGACAGAAGTGTCGAGATCTTTTGATAGTGTCTCGGACGACACCTTTGGCGATCCTTTTCTGCTTTTTCGTGGCATTATTCCTTCTTAATAAAGCCAAATTTTTAATTCGGCTTTGGCGGCTTTTAATAATATTTTCGACCACAAATATAAAAAATTGTTGGCGACGAACGACCAATAAAATTTAAAGACGTCAGAGATATAAAACTTCGTTTTATTTTACTTTTATTTAACCGAAAGGTTAACAATGGCGGACTTGTTTTTGTTGTTGGTGTTTTATATCTTTAAATATAAATATAAATTTTGATAATAAATTATATGAAATACAAAAGATTATTTTCTTACTTGGTCTCCTTGTGCTGGCGGCGTGGTCGATCGTCTTTTTAAAAATGGTTAGAGTTACAAAATGGCTTATTCTTTCCTTTTATTTTTTGGTTAGAATTTCCGCCTGTAGTTTACTCATCGACCACGCGCCACAATCGACAGGGAGAAACTTAAGGTTGAAACATTTATTATTTAAGTAAAACGTAAAAAAATATTTATGCGATGACAATTGTCGAAATCGGTAGCTTGCTTCTACGACAGCCAAGGCTTCCAACTCAAAGCTGTGGTATTTTGATTCCTCGTCGGTTATTTTCCTGCGGTAGTAAGCGACGGGGTGTAAGTCTTGTCCGTGTTTTTGCAAAAGTATTCCTGCAATACCTCGGCAACTGGCATCAGTGTGTAATTCATGATCCGCAGAAGGTTCGCAAGTACGGGTTAGTCTCTAAGACACTTTTTTAGATGATCAAAAGCACCTTGTTCTTGTTCCCCCAACGGAAATTTAGAATTCTTTTTTGTCAGATTAGTTAACGGTAATGCAATCAACGAATAGTTTTTGATAAATTTACGGAAATAACTTGTTAATCCGATAAATTGTCTGATGCCATGTTCGTTATTTGGTCTTTCGAATTTCTCTACTGCGAGAGTTTTAGCAGACCCTGGTTGGACGGTTCCATTTTTTACTTTATGTCCGAGAAATTTTATTTCCACCTTGAAGAATTCACATTTTTTTAATATTGAGTGTAAGATTAGCTTCCTTTAAAATTGTTAGAAACTTTTCCAATTTCCTCATTCCATCGTCGAAAGATTTCACAAGTAATACGTCATCTCTCAAATAGTCATCCATGTAACTTACTACAGGTTCATTCTTCATCTTGTCTTTAACTTTACTCATAAGTTTTTGGAAATAAGCAGGAGCATTCACCAACCCAAATGGCATAACTGTAAACTCATACAAACCTTCCGATGTTATGAAAGCAGTATAGTGAGTATGCTCTTTCTTTATTGGTATTTGATAGTATCCTGAAGCAAGATCCAAAACTATAAAATATTTATAACCAGCTAGGTTATTTATCTGCTCATCAACCAGTGGAAATGAGCAATTAACTTTCTGAATTCAATTTTCTGTAGTCCACAAACATCCTTTCTTCTCCATTTTTCTTTTTAACTAAAATTACTGGCGAAGCAAAATCATCAGTATGTGACTCCTTGATAATTCCGTTTTCTAGAAGTTCTTTTACCATGGATGAAAGCAATTCCCGTTAGGCGTAAGGTATTTTATAAGGATGGTGAACTATTGGCTGTTGAGTTGTGACTTCTATCTCCATCTCGATAAGTTTTGTTCTTCCGAGTTCCTGTTGGTTCTTTGCAATACACTCGCGAAATTTATTTAGAAGAGCTATTAAAGGTTTTGAATCGAAATCTGGGTTCATTTTAATATCGGTTACAGTTATATCATTTAAATATTTAACTTGTTTTATTAGTTGAACTTCAGATATATTTTCTTTTTGCGATATATTTTGAGTGTGTTTCCTTGTTTTCTTATCTCACATAAAGGGCTATTAAGTACATCTTTTCCAATTAAAACCGATTCGGAAAGGATTTCATCAGCCACCACCACTGCACAAATTGGAAAACAAGCCTCATCAATGCGAACTGAGCAAGATACACATCCTATGGATTTATATTTTCCACCACCGAATCCATGTAAGGTTGCATCACACTTCTCAATAGGCGAATTTATTTGAGTCGCGACTGATTTGGTGATAATTGTTCGTTCACTTCCGGAATCGAGTAGTGCAAAGTATTGTTTTTCGTTGATTTCCACTGACTTGTAATAGCAATCAGAACCTAAACCTAAACGACATTTATTCTAAACTTTATGTCATCTCGATTTCTTGAATGGGGTTCAGTATCTATTCGTTTGCCATTGTCTTTTACGGGTTTGTGTACACTGTCTAGAATAATGCCCAACTTGATTACAATTATAACAAATTACTGGTCGACTTCTTTGTTGAATATTAACTGAGTGGTATCCTTTACTTGTTGAAGGTTTCATATTCAAAGGATCTTTCCTTGACATGCAGTTGGTTTGGGTTGTGCGCTAGAATAACCTTGACGTGTATTTTTCCGAATGCTTTCATACCACTTTATCTTATCTACAAGTTCTGCAATGTACTTAAAATTGCTTGCGGCCAAATTGAAACTCATTTGGTTGTCGTTCAGACCAGTCAGGATATATTGAACTATAGCTTTGTCTGTAAGATTTATTCTTTTCGCAAGCATGTTAATTTCAAAGCAGTAACTTTCATTGGGTCGCCGCACTCTTTTGACTAGTTCTTGATGCACTTCAACCTCACTGCATCGATAGGGAAAATTGAGTTTCAACTCGGATACTAACTGATTCTAAGATATTGTAATATCCTGCGATGTGTTCCACCAATTTCTTGCTGGTCCTTGCAATTTTGATGCTGCTGCCATCAAGAGTGCTTTTTCTTCCCAACTGTAGATATTTCTAAGATTTTCGTTTAATTCATGGCAATGAGCAGAAATATAATTGACGCGACGCCGACGTAGATACTTGATTTGAAATATCCGAATGGTAGACAAGTGCACCAAAGAGGACACAAAGGTCCACAGGTTTTTCTAAAAACCCACCTCTGTCTATCGACTCCTACTCTCACCTCCTCACGATGAACATCGGTGCCTAGTACCTCAACTGGAGATTGGGTCACAACCCCAGTGGAAGGTTGTTGGGGGTAGAAAATTAGAGAGGGGGAGGAAGAGGTGTTCCCACTTAGACATCTTTCCTTTCATCCAGGCAACAGCGGAGGAATTCCCCAGATGGAATCAACGGTGGCGTCTACAGTGCCATCAGTGAGGCTGAACTACTTAGTGAACACCTTACAGGGCTACTCCAACGTATTCGGACTTCAGGCCTGTAAGGAGCGGTTTTACTTCCCGGCCACATAAAATACAACTTAGTTGCGAAGCAAAAACAAGCCTCGGATATGGACGGATTCACTGTTGACGAAACATGCAAACGAAATAAGGATAACGAACTTCGGATCTGTACGTGGAATGTTAGATCTCTTAATAGACCACGTGCAGCCAAACAATTAGCGGAAGCCGTAAGCTGCTACAAAGCAGATATTACTGCCATCCAAGAGATGCGATGGGTCTGCTACGATGCGGAATTTTTGTTGGAACTAGGCTCAGGCAAAAAGTCTTAAATTTCAACTGTGTGAGTGAGCACCTCACGACAATCCGCATCAAGGCTCAATTCAAAAACATTAGGCTGATTTGCGCACATGCCCCAATAGAGGAGAAAGATGAAGACACCAAAAACATATTCTACGAGCTCCTGGACAAAACATAAGAGCGGTGCCCAAGTTATGACATTAAAATTGTCCTTGGAGATTTTAATGCCAAGCTAGGAAGAGAAGACAATTGGAAGATATAGCCTGCACGACACCACCTCCGACGATGGATTCAAGCTGATCGACTTCGCTGTGGGGCGACATGGTCTTGTAGCTAGTACGCAGTTCAAACATCTTGATATTCACAAAGGGACATGGCGATCTCCTGGTCAATCAACCGTGAACCAGATTGACAACATTGCGATCGATTCAAGGTACTTCTCCAGTATAGAGGATGTCCGCACGTTCCGAGGGATTAACATCGACTGGGACCACTACCTCGTTGTAGCCAAAGTTCGACTGCGGATATCCCGACCCAAGCCAAAACAAGGAAGTATTGCGAGGAAGTTCGACATTGGATGTTTACAAACGCAAGAGATCGCAAGGTCCTTTCCTGATCGAGTTTCTAACAACCTAAAATTGAATTGAACCTAAGAGTTCGTCGGCCCTGCAATTCCCCGGAATGTCCCCGTGGCGTGGCGTGAATATCAAACTGTTTGGCCATCTCCATCAGAGATGAACGACAGTCTTGGGCTGTAATGGAGTTTGAAGAGACTGAAGCAAGGGATTTCAAAGCAGCCTGACTATCGGAGAAGATACGAATATCTGTGCTAGATACCACGTTTTCTTTAAGCCAAAAAAACGGCATCTGTGCGTCAAAAAGAGCGCCATCCATTTTGCTCAACTTTAGTAACAAGCAAGTTGTACATGATTTTCTTAATAAATTCAAGAAATTGGCAGATAGATCAAAGTGGTCATTTCATAAACTAATTGCATCATTTGTATAATTGAATCAGTTTTGAGTTCCAATTTAAACCTCCTATCACTTTCAATTCGAAGAAATATCTATTTAAAAAAAATTGTATTTAAAAGTGTATACAAGTTGTATACAAACCGTCGGCTCAGAATTACAAGGTTCTAACAGCCATTTTCACGAAAAATGAGTTATGGATGTCGTTGGATTCGTATTTTCAAGCGCTTTCGAATGAATTCATAAACATGCACCTTAATTCACCCTATAAAGCGTAAAACGCAAAAAACAAAGGTTCTAAAAACCAAAATGAAGTTAATTTAAGAATTACAACGTTCTATGTAGCAAAATTGGCGGATAGAACTTTATAATTCTCTCTTTGACCAATAAAAAAATTACACATCTTCTTATTGACATAGAACCTTGTATTCCTTAATTTTGTACATAGAACCTTATAATTCTTATCGGATTGCCGAAAACGCAACAAAGTTCTATGTTGATCAATTTACCTTTGGTTTTTTCTTCGTGTTTTTGATATTGTTTACAAAAAGCTTGTGAAAAACTAGCAACAAGCAGTATCTCAAACCAAGTCTAACAATTTCAGAAATGTTTCATATGTATTAAGAGAACACAGGATCTGACGAAACTGTTAAATTTAATGCATATCGACAAGTTTTCAACACTCAATTTAACTTGGATGTGATTTTTTTTATATTTTAAATGATTGATCACAGTGCGAGCGTTTAGGAGGGGATTTAAAAGGAGATACCGATGCACATTGGTTTTGAATGTCTGAATATCACAATGGGAAGGAAATATAGAGTCGGGTAAGGCATTCCACATTCGTGTAGTGCGGCTAAAGAATGAATCTCTGAATTTAACAGTACGTCCGAAGTTGGGCTCAAGGGTAAACTGATGAGCATTCCCCGAAGCGCGAGTGTTACGGTTAAATTGTTTAAGGGGAGGAATGCAACTGGCTATTTCACTAGAACAATGTTTGTAAAAATAACGGTAATATAATGAAAGACAAGAAACATTGCGACGGTGCTCGAGAGATTCAATTGTTTCTGTTTTAGTCCTATCACCTATCAATTATTGTAAAGCTCTTTTTTGGATTCTATCCAAAAGACTCAAGTGGGTTATTGGAGCACCTGCCCAAATATGGGAATTATACTCGAGTTTAGGACGAATATAGGCTTTATAGATTACAGCCAGATCAGAAAGGGTAAAAAATTTCTTGCATCGTCGAAGGAAACCTAAACACTTAGCAGCGTTTTTGGCAACGTCGAATATGTGGTCATTCCACACAATCTGTGATGCACATACCGAGAACTGAGATCTGTTCGGTTTCCTCAATGCAAGGGTCACTTATGGATAGCGGCATGGGGGTGGATTCCGCTTTAGCGACAGGAGACAGCATTAAGTTTTTGAAGCATTAAATCTATGCGAGGAGCATAAAATAGCAGTTGAAAACACCACTGTATCTGATGAGCTGGTTTTGAAATATAATGCGCATTTTCAGGAAAAGGAAGAGGCATACAAGCAAAGACAAGTTGACAGAGAAAATACAGTTCCAGTTTTGTGCTTTGACATGCAAAATGTACTTACCTGTCCAAAAGCTGATGTAAGCTCATTTTTTTACCACTCAAAGTTAAATGTGCATAACTTTACAGGACATTTTTCGCTTAATAATAACGTCTATTGCTGCTTGTGTGATAAAAGCACAATGGGAAGAACAGGAAATGATATTGCTAGTGCTTTGCTGAAGATTCTAAACCGTGTTATGTCAAAACCGGCACTTGTTGGTAAACTTCATATTAATTGATTTTCATAAGCATCAGCCAGACATCCAACATATACATTTTAAATTCTCTACTCCAGGACATTCTACAATTTAGGAAATAGGTAATACCCATAGCTGCATTCAATGCGTCTTACGAATCGCGATTTTCATTCACCCTTGTCATTCAAAAAACAAAATCTTACAGTTTTGCAAATGCAACCGTTAGATTTTAAAAATGTTTACGAGTGTTGTAAGATTTTAAATATTAAATTAATACCATTTTCGAAAGTTGTCCAACTTCAACTTACACAGAACCTTACCGAGGTGTTTTTTAAGACTTCCCATCTTGAAAAATCTCTTAAAAGTGTAGACTTAGTGTTCAAAAACCTTAAGAAATAAGAATATGTGGTCTTTTCAATGGCCAAATTTAAAAGAGGTACAATTAAAAAATGACCTTGCAACAAGAAAAATCAAACCATTTAAAGCAATGCTTAAATACATGCCTGCAATTTATTTATAAAGAAATTTCGAAAATATAATGAAAACAAGAACAAATATCCAATATGATTAATTAAAATGCTTGTTTGTTTAATTAATTTATAATATTCTATAATTTTCTTAAATGTATTCACATATTTACTTGAACTGTAAGATATATATAAAATATACTATGAAAATTAAAATTTTAGTTTGTTTAATCAAATTACTATTTATTTTCTTATTTATTTAAATGTTGTACCTTTAATTCATTCAATCAATAATTAAAATATTAGTTTTATTATATTTATTATTTATTCTCATTATTTTCTTATTTACGTAAACGAACTGTTAAATATATGAAGTTAATTATATAGTGTACTAGGTGCTACATGCATTAAAAATACTATATAATATTTTCCTATAATAAAAATGTAAAAATCAGATTATTGTTTTATATTTAGTTGGAGAATCATTTCAGATACTCTATTTTGCTGCTTTTATACTATGAATACCATAGTTTTTTTCAACGACTAAACTAAATGTTAGAAATCTTCATATGATTAAATAACAATTACAAGGTTCTATGTGGTACATAGAACCTTCACCGAAATTTGAACTACATGGAATTGGCTTATAGAACTTTGTGCAAAAAATTTAATTTGCAATTAAAAGGAAATTCCTCAACACATAAACAAATAAATTATATTTTTATTAGTTATTATCAATAATCTATCGTTTGTTATCATTCGAATGTAAATCAATAGCCATTTAATACGAAATCTGAGCATCAAAAACTTAAAAGTTGAATAACTCGAAATGGGGGTCGGTCGACATAGAACCCTGTAATTCTCAGCCGACGAAACGTCAGATAAGAGAAAACAAGAAGAAAATTGTTATTCAGCTGTCTACACGATTGAAGAACATATGACCAACATCCAAATCGAGGTTATCGATCTAAGCAAATGGAAAAATTCGAAACTTTTTTTTTTAATGTTTTTGATTAGGATTTTACTTTTTTGTTAATTACGATTTTGTGCTTCTTGTTTATAAAAATTTGTCCATTCTCTAATTTGTGGAAGAAGTTGAATAAGAAGTATTTCTTATTCTATGGTGAAAGATAGCGACGAAGGACGGAAATGTCAAAAATGTTCGATAGAAGATATGAAAAAGAGATGAGATTTGTTTAGTTTTAAAATGTCATTCCACAGCACAGTGCTGCCAAGTTTTTTTTATGCCCCGATGCGTTTTATTTATCGTCGCCTATTAAAGCCGTAAAAAAACACACCTAGGATAATAGGTGTCATCATCGCCATTTTAAAACATGGTTTCTTTAAGCATTTATCCTGAAGCAAAAGAAGACGATATATGCATTGTATGTTTTTTAATAAAATTGAGAAAAAAAAACACTTCAAAAATATCAAATTTAGACACATCACAAAAGACAAAAGTCACAGGGCATAGCAAAGTGACCAAATGAAAACGGGAGTTATTTGTTATAGGAACTCAACTACACAAATGACATTGTATTAATAGCTTTTGGTTTCGGTATTTACGAAAAATGATGAATTCTGTATCTCATAAAACATTTATGCAAATTTCTAGACTAATTTGAGTCGTAAGACACAGTTGTAAGAATAAATATTTGCATTCAAATGCAATCGCATGTCGTTTATACGTTGTGCGCGGATCCAAAATTAACCATCTTGCTTGAAGGCAAGTTGTAAGATAAACTCGTATTAAGTTATCAAACGCACCTAAGCTTCACTTTTCTTCTTCTGACATTTCTTTTATTCTTTGTGTCCAAAGAATAAAATAAAGAAAAGGAAGTAAGAACCTGTGTTTAATTGTACATAGTTTCAATCCAAAATAAAAAGCGCCTTCAAAATAAATAAACCTTTTTAAAAACAAAACAAATCTTTTTTACACTTTTTCTATTTCACAAAATACCAAACCCAAATTCACAATGAAGATGAAATTAATCGATCCGGTTGTACGGTCATTCAAAGTGGCCAAAGTTTTTCGTGAAAACACCGACAAAATCAACGCTATAGACTTCAGTCCCAATGGAGAACATTTAATATCGTGCAGCGAAGACGATCAAATCGTCATCTATGACTGCGAAAAGGGCACCCAATCGCGAACAGTGAACTCCAAAAAGTACGGAGTCGACTTAATACACTTTACCCACGCCAACAACACAGCCATCCACAGTTCTACCAAAGTCGATGACACCATTCGTTATTTGAGTCTTCATGACAATAAATATCTTCGTTACTTCCCTGGGCATACAAAAAAGGTTATTTCGTTGTGTATATCTCCAGTGGAGGACACATTTTTGTCCGGCTCATTAGATAAGACATTACGTTTGTGGGATCTACGTTCGCCCAACTGCCAGGGTCTGATGCATCTTTCAGGGCGGCCTGTAGCTGCTTATGATCCTGAGGGTCTTATATTTGCAGCCGGCGTGAATTCCGAATCAATTAAACTCTACGATCTACGTTCCTTCGATAAAGGACCTTTTGTAACCTTCAAACTCAACCAAGAAAAAGAATGCGACTGGACGGGATTGAAGTTCTCGCGCGATGGCAAAACAATCCTCATAAGCACAAACGGCTCCATCATTCGCCTTGTAGATGCCTTCCACGGAACTCCGTTGCAGACTTTTACAGGATATCCCAATAACAAAGGCATCCCCATCGAGGCTAGTTTCAGTCCAGATTCTCAGTTTATATTTTCTGGAAGCACTGACGGACGGGTGCACGTTTGGAACGCCGACACAGGTTATAAAATGTGTGTCCTGAATGGAGATCATCCGGGTCCAGTACAATGTGTACAATTTAACCCAAAATACATGATGCTAGCTTCGGCGTGCACCAATATGGCCTTTTGGCTTCCCACTTCAGAGGAAGGATTGTAAAAGAAAAAAAATGTGTATTATTATTTTACGAAAAATAAAACGATAAAAAATATGTTGTTTTCTTTCTTTATTCAAGATTAAAAATCAGTTTGAAATTAAAGCTGGCTCTCAAACATCAATAATAATATTGAAGTTGCGGGCCCATTCATTCATTATACTTATTTCCCAAAAGATACACATATTCCACTCGATTTTTTTTAGACGTAATAACAGACAATTTCTTGTCAGACTAAAGACAATTAAATTAGTTGAAATTTGTAAGTAAGATAAATGGTTTAGATCTATTTGGAACTACATTCGGAATATAAAGGGTTTTAAAGCTTGATTGATTATTTTAGTAGGGACCTTTAATTAACTTGACAGAATTTCATCAAATCATGGCAATTGAGAGCTAAAAGCAGTTATAAGTTTATCAACTGGATATCGTAAAAGTTAGCTTCAGCCCTCGCAGTGTGCGAGGATTACGGAGTAGGTTCTGTTGTCATTTTGTATACAAAAATTATCATTTTGAAAAGGTAAGTAATTAAGGAAGTTTTTGTTAATTTATTCTAATAGAAAAAAGTTTGTGTTGAATTCAATACAATAAACTTAAATAATAAAAACAAATCAAATCATTTTAATTTGCTGGCTCAATTTTTGGTGTTTGGATACAAAATTTGGAGTGCATTTTTAATTGCCTGATAGATAATGCTTCTTTATGATAGCTTGGTATATCTGTTTTGATACTGAATAATAAGTTTCAGTGTCCGGAAATATCTATTTTATATGTTATTTTAGCTTTTTGATTTATTATTTTACTATTTTTGTTTTAAGAATGAATGCAATGAACATAAATAAAATAAAATAAATACATACATTTTTCAGAATTGAAAAAGTTTTTAAATAAAAAAAAATGCAGATTATTTCGTCTTGATCAAAGTGAACAAATAGGGTCTAGATCGGTTTTGAACTTGATAAACAAGTTACTTTACACTCTTCTCTAGAATAATTGTTTTCATCGCAGTTTATGATTGACTTCCCTATAAATCCCTTAAGGTCGATTCCCTCACTGGCAGAAGACACATTTTTCAAAGATTGTATCATCAATGATAGAGATAAATTCACCGGTGAATAAACGATTTTGTGGTATTTATCTTAAGGTCCCAAAAATAGCAGAAATCTCTTGGCTCATTGATCTGAAGCTGAGGTGTTTGAGAATTATCAGTTAAGATCACCAAATTGTCTGCATAAACAAAATTTTAACATTTTCATCCTCAAACATAATATAAGATAAAGAGCGCCTTGTTTCACATTTGAAATCCCTTGACTTTTGTTTATCTTTTATAACAGCTGTCGTGATGTTTTCAAAGAGTTTTTTATAGACTCTAATAAATTTGGTTGACATGCCAATTCCTGCAAATTTAAAAAGAAATTCATATTAACTGTATCGGAAGATCCTTTCAAATCAACGAAAAAAGCGTTAAAACACCTCTTTTTGTCAACAAAACGACTAACAATAAGTTTCAATTAAGCAATTAAGTTGGGGTCAGGCAAATGTGGGACTTCAAAGAAGTTCGCGAGTATATTTTCATCAAAAGTGCACGTTATTATTTTCCAAAATGATTTTGATTTCATATTCTTGGTTGGGCTGCAAGTGCGAAGATTTGAAGAAATTAGTTGTTTTTCGGAAAAGTTTTATATAAGCAAAGGATTTTTTAATATCACTATCGGTTGCTTGAAAACTAATAAATTGATTATCAAACTCTCATAAAACAGTAATGGAGAGATGTGCTGAGAAACTAGAAGAAATCTTTGATTATGCAAAGCCATTCACGTTTACAAGACAGTAGTCTATAACTGAGCAATCAAATCACAAATTAAAATTGTAATGACCGTTTGGTTCGCAATTAAATGTTCCAATTATAACGAAAAAAGGTAAAATAAAGATTTTCCTTTTTTGTTCAACAGTTTTTCTGCGGGAAAAATGAACATAGTTCAGAAAGATTGAGTTTAAGGGTAAAGGATTAATTGTTGGAAAAGTCCAAATCCTTATTTAATACCTGAAAAAAAAAACAGCAGATGGCTAAGTGGTGTATTGATATGTGAACTTATTAAATACGTTTCCAAAAAAAAGGAAAGGGACTTAAATAAAAACACAATTTAAAATCCATCGGAAAGGAAAACTAATGCGATCTTGTATATAGTGCCTTGTTTGGCAATGAGAGAACCAGAAAGCATAAGAAGAAGATCATTTTTAAATGGTAGAAGCAACTTGAGGAATATTTAAAATTCATTGCCCAGGAGCAAATCATACTCTCATATACTATGGATTTTGGGTAGAAGTGAGAGAGGATTGAGAAAACGTACACATTTTTTGAATACGTATTCTAATTCACACTCGTAAGATTACGAATAAGTTTTTGAATCGTCTAGCATTAAGATTGGTGCAGAGTGACACCTAGTGAGTTTTTGTCCTGGACATCTTCAAAAGAACTAAAAGAAATAATTGAATCCATATTTTCGCTGATAACATCGGATGAAGGCCAAAATTCATCCTCAGGACCAATCGAGCATGGTATTTAAAAAAACTATAATACTATTTGAACTTTTTACAAGCATTAGCAACAAAATTAATCGGAACAATCAGTTGTACCGTTTTTTGAACAAATCGAAAAACTGGTTTTATTAGAGATATGATTATCATTTTTGGAATTTTTTTTTAACCATAAGTCAGCTTCCACTTAAGAGAATAATGTCAAATCTGATCAAAATCTCGAGTTCATTTTTTACGAGTACATAACTATCACATAAATACCTACATATATATTGCAAGTAAAAAATACAAATATTTTTGTTTAAAGCTCCTTCGAGAATTTAAATAATCTATAAAAATAAATTTAATAATTTTCAAATGCTGGTATTTCGGTGAAAGTGTGTCAGGAACAATTAGAAACAAATTGATATTTTTGGAAAAGAAGCAGTGGAATTCGGATTGAATATAACAAATAGTCTAAACATTTTACGCGAAGGTACATACATAGCTCTTAAAATAAGAATTATTTGGATTTTATGTAACTATAAGAGTTGGATATATAAGATTAACAATTTTAAAATGTCCATAACATTTTTTCTTATATAAAAAATGCTTGATTTTAAAATAATTGAATAAAGACTATTTTTGCCAGATATAAATCTAGTGAATAATAGATGAAATATTTCTTTAAAACACTACCAAAAATAGCATAGGAAGCTTCTCTTTAAAGATCATCATATTTTAAGATCGTTCAGATAAATATAAACTTACATTATCAAAATCAATTCGATTTCAACTATAAATAGAATATATTTTATTCCAATATTTTTTTTAGTTCAAACAAAAACTAGAAACCTAATTTAAACGATGTATTTTAATTATTTGTATTTTCTTCCATATTCATACTTTTTTGCGCGTCATAGTGCTCTCGAATGACAACCAAAAGTTGCGCTAGATTTGTTCCCATCTTTGCACTTATTCCAATCACCGTTTGGTTCAGCCTTTTTTCGAGTTCTTTCACATTAAGTACGGCAGCTGGTTCGTCGATTTTATTGGCAACGATTATACGAGGTCGTTGGCCCAACTGTTGACAAAACTGGTTGATTTCATTGTCCAGAATTTCGTAGTGTTTCCATGGTTCTTCTCCAGAAGCGTCTAAGACGAACATCAACACCGAACATCTTTCGGCATGCTTGAGAAACTGTATCCCTAATCCCTTGTTTTTATGAGAATCCGGAATTAGACCCGGCAGATCTGCTATTGCCACTTGTTCGTAGTCATCGTATTGGATCATTCCAATGTGTGGTTTCAAGGTTGTGAAAGGATATGAAGCGACCTTGGGCTTCGCTCTAGATATCGCTCTTAGGAGGGTACTTTTGCCAGCATTGGGAAACCCAATGAATCCCACGTCAGCCATGCTCCTTAGCTCAAGTGTGTAGATCAAATCTTCTCCATCAGCTCCGTATTCACAAATTCGTGGCGTTTGTTGCAGAGCAGAGGCAAAGAACTTATTTCCCTTGCCACCACTGCCCCCCCGTGCAGCAACAAACATCACTTTTTCCTTATCCAGATCTCCGACGACTTTTCCATCTGCATCCCTTACGATTGTACCAACAGGAACCTTGATGACAGTATGCTTAGCATTCCTGCCATGGCATTCATTTGTACCGCCTCGGATTCCTTCGTCCGCTTTGAGTATACTCGTGACGTGGTTGTAATTTCTCATGTCATGTGAAGCTTCGAAAATTATGTGACCACCATTCCCTCCATCACCACCATCTGGCCCAGCTCGTTCGTTACACCACACTTGCCGTAGGTTTATACAACCATCACCGCCTTTGCCACCTAATACACGGACTTGTTTTGCATCGGAAAAATATTGAATCTATATTTAAAAAAGGCTTGTTAATTTGGTTAGTAAAACAAATCTAAAAAAGGTATTTAACCTCCTTTCGGTTTGATTTCGACTTCTTTGGACGTAGCGCAACTCTTTGAGAATAATTCAACGAGTTGAGTATCTTAGAAGTGGTGTCAGTTCGGTAAAGTTGTCGACTTAGGTTTTTGGATATTACTCCAAGCATTTTGATCTAATATTGGAAATGGAATATTAAATTTTGTTTGTTTTCTTAAAAAAAATTTAAATAAACTTTATTCATAAATAATTTTCTAATTTGTTCATTTTCATTCTAAAGTTGAGTAACATGCATAGTGACAATTCTGATATGACATATGAGTTTAGGTACGTTCAAGCACAAAATCTAAAAATTCAGATTTGAACTTAGGTGTGTTTGATAACTTCACATTTTTTTTACAAATTTCCGAAATTTGCTGTCAAAATTCGTAGGGAAAAAAATGTGATGAATATTTTAAGTTATGTCCATAGAGGAAATATAGGTGTGTTTTTTTTGCAAGTCCATATAGAATTGTAAAAAAAAACGACATCGGGATTTAGGAGCTTTTTTTCCACATAGCTGGAAGCACTGTGTACGCTATGACATTTGTCAGCTTATTGACGACTAGCATCAACCAATCCAAAAACTTCACTTTTGACGTCTCTGAGCAAATTATCGATAACATATAGATAACACTATTTTGGCATCACCATTTTTATCGGGTCTTAGATTAGCGCTCGATAATTATCTGGTCTTAGCTAACTCTGTATAGATTTAAGTAGTTGTTGCATTTGCATGTAAAGCGCTTAGTCCCGATGTCGTTTTTACTTGCGACTTATAGGTACTATAAGGCAAGTTATGCATTCGTAAAAAAAATCGAACTCGAGATTTTGATCAAAGTTGACATTACGATGATAGCGAAGACTAAAAAAGTGGGTCTCGCAATTCTGTCTGTCTGTCTGTCTGTCTGTCTGTCTGTCTGTTCGACTACAGGCTAAACGACTCGGCCGATTTTCTTTAAACTTGGTACATATCATTTTTAATTTTTTCCCCCCACACGTTTTTTTCTTTTTTTTTTTAAAACCAAAAATAACGGTACCCCCCATACGAATTTTTTTCGAAATTTTATAAACATTTTTTTTTCTCAAAAACTGTTCGACAGATTTTAAAAATAAAGATACAGAAAAATTTCATTTAATTAAATCTAGGTATTGGTTGAAAAAAATTTTCCGAAAAATGGTTATTGAGGGTACCCCCCATGGAACCATTTTTTTTGTTTTTGATTTTCTCAAAAATGGTTCAACCGATTTTGATAATTTTTTTTTTGCTAAAGCTCCCCAAAAATATAAATAGAATTGTGTACTCAAATTTTCAAAAATTTTTTTTTTGGATTTTTAAAAAAAACTTCAAAAATTTTTTTTCAAAACTCAATATTTCGAAAACCCCATGCTAGATTTTTTTTAAACTTGATAAATAAAAGTTTCTCAATATGATCTACAAAATGTGAAACAAATTTTTTTATTTTACCTTAAAATAAAGGTACCTACCATACAAATGCTAAAAAATTAAAAAAAATGGTTTTCAAAAATAGTATTTTTCTCGAAAACGGCACCTAGAATTTTGATAAAATTTTTTTTCTTTCAATTAATTTTTACGATCTTTAATTTAATAAAACAAATTTTGAAATTAAGATATTACAGCTTGTACCTACCATAGAACCATTTTTTCGAATTTTGAATTTCTCATTATCCACATAACGGATCTTAATGAAAATTTTTATAGAGAAGCTTCTAAAAAGTCTAAACCACATTGCATTTCAAAACTTTAAAATAAATATTTTTTGAATTTTTGAAAAAAAAATCTATTTTTTTCTTTTTTTTTTGAAAATTCGATATCTCCGAAACGGGTCAATATTTCTTTTCGTAAATTTAATTTTTATTCGTACAATAATAAAAACTTTAAATTAGCGTACCAAAATTTTTTCTTAAAAAGCTTTTAAAAAGTTTGTATATAAAAGCTTCTTTTAAAGAAACCACTACAAGGACTTATAATTTTTGTTCTTGCATAAATTCATATTTGCATAGCATTCTGTTACTACTAAAAGAATTTAAAAATTAATTTTATCCTTATGAACAATTTTCTCTAATAACATTCGTTTTTAAAATTCCCAGTCGATTACATAGGAGCAAGTTCGTGCGACCCAGTCGTGCATTTTATTTTTTTACAATTCTATATGGACTTGCAAAAAAAAACACACCTTATATTACCTAGAGTCACGACCGGTACCCCTCTTGCCTGAAACACCCTCAAATTTTTTTTGAGGTGAGTAAGAGAAAACTCTCTTAAATTCCCTACCCATGAATACGTGTGAATGGTGGATTAAAATACAAAATGAAGTCAGTAGCTCAAAATTTGAAGTTTTGTTTTTTTTTTGTGAATATCAAAATGACAGTTCTCAAAACAAATATTTTAGACTTGTAAGTAGACCTTGATTGTAAATATTCGTGATAAACATTAACAGCCCTATTAATAAGCACAAAATACAGGCGAAACAACTTTAACGCGTATTTTAACTTATAATTCTTAATAATAAATGTGTGTTAGTCTTAAATCACGTTTGACAATGAGAGGATAGTTTATCTCACCGATTTTGGTGATTAACGAGCGGATATCTTCAACTTGCTCGTCAAATTTGACAGAAATATTTTATTTAATAATACAAATTCCACTTAATATCCATTATCCAAGTAATGCCTGCCATACGTTATTCTGTTAACTAACCTTGTCGCCAGAACTCAAATTTTCAGTCATTTTTTTTCTTTTCTCGCATATCTATTTTTTACAAATTAATTTGAACTTTCACACAAAAATTAAATAACCGTTTAGAATTTGTTTGACAACAAAAATTATTTTGTATGTCTGAGATGACATGCCGGCTTTCAATAATGGAAAAAGTACTAGAATATTTAGTAGAATTGAAGGAAGTGCTGCCAATTTTTCCTTCTTATTCAGTGAATAGATAAAATAAAGAAATGATAGTTTTATTAATATTGTAATATTTTTGCTAGGTTCGTTAAATAAAACTTATTACTCTTTCTAGTATCTCTTCTTTATTTTTACTTTCCAAATCACAACAATAAATCTCAATTTATAATCAACTCAAATACTTTATTCAATTTAAAATCACACTTGTTTTAAACTTTACACAATCCAATAAGCAGAGTTTTGCACACTTCCGTAATCAAAAATCAACTGTGTCGTGCTCACGGCGAGCACTCCCTTTTATACTCATGTTAGTTGTTCTCGAAAATTCGCGAAGCTTCTCGTCTTGGAATGTTCTAGATGGTTGGAATAAGGGGAAATACATTTGACATTGGAAAAGAGCTTTTTGTTTCTTCCATAAATTAGATATGTAATTTTCCAACAGATGGCGCTGTAGTAGTATAAAGCTCTGTTCACAACATTGCCCCCTTCTTAAGATTGTTCGTCCCGAACAATTCTATCTCCAGCTTCGCCACTGTATCGGTGCAGTCGATCACTATGCACAACTTTTAACTTCCCTCGTGACCCTCTTTGAATTCGGTAAACGACATCATTGATTTTCGTGACGACAGTATAAGGGCCTTCCCAGTTTTGTTGAAGCTTCGGCGACAATCCCTTTTGACGATGTGGATTATACAGCCATACACGATCTCCTACTTGGAATCCTGTCGTGTTTGCTCTTGTGTCGTACCTTGTCTTCATTCGATCGCTGTAAGCGCTCATTCTAGTCCTGGTCCTTTCGTGGATGTCGATTAGCCTCTCTTTTAGGTCACTCACGTAATCCCCAGTTTCCTGAGACTCTTCTGATGGGTGTCCAAACCTTATCTCACTAGGCAGCCGTATGCTTCTTCCGAAGAGGATTTCAGATGGTGTTTGTCCTGTTGAGCTATGTATTGCACTTCGGTAGGCCATCAAAAATAGTGGTATGTGCCTATCCCAGTTTCTTTGGTAGTCGCCTACGACCTTAGTGAGGTGCTCTTTTAAGGTCCTGTTGAATCTTTCAACCATTCCATCAGATTGAGGGTGAAGTGGTGTGGTTCTCGTTTTCTTAATGCCAAGGAACGTGCACACCTCTTGGAATATGTTCGACTCAAAGTTCCTTCCTTGGTCAGAATGGAGCTCCATAGGCACACCGAACCTGCTTACCCAGTTAGACACAATCTGGTCGGCCACGGTCTTGGCTTCTTGGTTCGGGATAGCGTATACCTCAGGCCATTTGCTGAAGTAATCCATTACCACCAGAATGTATTTGTTTCCATCATTCGTTTCCGGAAATGGGCCAGCTACGTCAATAGCAATCCTTTCAAACGGTGAGCCAACATTATATTGCATCATTTTTCCTTGCAGTTTTCTACCAGGGCCTTTGGTTGCAGCACAGGCGTCACAATTTCGGCACCACTTTACAACGTCGTCTCTTGCATGCAACCAGTAGAATCGTTGTCTCACTTTTTCTAAAGTCTTATTGACTCCCAAATGGCCTCCTGAAGGTCCATCATGCATCTCTCGAAGAACCTCTTTGATTTTCGATTGAGGTAATACAAGCTGCATCACATAGGATTTACCATCAGCGGACTCCCATTTTCGCCGAAGAACACCTTCTTGCACATGAAGTGAGTCCCATTGTGCCCAATAGGCCTTTAAAACTGGACTCCTATCGGAAATGTCATTCCATGCGGGTTTTTCTTCATGTTCCTTCCATGCGAGAAGAGGTTCAATGTCGGGGTCTTCCTGTTGAGCAGATCTTATTTCTTCATTGCTCCATCCACAAATGGGGTCAGCCCTTATTCGCAGAATGTTGATGGATTCCTTTTCTTCTTGTCGCCTGCAGTGCTTGCAATCTATTTTACAAGGCCTTCGGGATAGTGCGTCGGCATTTGAGTGCAGCTTTCCCCTTCGGTGTTGAATTTCGTAATCGTAAGTCTGCAGTCTTTCTATCCACCTTGCGACTTGTCCTTCTGGGTTCTTGAAGTTCAACAACCAGTTAAGAGCACCATGATCGGTTCGTAGAAGAAACTTCTGTCCATAGATGTATTTGTGGAAGTGTTTCGTTGCCAAGATGAGTGCCAAGAGTTCTCTTCTGGTCACACAGTAGTTTCTTTCGGTCTTCGACAGTACTTTGCTGAAATAGGCGACAACCTTTTCTTCGCCATTGTGCACTTGTGACAGAACAGCGCCGACTCCTACGTTGCTTGCATCAGCATCGATGATAAAAGGCTTGCCTGGAGTCAGATAGATCAGCACCGGAGCATTGCACAGACGGTATTTCAGTTCTTGGAAAGCTTTTTCACACTCACCTGACCATCTAAACTGCTTGTTCTTTTCCGTAAGCTGATGCAAACTCTTCGCAATTCCGGCAAAGTTCTTAACAAAACGTCTGTAATAAGTAGCAAGACCAAGAAAACTTCGTAGTTGATGTTTGTCCTGTGGTGTTGGCCAATTTTTGACGGTGTCAACTTTTTCAGGATCGGTCTTGACTCCTTGGGACGAGATGATATGTCCCAAATACTTTACTTCAGTCTGGAACAGTGCACATTTTTCTGGGTTCAGTTTAAGGTTAGCCTCTCGAAGTCTCTGGAACACACCCTTTAGGTTCTTACAGTGTTGGTCGTATGTTTTCCCATAAACGATAACATCATCCAAGTAGACAAGGCAAGTTTTCCACGTCAGGCCTTGAAGGACGCACTCCATCAAACGCTCAAAGGTTGCCGGAGCGTTGCAAAGACCAAATGGCATCACGTTGAACTGCCACAGCCCATTACCTGTGGACAACGCTGTCTTTTCTCGATCTTCAGGGTGAATTTCAACTTGCCAATATCCACTTTTCAAGTCCAGTGTTGAAAACCAGTGTGCTCCTTCCATCGCATCTAAGGTGTCACTAATTCTTGGCAGGGGGTAACTGTCTTTCTTGGTTACGTCATTCAACCTTCGGTAGTCAACACAAAACCGTGTACTCCCGTCCTTCTTTTTGACTAGGACCACTGGTGACGCCCAAGGACTTTTGGAGTTTTCAATCAAACCATCCTTCTTCATGGTGGTAATCATTTCCTCAGCTTCACCTTGTTTGGCCAGTGGAAGACGTCTTGCGGGCTGACGAATGGGTCTTGCATCTCCTGTATTTATTCGATGCTGCACCATTTGTGTCCTTCCATATTTCCCGTTTGGTGAAGCGAAAATGTCGGCATACTCATTCAGAAGGCTTTCTGCCATTTTAACCTGATGTTGGTCTAGGTTAGCTGAATTGAGTATCTTTGCCTTGATGCTATTGAGCTCTTCAGGGTTTAATGTCATTCTCGGTGTTTCAGCGTCAATTCGTGTTATGGCTGCGACAGATTCGCACTTACCGATAATTTCTCCTTTTGCTAACTTTACATCGTACGGTTTGGTGTTGAGTATCCGTACGGGGACCATATTGTTCTTTGGAGCCACAAGTGTCTTCCCAATGATGACGTTTTGGGAAGAACAATCTGGGCCTGGTTCCACTATTAGGTATCGATGGCGTCCACACTCACCTTCTAATTTTGTCCAAACGAATACCTCAGAAGAAGTTGGAATAATCACGTCTTCTTTGATGACAGTCCTTAGAGTTGTTGTTCCTTCGTGCCCATAGTTCATTGGAATCTCTGTATTCTGGTATTTGAGTACCTGTTTGCCAATATCCAAAATTACTCGATGTTCTTTCATGAAGTCCATGCCTATGATGCATTCGTCACATATATCTGCCACCAAAAATTTGTGTGAGAATTCTAGATCTGCAATTCGAATTCTAAGTCGGACTTCACCATAAACTCTAGCTGCTTCTCCTGTGGCAGTTCTCAGACGGTAGGTATTTGTGTTGTGTAGCCAATTCAGGTGCACTAGGTCTTGACGCACAATGGAGGCGGTGGCACCGGTGTCGATGGTGACCACACGTTTGTTGCCATTTAAAGTTGCCTCGACAGTCAGACTTTTGTTGTCTCTTTTAGTTTGGGAGACCTGGATGGTGTTTCTGGGGCCATCGATACCAGAAACCAGCTTCTGCCCCTCGAAGTTGGTTCTTACTCGTTTCCCTGTTGGGAAACTGTTCGGGAAGTAACACTGATGTTATTGTTACCTTGCTCTGGGTTTGAAACTCCGTGTCCACAATGTTGACAAGCTCTTCTTGGTGGTAATCGACATTGACGCTGTAAATGTCCGGTCTTGTTGCAATTCCAGCACTTTGCAAGTCCATTTCGTTGGTTCTTTTGGACATCAGTTCTTTGACATGAGCATTCTTCGACGACGGCTTCTCTAAGTCGATGTACTCCGTGAGAAGCTTGCTCAGCTGCTTCCATTGTCAAGGCAAACGCTAATGTTTCCGAAAGAGTTCGTTTTCCAGCAGTTCGCACGGCCCTTTGAAGATGTATATCAGAAATGGCGCGAACAAATGCCTCAACTGCGAACTGGTTACAAATTTCCTCTCCAACATCTGGATATGCAAGATGAACAAGCCTTTCAATGTCCGCTTGCAGTTGTTGTAGAGTTTCGCCCCTCTTCTGAACTCTGGAATTGAGTTGCACTTTGAAGACTTCTTTCATGTGGCTGTTACCAAAGCGTTTGTCTATAGCCAAAACCAAGGAATTGAAGTCGCCGCTCTTATCTGCTGGTATGGTTTGCAACAACTCAGCAGCTGCTCCTCTAAGAGCAAGAGTTAAGGCTATATACTTGTCAGCCTCATCCCAGCCATTTGTTGTGGAAGCTGCCTCGAATTGCTTCTTGTATATAGACCAAGAAGTTTGTCCATCAAAGGTTGGAGGTTGCATCTCCTTTTTCTTCAAGGTTTCTCCAGAACTTTCCCGAATCTTTATATTTCGAATGCGATCTAGCTCTTTTGAAAACGTCTCCATTTTGTTGTCGACTTGATTCTCTAGCAATGAAACACGTTCATCAAGTGCAGACACATTATTCTCGATTTTAACAAGCTTGCCTTCTAGCATGTTTCTCTGTTCTTCGAGAAGGTCTTTTTGTTCGCTATGCTGTTTGTCAAGGTGTTCGAGAATATTCTTTTGTTCATTTTTCTGTTCATTTCGTTGTTCTTCGAGACGTTCGAGAACATTCTTTTGTTCATTTCGTTGTTCTTCGAGACGTTCGAGAACATTCTTTTGTTCATTTCGTTGTTCTTCGAGACGTTCGAGAACATTCTTTTGTTCGTTTTTCTGTTCATTTCGTTGCTCTTCGAGACGTTCGAGAACATTCTTTTGTTCTTTCTTTTGTTCATTTCGTTGCTCTTCGAAACGTTGAAGCAGAAGACTAATCATATTTGAAACATCTACATTTTTACTTACGTCTGCTTCCTCAGCGTCAGCTTCAAAGACGAAAATGTCCGGGTCTTCATTTTGTTGTTTCAAATATTCGGCCAAACGCAGAACAAGCTCATTTTTTGATCCTGCTCTAGAAAGTTCTCGCTTGCCTAATTCACTTTTCAGCTCATTACAGTTGAGCTCTTTTAGTAACTTGCTCATTTTTATTATTATTATTTTTTTTTTTTTTTTTTCGCACACTTCACTGCACAATAAGTTTTATCCCACTTCTGACACCAATGTAATATTTTTGCTAGGTTCGTTAAATAAAACTTATTACTCTTTCTAGTATCTCTTCTTTATTTTTACTTTCCAAATCACAACAATAAATCTCAATTTATAATCAACTCAAATACTTTATTCAATTTAAAATCACACTTGTTTTAAACTTAACACAATCCAATAAGCAGAGTTTTGCACACTTCCGTAATCAAAAATCAACTGTGTCGTGCTCACGGCGAGCACTCCCTTTTATACTCATGTTAGTTGTTCTCGAAAATTCGCGAAGCTTCTCGTCTTGGAATGTTCTAGATGGTTGGAATAAGGGGAAATACATTTGACATTGGAAAAGAGCTTTTTGTTTCTTCCATAAATTAGATATGTAATTTTCCAACAGATGGCGCTGTAGTAGTATAAAGCTCTGTTCACAACAATATTTTAATTTATCAAAGGGATAATTTCATTATCCGTGTGTTGGAAAAAACGTGTGTTAACAAGCAAATTGTGTGTTTTTATTAATACGGCTGTAATTGTTTTTATACTTAAGCTAAGTGTACACGATTGGTAGATCTTACAATATTGTAAGACCTGACAATGTCTGACAATTATCTACCAATGAGCTGACAATCAAGTTGTGTGTGTACACGGTTGGTAGAAAATCTACCAATTTCTTACAAATTATTGTCAGAAGTTGGCTGACAATTTATTTTCAGATAGCTGGCCAAATACCCACCCATTAATTGTAAGGCTAGCCACGCACTAGCAATTTTTAGTTGCGAAACTGTTTGGTTACTTATAGAACACAGATGAACTGTTTGGTTGAATGTCGGTGAATTTGCAGATAATTATATGTTCAATAAAATGGCGAACTTATTTTAGGCAATCGTTTAGTTTGTGTCAAAACATAAACTTTTTAGTTGCTCGAACCAAGCAGTTTCGCAACTAAAAATTGCTAGTGCGCGGCTAGCCTAAGAGATTGGTAGATTTTCTACCAATCGTGTACACACACCACTAATTGTCAGTTTTTTTTGGTTATGGAATCTGCTTCATTTGAACCTTGGCGCAAATTGTCTGACAATGAAAAAATTGTATGATGCTAAAAATCGTACATCTTACAATTTCTTCATTGTCAGAAACGTCAGACAACGATAAAACTTAGCAGGCCTGACAATAAATTGTGTGTGTACACGATTATCAAATACCTTGCAATTTACCTTCTTACAATTGATTGTCAGATACATTTTCTGACAACAAATTGGAAGATTATACGATTGTCAGCTAGCATACACATGATTGTCAGAATTCTTACAATTAATTGTCAGACAATGATCTAACAATTAATTGGCAGACAAATTTTCTGACAATTGATTGTAAGACTACACGGTTGTTAGACATTGTAAGCATGTTTTTCACTGACAGATTTGACAATATTGTAAGATCTACCAATCATGTACACTTAGCATTAGGCTTATGTTAATAACTTAAATTAGAATTAGTTCAACAAAATGCGCAAAACGCAAATAACCAACAGCGAGTAGTCTCATCAGACAGTAAGTGCACCTACAAAGACCATTCAACAACACCGACCAGCAGCGGGCATTACAAAAGCAGATTAACTAAATCAACTCCCAAAATAAATTTTACACCAGCCTAAATCATCCAGAAAGCACCACGATTACAAATGGAGAAGTTGATACTCATGAGGATACAACCGAAAATAAAGATCAGCCCACTGATCTCTATAATACACAACATTTTCATATTCATATTGAAATTGTGAAAACGGTCCTCATATGCAAATTTTTCGAAGTTTTTGTTAAAATTAAAATTTGTTTTCAGAACCACTTAGAGGAGTAAAATCAACAATCGAAACCGTTTCAATCATAAAAATAAAGCAACTAGTTCAGAAATAACAGCTTGGTTTATCTACCATTTTCAAGAATTTAATGAAAAATTAGATTATTTTCTTGAAAGTTGTTTCTAAAAATTATTTTTTTTTTAATTATAATGCGCTAGCGTTTTTAAGAAACAGCATTTGCTCGATTGATCGTATTTTGAATCCTATCCAATGATTCCTAGAACATATTTCCATAATCCCCACATCAATTCCACTCACAGGTTTAACCGAGTTATTCTATCAAAACTTCAGCACTAACTTCGTTGGAATTTTAGGTTATATTCCGGCGGACATCTAGTTAAACGAAATTCTGTTAAACTCTCAAGTTGGAAGGCCAATTTAAAATGGAAGAAAATCAAAAAAGTAAACAAAACATTCTTGAGTATAATATAGTATTTTTTTTAATCAAGGAATTTTTTTTTTTTTTTCAACTGAATTGAACTTAAAGTTCAAGGACAAACAATTAAGTTGATTCAAGATCTAATTCGATGATGTTGGCCGATTTTTGTGTTTAGATCTTGTTGAAAGCTGCGATATCAACAGATTGGACAAAGTCCTCAAACTTTTGCATCTTTTCTTGCAACAAGTCAATTGAAACCTTGTCATCCTCGAGACGCACATGATTTGCAACTTGTTGATGCCATAGCCGACTGGAACGAGTTTGGAGGCACCCCCCATAACTGACCGTCCATCTCGACGGTGTGGACACAGTTTTCATTTCTTTAATGTCGATCTCTTCATCAAAAGGCTTCACGTCGAGCAGGACGGATGATTTGGCAATGAGGGCGGGTTTCTTTGATTTCTTGGCAGAGTAGGCGGCTTCGGCGTCTTCTTCTTCATCGTCTGATCCGATTAGATCTACGTCTATATTGGGTAAACAGAGATTTTTAGATTTAGATGCCAATTGGCAAGAACAGTGACATTCGAACTTACCATCATCGTCTTCAGCTACTGTGGGCTTGACGCCAGCAGTTTGTGGAAGTGCCTGGCCGCCCCATGCTGCTCTTTCGGCGGAGGTAAAGGACGCAATGTGTTATACCAACTGCGGACCACTAGTTTGAAGTGGTCCTTGGATGCGAATACCACCGGGTTGTGATTTTTGATTACCAAAGTTTGGGTGGCACCTACTGTTTGAGAGTTCTGCTGCTGCTGCTGATGGTGTTGCGGCAGACCTGCAGCCGACGTTATCATCTTGATGGTGGTGGTGTTGGGCAGCTGGGCCGTGGACACGGCTTGCAGAATGGATGCAGCCTGGCTCTGCGAGGCGATATTGATTGAAGAACTGGTGAAAACTCTCTTTGATGGCATTATGGCAGACGGCGATTACCCCGTTACATACATTGCACCGAATTGATTTTACTGTAAAGTGAAAAAATCGCCCGCACAATGAGTTTTATTAATTATTAATTATTAATTATTATTTATTATTATTTATTACTAAGGGGTGGCCGTGGCGCGATGGATATGTGCTCGCCTGTGAACCTCATAATCACAGGTTCGATCCCTGCCGTCGTCTATGTCGTTTTAATTCCAATAAAAACCTTCTAAAATTGTCATCAATGGGTTGCTGGTTTACTCATTACATGTT
This sequence comes from Philhelius festivus, assembly GCA_963931855.1. NCBI lineage: Eukaryota > Metazoa > Arthropoda > Insecta > Diptera > Syrphidae > Philhelius > Philhelius festivus. Next base: position 93,280,271 of record OZ007554.1, read on the forward strand.
GTTCAGGCATAACACTAACAACATGTAATTGAGTTAAACTAGTATGCCCAACAAGGATGAACACGAATAAAATAATGTGAATTATAAGCGGCATAGAAATAAGACACGGCATTCTCCGCTTTAGTTCAGCCGCCATCCCTGGAGATAAACTATCTGAGACAACAACCTTCATTCTCAGAACATCGTGCGACACATCTTTCCTATCCTTCTTTCTCTTCCTTAACTTCACGCCCGCGCTGTGTTCAAAAATTTAAAGGGTAATCATAATCCCTTGAGCGCGTGTAGATTATCAGCCCTATCACAGGCCCCGTCGTAATAGATTCGTAGTACGAACCCCGAAAAAAGGTATCATCGCTCCCGTCGTACTAAAAAAAACTTGCTACGAAATTCGGAGTTCGTGAATAATGGTATCACTAGCCCCGAATGAATAGGAAGTTGGGCAGTTTTTTCTACGAACAGATATTTTGATCGGAGCTCAACTTAAAAAGAAACACAAATATAATTAAGCGAACGAAGATAAAGGACATGCAAATAAAATATATAAAAACAATTTTTATTATTGTTTTCATGTGAATTTGTTTATATTTTTTTATTTTTTGAAGGGCAAATAAAGTAAATACAAATAAATATTGGTATCCTTCCGTAATGAATCTCATTTTTAGTTTGTCTTCTTCGCGTATTTTCTTCATTTATTACAAAGATTGCAACGGCAATGGTATTTATTTTTAACGACCAACAAAATTAAAATCAAATCAAAAGATGAACAAAGGAAATTTATTTATTTTTTCACATTTTGACGCAAATCAACTGATTTTGAAACTCCGAAATTCGGAAAATGTTTTTTGATTCCGTTCGGGGCCTATGATGTAAATTTATTCGTATTCGTAGCGTAACAAAATTTTCGGGGATTTGTTACGAGGGACTCTGTCATAGGGGTGTATATAAAAAAAAAAAAAAAAACTATATCCCAAACGATGTATAATTAAATGAACTAGCGTTCAATTATACTTTTTCACACTTCCTTTATGGTTATTAAAATTTAAAAAATGACAATTGATATGTCAAAATACATTTTAAATTGTCTTTAAGTGACCTTTAAGTGCGGTGGATGGCGTTTAAGTTAAGAGGCCTTTAAGAAGTTTAAGTAACGTTATTTAAATGTGAAAATTGATTATACATAGATACCGATTTTATACTTAAGAGCTTTTTGACGGTATAGTTTGAGAGCTTGTCATATTCATATACCTATTCTCTGCCAGCTCATTACATATTTTTTTATTAATATGAGATTTTTTTTATATACACTGGAATAAGTGCACGATTTTACAGTTGAAAATAGGATAAGATACAAAACAAGAAGTAAAAAAGAGAATATTTTATTATTAAATTTAGCAGAGACGAATCTAACAAGTACTTTAGCTCAGCGTTACCACTTCCGGAAAAAAAGTCGAAGTAGATTTGAAGAAAAAAGCGAAGTAAATTGAGAAAAATCGAAGTAGATTTCAAAATGGCTTTTTACTTGCTTTTGGAAAAAATGTTGCATACAAAAATTTTTGTCCTTAAATGAATACATATTACCTATTAAATATGTATTTGAAATTGTCAATACATTTATCTTAATTTTAAAGAAATTTCGCATAAAATTACTCATTTGTGTATTTGGATTGTGTTGACGTTGTTTTATTTTATGGTAATTATGAGGCTTTATACTACTACTTAGAGTGCAATAGAGAAAAAGAAGTAGATTTGGGCTTTATTTTGTAAAATTGAAGTAGATTGAAACAGAGATTTTTAAAATGAAGTAGATTTCAGTATTTTACTGATGGTGCGAAGTAGGAAGTAGATTTCAAAATATTTTGGAAAAAAGAAGTAGATCTACTTCAATTGAAGTAAAGTGGTACCACTGCTTTAGCTATGCTTAAGATGTCGCCCCAATCGTTTCTCTATAAGTTTTATATACAAAGATACCACTAGTATAACATTATTATATACTCTATGCTAACGCTTTTGCTGTCTTTAGTTGTTGCCACCTTGGCATAATGGTTAGTGCATTGGGCTGTCATGCGGAAGGTCTCGAGTTCGATTCTCAGCCGCAGCAAGAACGTTTTTTTCAGGGGTGTACTGCCTCTTGCGAAGAATTGACAAATCCTCCAAGAGTATCTCTTGTCATGGAAAGTGCTGCTCATTAGCCGTTCGGAATTGGCAGAAAACTGTAGGTCCCCTCCGTTCTTGGTAACACGCACACAGGAATGGTTGAGAGTTGCACCACCAAAAAAAAAAAAAAAAAGAGGCTGGGTGCGACCCACACTGATAACTTCCCATTAGTGGTCTTGAAAACTTTATATTTAGTTTTTTTCAAATAACCAAATTTTCAGCGAAACAAACTTTAGCTGTATCTGTACTGTATCTTTTGTGGTAATTGGTATGATATTTTGTATACATATATGTACTTCGATCATAGAGCAGTAGATGGAAGATCGAAGTAGATGGTTTCATAGTGTAATTGTTGTTGCGGTTTTTCCGGATTGAAAGGCTGTGATCTGCACCTGCAGATAAACACTTTACTTTGTGGGTAAACTATTAAAATGATACTATTGTAAAAATAAAGAAACTTTTGAATCTTGAATCTTGAATCACTGTATATACAATGACTCCTGTTTTAAAAATCGATTATGCTTGTGGCATACTATGATATTAGGAAATTTACTTTGTTTTGTTGATGATGAGGATACTTAGTCGCTCATTTTATGTTTTTTTTTACAGAAAATGTGTTTAACTAGTTTTAAACTTTTAAAATGTTAAATTTCTTGTAATAATTACGAAGGTTGGTAGGTACATATTATTATATACTGAATTATAGATTTCCGTGTTTTTAATATATCTGTGTTCCTACACCTAAGAAAACCTTGAGTAGAATTTTACATCTTTTTCATGGACAAAAGGATAAAAACATATTGTGACGTTTTCTTCAATTTTACCATAGCTATTAATGGAATTTGAATATGTGGGACTTGGGTACAACTGAACAACCTTATTCATATACGTATTTTATGTACTACATTCTTCTAAAAACTAAGTTGATAATAAAATTATAAAATTATGCATTATATTATGGAATTTACTTTATTATTTCGGTTCCAAACATTTTAATTGAAAAAAAATTAAAAACGAAATATTCAAATATAAAAGATATGGTTGGGTTATTGATGGAAGGGTACTTACAAAATATATCCGCTCTAAAACTAGATATATGTCAAATATAAACCATTTGTTAGAAATTGTATTATGTATAAAATTAAATAATGGCAAAGTCAATATCATTGCTCGTTCTCAAGATATTCTAGTAGAAAAACAAATATTACCACTTTTTAGTAGATTTTTTTTATATTTTTGTTAAAACTGTCAATTCGATACTTGTCAAAATTTAGCCATATGTTAATAATTGTATTATACCGATACCTTCCCGTACGAATGTACTAAGCGACACTTTTTTCGAAAATGACTTTTTGATGAGGAAATATACTATATGTATATTGCCACGTTTTGGCCTGGGTTTCGCTAACCTATTATGCATGAAAAGGAAACTAGAGTACAAATAAAAAAATTTATCAACTGCCATGTTTTCTCAATAAAATAATGTTGCCCCCTGAAATTTGTATTATTCGCCAAAAAAATTATGCTAAGCGACATTAATAAAGATCTCATTGTCGTGAGCAAAAAAAATTTTGTTAGATGTCACTTATTTTAACCAAAATTGTCTCTTAGCACACTATGATTCAACTAGAACTTTCTTCGTTTTTTTCGTTTCCCGAACAATTTTAGAAATATCGCTTAGTATACATTCTTACGGGAAGGTATCGATGTATAAAACAACATACTTTAGAAGGCACTATCGGTGTTCATTCCCAAGAAATTCGACTTGAAATACAATTTTAACTAGTTTTCACTAGAATTTTTAATAGTTTTTTATTTAAAAAAAAACTATTAATTCAATATTTGTCAACATTTTACCAATTGTACAAAATTATACTATGTATAAAATAAACTAAATTAGAAGTCAATATCACTACTAGTTCTCGAGAAATTTGAGTCGAAAAACAATTTTTACCAATTTTCAATAGAATTATATATAGTTTTTTATTTTTTGTAAAAAAACTATAAACTAATTTTTTTTGAAATTTTCACCAGTTGTCAAACACATTATTTTTCGTAAAATAAAATTATTTTGAGTTTCAAATTGTTTTCCGTTCTTAGAATATCTGGGTTATGAAATTTTTTTTTTCAGTTTTTTTTATTTAAAAAAATAACGGTATGTTAATTTTTTTCCAAATTCATACCAAATCTGTATGACCTTATAATGAGTACATTAAATTTTATTTGAAATCAATAGCATTATGTTTTCGTGAGATATTTGAAACTAACCAAAATTTTTCCTTTTTTTATAAACCGTTATAGTGAAAAAACTACTCACTGAATTTTAATAAACGCCCTTTCAGCCTCTTTCGAAGTTATTATCTATTAAACAAAATTTATTTGAAGTCGATATCTTTACTCGTTCTTGAGATATCGACGACGAAAAATGGTACCAGAACGTACGGACGTACGAACGTACGCACGTACGAACGTACGAACGTACGAACGTACGAACGTACGTACACACACACACAGACATCTCTCTAAAAATGATTGATATAGCCTCTAGGGACCTTGAAACGTCGAGAAATGTCAAAAATTCCAATTTGACAAATCGGACCGATTACAATAACTCCCTATGGGAAGTTAAAAATATCAAAAAGTTGTTTTCACCTGGACTTTAACGATTTTAAGTTTGCCCCTTGTTCCCCGCCTGGGGACATTATTACAACATTGATTTCTCACGTGTGGCATACTGGAGTGAGTCTAAGCCTGTAACACACATCTAGTATAGACACCATATTATACGAATGAACCACATGTCTGTCAGGGTATACTACGGTAATACCAGCCAGGGTTACCCCTGGGATTTTTCAAAAAGTCGCAGAAAAAAGTCGCTTTGACAAAAAAAAGTCGCAAATTCGAATCCTTTGAAAAAGTCGCATTTTTGAACAAAAAGTCGCAATTGAAAGAAAAACTCGCATACCTAAATATTATTTTTTTTTTACTATAGGAAAAACAATTTAGATATTTTTTTGAATTTCTTTATTTAAACACTTAGATAGGTATACATTAAAAAATAGCAATAACAAAAAAAAAACCTAATTTAAAGACTTCATTTTATATAAATTAATATAATATTTAAAGTTAGAATAAATACCTAAAAAGATACATATGTAAATCACATTAATGTTTCGTTTTTTTTTTAATAAAGTTTCTCTATACTTTTTAATTAGGTTGTTTTCAGGAACCCACTCACTTATATCACAGTCAATGAGATTTGTGGAAGATAACATATTTTCGCAGGTTTCCATTTGTAAACGGTTTGTTAATTTATTTCTCATAAGCGTAAGCTTTGAAAAATTTCGCTCAGCGCAAGCGCTGCTGTGTGACAACGTTAAAATTTTACAAACAAATTCGTAAAGGTGAAAGTATAGGTTATCACCTAAACTATTTTTTAAAGTACCAACCTTGTACCAAAACTCTTCTATATTTTTAATTTCAAAAATTTTGCCATAGTTTTTGTCAAACGCTTGAAGCTTTTTCTGGCTCATTTGTAAAGCTATTAAAATTTGAAACCAACCGAAAATTGTTAAAATCCTGATTTGACCTAATTATTTTTGGATCTATATGTTTTAAAATAGAAAGCTTTTCATCTTTAACATTAAATCTTGAAAAAATTTCTTCGCAAAGCGTCAAATAATATTGAAGTACATTTTTTTTATGCAAATAATTTCAAAATTTGTGAGTTTTTTATCCTTTAAGGAATTTTCGGCTTCCATGCCGATATTTATATTTCTTCAATCAATCTCAGAAATAGATTTTCCAAGAACACATTCTTTCAATAAAAAAATTTGAAAAATAATAAATAGAGGATCCTCTATATAAGAGGACAAATAAGCAATTTGTGATGTTTCACTCTGGAAAACTTTGTTTAAAATATTTATTTTTGAAAGAATATATTTTAGAAACTTTAAATAAACTAAATTTTCGTTGTTCAAATTTTCAAGAATAATATCAATTTTTGAATTTGTACTTTCATCAAATTTGGCCCTAATAAAAAAATGTTGCAAAACAACCCATTACTCCACGATGCGGCATGTTACATGTTACCTTTGAGTATATATAATATGGAGGGCTCGTTCCTATCCCTAATGCATTGTAGTACTTGAAGTTGTGATAGGGGTCGCTGTCTCACTTTCTGTAAGTTAAGGATACAGCCGTATGCTCCGATTTGTGCTTACCTTCTCCTCGCATATAGTTCTCCGTCACATGTGATATCTTTGAGTATATATATGGAGGGCTCGTTTCTATTCCAAATGCGTGACTATCATAGGGGGCGCTACTCAAATTTGTGTAAGACAAAGTTATTCGATTGCTTCATATGTCATGTATTACACGGCGCGTGAGTTTAACGCGCAACTCTTGGTTATTTTCTTTTGAACATTCATTCCGTCTTGCGCGTGTTATCACACGAAGCCTTTTTCTCATTTCAGTACTGCGCGTTTATTTGACAGTTTTTTTCATTTTATCTTCTTTGCCCAGTATTAGATTCAACAAAAAATTAATTTTGATAGCAAAAATGGAAGCTGAAGATATTCCGGATGGCAAGGATTATAGAGAATGGGGTGCATTTCATAATTCAAAATGATCTCAGACGTTAATTCCTTGCTCCATTTGAATTCCTCAGCTATTTTAATTTGTGCTCATTCATCAACATCCAAAATAAAATAAAGCAAATACAAAAAACAAAGAAAGAGTTCAAAGAGAAACGTCAAAAACACGCAAGGAAATTTCTACCCGTGCGTGTTCAGATAGATTTATTTCTGTTTCATCTTTTCGTTATTTCTTTCTCTTTTGCACTTCATTCACGCGAGACTAAACACGCGCCGTGTAATACCGGACTATCACATGTGACGGAGAACTATATGTGAGGAGAAGGTAAGCACAAATCGGAGGATACGGCTGTATCCTTAACTTACAGAAAGTGAGACAGCGACCCCTATCACAACTTCAAGTACTACAATGCATTAGGGATAGGAACGAGCCCTCCATATTATATATACTCAAAGTGTGATATGAAGCACTCGGCAATAACTTTGTCTTACACAAATTTGAGTAGCGCTCCCTATGATAGTCACGCATTTGGAATAGAAACGAGCCCTCCATATTATATATACTCAAAGCATGTTACAGACAAAACACAAAGGTAAGGTGATATTCCAGGAAATGTCACTGTCAGTCGTCAGTGCCAAACACGTAAGAAAAAAAAAAAAAAACAATCTGACAGCGCCCCCGTGGTGGGAATGGGAAAACAAAAACTACTTTCGAAAACGAGAATGCGAACAGAAAACAAAGCAAAGACAATCATACTCACACATTCTCAGAAAAGTTTGATGGTAAATGTTTAAGCAAAGAAAAAGTCGCAATTTTAAACAATTTTAAAAAGGTCGTCGCATAGTCGCACAGCAAAAAAAAGGTCGCAAAAATGCGACTAAAGTCGCATAAGGGTAACGCTGATACCAGCCGAGCAAAATAGTATGAGCGTGGTATCTATGACTGCTTTTACACGAAAGCGATTTTTAATCTTTGTTTCTCGATTGCATGGATGCTTCTAAACACAGCGATTTTTAATCCAAGTTAACTTTGTTCTATTGAAAAGGAGACATCTCTCCGCACTCTTTACTCTACTTTGTTAATCGAAGTTCGCTCACCGAGTGCCAAATAGAAATAAAACATATCTGAGAAATAAAGAAAACCACAAAGAAAAAAGGACGATAACTCTGCAATTTTTCCAACTCCAGCAATTTTGTGTTCCACCGCCACTACATACGCCTCTCGCCTACTTGCTTAAAAATCGCAAGCTAATATTGCTTCGTTTAAAAGCAGTCTATTCTAGGGTTTTTTGCGTAGTATAGTCTTCTCCTTAGTGAAAACAGCTCCATTTTTCTCAAGTGAATAATAGATTTACTAAAACTCAGTGTCATATTGATATTTATTATGATTTTTTAATATTTTCTAATTTAAAATTTTAAAATGGAAACGAATTTCATAAACGGAAAGTTCTTGACAGTGGCCAAATCGACGGTTTAAGCGGAAATCTATTATTATTTAAAGTGATTACGCTGAAAAGATCCATACAAATTTTAAATATGTATCTTCATTTGAAAGATTGAAAATTTGTGTTTGCCAGAATATGACTGGCTGTCAAACTATACTACGTTCTGTAGTGTGTCACGTAGCATGGTATTGAGAGTACTATGGTATTCATACCATGGTATCTATACTAGATGTGTGTCAGGCGCATACAACTAATGGGGTGGATTCGATCTTCAAATGGCAGATACAATGCTATTCGCCAGCCACAGAATATCTGAAATACCTACTGGTTCACTTCCAATCGACTTTTAAATAGCAGATGATGTTACCCGAGCCATCAATTCGCCCAAGTTCACTGCAAATAGCCAATGGTTGGCTGGGTCTGATTCAGAAAAGCGATGAGAAGGATATAGGCCTTTTTTCAAAACAAAACAAAAATGACTTCATTAAAAAAAATTTAAAAAGACAAGTGCATTTCACTCGCGTGTTCAATTATAAACTGATCCATTAACCAATGAATTTTTAAAACAGTTGTTGAAAATTGGAGATGGAAAAATGACGATAGACAATAAAACTGGATTTATAACGTTATCAACCAATTTTTGAAATGTAATTCAATCAAAAGAAGAATTGATTCGAAAAGTCTTTTCAACACTTTGTATAACAATACAAAATAGAAGTTTGGCTGAGCGAAAGAGCTATATTGCTGGCAAGAAACAAAGACGTTAGAGAAATTTATGAGGCAATTTCAAAAAAAGATACTTGGAGAAGTGTTGACATTCAAGTCAATCGATGCCGTTATGAATTATCCCACAGAATTTTTAAAGTCAATGGCGCAAAATTTTAAACAGCCTATTATTAAGGTATTAGTATGATACTACTTAACAATTTGTTAACTTTATAGTAGCTTACTGACCCATTCTTAATTTTAAACATATTTTAACTAGTATCGTACTAAAAGAATTTTCTTAATAAATTGCTTCTGAACACACATAAAACAATGACATTTCGTGTAAAAAAGTAAGTACATGAACCTTTGTTGATGTTTGCAAATGTCAAAGAGTCATTATGAAGCTAGCGCGATACTTAAAAAATAAAGTAGGTATTCGATGATTTTAACTTTAATAAAAAGGTAGAGAAAGTATGATGCTATAATCGATTAAAATTTGCGAATTCGTGATTTTAACCTAGTATCATACTAAAACAGCTTTATCATCGTACTAATTCAAACCTATTATTAGGCTGTTTAAAATTTTGCGACATTATCGCAAAGTTTAAGTTGAATAGTACCCCTTGGCATAATGGTTAGTGCGTTGGACTGTCATGCGGAAGGTCTCGAGTTCGATTCTCAGCCGCTGCAAGAAAGTTTTTTTCAGGGTGTACTGCCTCTTGCGAGGAATTGACAAATTCTCCAAGAGTATCTCTTGTCATGGAAAGTGCTGCTCACTAGCCGTTCGGGATCGGCAGAAAAATGTAGGTCCACTCCGTTCCCTGGTAACACGCACCCAGGAATGGTTGAGAATTGTAAGTCACTACGTCCTGGTTCACTCCGAGCTGTTACACCACCAAATTTAATTTTAATTTTTTTTAACTTCCCATAGGGAGTTATTGTAATCGGTCCGATTTGTCAAATTGGAATTTTTGACATTTCTCGACGTTTCAAGGTCCCTAGAGGCTATATCAATCATTTTTAGAGAGATGTCTGTGTGTGTGTGTGTTCGTACGTTCGTACGTTCGTACGTTCGTACGTTCGTACGTCCGTACGTTCTTGTACCATTTTTCGTCGTCGATATCTCAAGAACGAGTAAAGATATCGACTTCAAATAAATTTTGTTTAATAGATAATAACTTCGAAAGAGGCTGAAAGGGCGTTTATTAAAATTCAGTGAGTAGTTTTTTCACTATAACGGTTTAAAAAAAAAGTAAAAATTTTGGTTAGTTTCAAATATCTCACGAAAAAATAATGCTATTGATTTCAAATAAAATTTAATGTACTCATTATAAGGTCATACAGATTTGGTGTTAATTTTGAAAAAAATGAACATACCGTTATATTTTAAATAAAAAAAAACTGAAAAAAAAATTTCATAACCCAGATATTCTAAGAACGGAAAACAATTTGAAACTCAAAATAATTTTATTTTACGAAAAATAATGTGTTTGACAACTGGTGAAAATTTCAAAAAAATCAGTATACAGTTTTTTTACAAAAAATAAAAAACTATATAAAATTCTATTGAAAATTGGTAAAAATTGTTTTTCGACTCAAATTTCTCGAGAACTAGTAGTGATATTGACTTCTAATTTAGTTTATTTTATACATAGTATAATTTTGTACAATTGGTAAAATGTTGACAAATATTGAATTAATAGTTTTTTTTTTTAAATAAAAAAACTATTAAAAATTCTACTATTGAAAACTAGTTAAAATTGTATTTCAAGTCGAATTTCTTGGGAATGAACACCGATAGTGCCTTCTAAAGTATGTTGTTTAGTACATCGATATCTTCCCGTAAGAATGTATACTAAGCGACATTTCATAAATTGTTCAGGAAGCGAAAAAAACGAAAAAAGTTCTAGTTGAATCATAGTGTGCTAAGAGACAATTTTGGTTAAACTAAGTGACATCTAACAAAATTTTTTGTTGCTCACGACAATGAGATCTTTATTAATGTCGCTTAGCATAATTTTTCTGGCGAATAGTACAAATTTCAGGGGGCAATATTATTTTAATGAGAAAACATGGCAGTTGATAAATTTTTTTTATTTGTACTCTAGTTTCCTTTTCATGCATAATAGGTTGGTGAATCCCAGGCCAAAACGTGGCCCTTAACATATAGTATATTTTCTCATCAAAAAGTCATTTTCGAAAAAATTGTCGCTTAGTACATTCTTACGGGAAAGTATCGACATAATACAATTATTAACATATGGTTAAATTTTGACAAGTATCGAATTGACAGTTTAAACAAAAATATAAAAAAAAATCTACTAAAAAGTGGTAATATTTGTTTTTCGACTAGAATATCTTGAGAACGAGCAATGATATTGACTTTGCCATTATTTAATTTTATACATAATACAATTTCCAACAAATGGTTTATATTTGAATATTTCGTTTTAAAATTTTTTTCAATTAAAATGTTTGGAACCGAAATAATAAAGTAATTTCTATAATATAATACATAATTTTATAATTTTATTATCAACTTAGTTTTTAGAAGAATGTATGTACTGTTGTACTCAAGTCCCACATATTCAAATTCCATTAACAGCTTTGGTAAAATTGAAGAAAACGTCACAATATGTTTTTATCTTTTTGTCCATGAAAAAGATGTAAAATTCTACTCAAGGTTTTCTTAGATATATTAAAAAACACGGACATCTATAATTCAGTATATAATATGTACCTACCAACCTTCGTAATTATTACAAGAAATTTAACATTTTAAATAGAAAAGTTTAAAATTAGTTAAACACATTTTCTAAAAAAAAAAAACATAAAATGAGCGCCTAAGTATCCTAATAAAATTTCCTAATAACATAGTATGCCAAAAGCATCATCGATTTTTAAAACAGGAGTCATTGTATATCCAGTGCAGATCACAGCCTTTCAATTCGGAAAAACCGAAACAACAATTACACTTCGATCTTCCATCTACTGCTCTATGATCGAGATTAAAACAACGATTTAGCAAATTTTAATTGAATATAGCATCATACTTTCTCTAACCTTTTATTAAAGTTAAAATCATCGAATACATATTTCATTTTTTTAGTATCGTGTTATTTACAAACGCCACAAAAGGTCTGTTTACTTAGTTTTTTGCACGAACTGTCATTGCCTTAGGTGTGTTCAGAAGCAATTTATTAAGAAAATTGCTTTAGTATGATAGTAGTTAGAAAATGTTCAAAATTAGGAATGAGTTAGTAAACTTCTTTATGGTTAGTAAATTGTTAAGTAGTATCATACTCGTAATAGGCTGTTTAAAATTTTGCGCAAACAAAAAATTTCAATCTTTCGATATTTTATCTTCAAATACCTATTCAAAATCTTGACGAATCAAGAACTTTCCGTTTTTTAAATTCGTTGCAAAAACGCAAAAAACCCTAGTATAGATACTACCCTCATACAATTTTGCTCGTCTGGTATTACCGTAGTATAGCATGACAGACATGTGGTTCATTCGTATATTAAGGTGTCTATACTAGATGTGTGTCACGGGCATAAGGTATAGTTTTTTCAATTTATTTATCAATTAGGTTTATCGCACTAAATCCGTTAAAGAATATCAACAAAAAGAAGGGTACCTAAAACGTAGAAGGAAACTATCAACAACTTCAAAAGTTCTGAAAAGTATCAATTCAATTATTCTAATTTTAGAAATAACCAATTTTCCTCATCAAAAATATTCCACTAAATTATATTTTGTATCGCTGAACACAAATTTAATATTCAATTGTTGTTGCTGATCTTATAAATTCTCATGATATAAAAAATCGAGCTGTTAATAGGTATAATAAAAGAAGACTAAATTACTCAAAAAATAAAAACATACTATGGGTTCTTACCAAATATATATTTTTAAACTTATTTTACAAAGTAACTAAAGATATCATTTTTGTAAACTTATATTATATAAAAAATAATTTTAAATAATCTAAATAACAAAATAAAGATTCACATTTGTTTAAGTAAACTGAGTTGCAAGTTGTGCTATTTCAGCTGGTGAATTTCCTGGCAATTCATTAGGATCAATGTAAACAGTTCCTGCCTTCCCTCGAGCATATGGTGGAACCCCGTTGGTTTGTAGGTAAAAATCACCACTTATACTAGGAAGCATAAAACAATTAAAAATAAACATATTTGCAGATTCTTATTGATTTGGAGCATACTTTGTCGGACAATCATGTCCCATAACAACTTTTAATTCTGAGTCCTCATCAACTTTTCCAGATTTGAAGTCATTCCAGTTTTTTGTCTTCACTGCTTCAAATTGCTCATCACATTTTCCAGCAACACTTTCTGCCCAAAAATACCAAGATCTTCGGTGACTTGATAGATCTGTTAAAGAAAATTTGTTTAAATATTCAAAGCAAATTACTTTCGTTTTCAATACCGTTATCAGTGAGCATTTTATAATTTCTCTTCGGGCAGCCAGGCTGAAGAGTTTTCCCACTATTAGGCCAAAAGTCTGCTGTTCCAGTACTAATTGGTGCTCCATAAATCCATGCATCAGTGTGTATCACATCAACAAAATCTGCATCCTTTCTATTTAAGTGTACTGTGATGCCAGTATAAAATGGCGGGAAAGCTGGATCAAGGGCTGTTATTCTATATAAATAAGTATATTCTTATAGAAGGTAATAGATTGACTTGTGTATTCTAAATACAGACCTCCGTATCCTTTTAGTTTTTTTCGACCTTCGATATACCTCCCTTCCTACAATTCCCGACATTTGCCCACCTAAAGAATGTCCAACTAAATGAAACATATTAATATCAAAGCCTTGATCGAACATTTCAATGAGCTTCTTTGCTAGAAAAGGACCAAGTTGTTTGGCGTTAATGACAGCATCAAGCATATAGTTTCCATCCGCCAATTCACCCCAGTCCAAGATTAAGAAATTTACATCTTTTCTCTGAAGATATGCTTCAACAATGACTTTTAAACTCTCTACTGTTAAGTTCTCCAAATATCCATGCACGTATAGAACTGTTTTCTTTTTTTTGTCAAACTTTTCGTGTTTGAGTAAACTAATTCCGTCATCTAACTCGAATGTTGCTGAATCTTCAAAATTTGGTCTGTAACGAAGAAAATGTGGGCGTTACACAATATTGTATTCATTAATATACATTATTTGCCGTTAGTGAAAAAATAAACTTACCCATAGAAAAACACAAATTTGGCTTGAGTTAGATCAGCATGAGCCTTAATCATTCCAAGAAATAACCCTTAGATAAAACAAAATTATATTTTAAATTCAAATGCAAATGCTTTAAGATGTCAATGTATTCAAAATAAAAATAGTACTTTCTCTGGAAATTTTTAACAACTTATTATTAAGGTGTTATTATAATAGCTACTACTCAACAAGGGACCCTTTAGTTGCTCGAGAGAGAGTTTGCTTCTCAATTGCCCTTCTTAGTCCAAAGAAGCAGCGATTGGCAAGAGTTATTTTCCGTTTGGTGGTGTTGTTTTCTGAGTTTATAGTGGCGACAGTTATATGAAGTCCTTCACTACCTCAAAGTTATAGCTGTCTATAATAACGTTCTGTCCAAGACGTCGTCGGGGTTGTGTGTCCTTTCTTGATGACAGCATATACTCGGCCTTGCCCTCATTTACAGCTAAACCCATCTTCTTCTCTTCCGTCTCAATGCTCACAAATGCGCTCCTGACATCATGCTTTGTTCTTCCAATAATGTCAATGTTATCGCTGTATCCGAGTAATTGGACGGACTTTTGAAAGATTGTGTCTTTTGTATTGACGCGTGAGTTTTGCACTATTCTTTCAAGAACTATGTTGAACTATGACAAAGCATCGCCTTGCCTAAAACCTTTTTTGACATCAAATACACCGGTGAGATCTTTTCCAACCTTGATGGAGTAGCGTGCATCCTCCATCGTCATCCTGCACAAACGGACAAGTTTGTCAGGGATGCCAAACTAGACATTTCTCTATATAGTTCGTTCCTATAGAAGCTATCGAACGCGGCTTTAAAATCGATGAAAAGGTGGTATGTGTCAATTTGTAGCTCCTGGGTTTTTTTTTCCAAGATCTGCCGTAATGTCAATATTTGATCGATCGTGGACTTTCCTGGTCTAAGGCCGCACTGATATGAACCTATCAGGTTGTTGACGAAAGGCTTCAGATGTTCACATAATACGGCAGAAAAGATCCGCGATGTTCAGGAGATTATGCCTCTGTAGTTGGCGCAGTTCAGAGGGTCTTCTTTCTTGAGGATCGGACAGCCAATGCTGAGGTTTCATTCATTGGGCATGCTTTCTTCCGACCATATTTTGCAACCAAGTCATCGCCTGCCGTTTTGAACAGTTCGGCAGCGAGGCCGTTAGCTCCAGCGGCTTTGTTGGACTTGAGATTCGATATAGCTATCTTCACTTCGTCGCCTAAGTCGAATGGTATTATCTCTATAATAGCAGCATTTCCTTTTTCATCACCGTTATAAAGATTAGAGAAATGTTCTTTCCATATTTTCAGCATGGACTGCGGTTCCACTAGGATGTTCCCTTAACTACCCATGCAGGCTTCGGCTCGGAGATTGTATCCTTGTGATGTTTTTTTTACCTTTTGGTAAAACTTCCGAACCTCATTCCTGCCATGGTATACTTCTATTTCCTCGATCAAGCGCTTCCAATGCTCCCTCTTTTTCTTTCTGAGAAGCCGGTGCTCTTCTCTCCTCTTCTGCTCGTAGAGCTCGCAAGCAGCTCTAGTCATTCTTTGCAGCGCCCGTCACTTTATATGCCTTTTGTTTTGCTGCATGTGCTTTGCGGCACTCATCGTCAAACCAGTGGTTTCGTTGTGATGGTCGTGTAAAATCCAGCACATAAGAGGCGGCATCTTTGATGGCTGCTTGGCAATGTTGCCACTGGTCCTCAATACTAGATGCTGGCGGCATAGGACTTCTTAAGAGGTCGCTCACACAGTTGAAACTTAAGACTTTTTGCCTGAGACTAGTTCCAACAACAATTCCGCAATCGTTTTTGCTTCGCAACTAAGTTGTATTTTATGTGGCCGGGAAGTAAAACCGCTCCTTACAGGCCTGAGCTCCGAATACGTCGGAGTAGCCCTGTAAGGTGTTCACTAAGTAGTTCAGCCTAACTGGCACTGTAGACGCCACCGTTGATTCCATCTGGGGAATTCCTCGGCTATTGCCTGGATGAAAGAAAAGATGTCTAAGTGGGAACACCTCTTCCTCCCCCTCCCTAATTTTCTACCCCCAACAACCTTCCACTGGGGTTGTGACCCAATCTCCAGTTGAGGTACTAGGCACCGATGTTCATCGTGAGGAGGTGAGAGTAGGAGTCGATAGGGGGGGTTTTTAGAAAAACCTGTGGACCCTTGTGTCCTCTTGGGTGCACGTGTCTACCATTCGGATATTTCAAATCAAGTATCTACGTCGGCGTCGCGTCAAGTATCTTCTGCTCATTGCCATGAATTAAACACCTGACTTGAGTTATCTCATTTAATCTGCGTATTGTTGTCAACATGATTAAATATTCTCTTTATTACAGTGTACTTGTTCTTTATTTTTCTACTTTCCACTATAAAAATTGTGACCACTTGACTACTTTAGCGCCACCACAGTATTGCAGCCGTCATTGACATATTTTAAATGAACTGCTAGTGGCATTGACATATTCATTGACGTATTATATATGGACTGCTAGTCGTATGAAATTTCTATACAAACGCTTCAATGAATATGGTTCCACCTCTCACTATCGACATTAGAGCTATTGGTGCAAAAGTGGTAAAAATAATTATATTAATTGCAGAGGCCATCTCTTCGTTCCTGGCCTGAATTACGATTTTTGCTACAGAAACTATAGACATCTATTAGTATTGCTTATTAAAAAACAGAGCTATCTATTTCAATTGAACTTTACATTTTAACGTTATCCAAGACAAAATAATAACAACAATATAAAGGTGTTCAGCTGTTCAGCATTTAGTTCAATGAAAACGGCTTTACGGAGGATATTGTCTTCTAGGGCCTGAATTGCTTGGCGATTGTTGCTGTAAGGTTTCCACAGGTAACCGAATTAAAAGGTAGAACGGTGTACGATCCTGTGACCGGTCCTTGGTAAATTTATATTTATATTTTAAAATGGAATACATTTCAAATCGCATTTTTGTCATTATATTTATCTAATTGTGAATTTGGTATTATTTCAAAAAAAAAACCTTCATCTTTTATCTACATAATTTTAAGTAGAGCAATATGATATATGAGCTTTATAATTTACCTTTTCATGTTGAACCGCATCCATTTTTTACTAGAGATAGTTTTCGTCGTGTTTTAAACACAATGTTCACAATAAATTGAAATGAAAAGTTGAAATTTTGATAACAATACCGCTTAACCCGTTAGCGTTAGCTTTCCAGCAAAGCATTTACCACTTAAAGTGGAAAAACTCTTTCTGGACATAAAATCCCATCAAACTCTATTTTGTACAAATAAAGTATGAAAATAGCCCTCAAGTTTTGTATTTAATAGTAAATTTTAAAAATGTCCGCTCAACACCCTTTTCAAACTCAATAATGTCAATAAATGATAACTCAAGTACCAAAACCAAAAGTTACGCTATGTTTTCCACTTTTGCCCCAATAGCTCTAGTTGCCGTATAGTAGTTATAAATAGAACCAACTTAATTGCAGCAGTACTGCAAAAAAACGTTCAATAATAGTACTAAAGTTTTTATATGAAATGGTAAAAAAGGAATTCCCTGATTTTATATTTAATAAAATGTCAGAGAAAGAATGATTTTTAATTCGATTTAATTTCCAAAATCATTCTTTCTTAACCTAGTATTTATCTAAAATAGTTTAATATAATACTATTTGAGTGAAATTTTGCACTATTATCTTTAAAACCTTTATAGCTTACTTGATTTCATTTTGATGCTCTTCATGTTGGAGTTTTGAAAGTTTAAAATTCACACAAAAGAAAAAACTGAAAATAATAGAAAAAAGAAAACAAAATTTAAAATTTAAATTTTTTTTTTATTTTTTTTTTATTTAACGATGCTCGGAGGATATTTTTCTTTTTGTTTTGTTATAAGAAATACAAATATTTCCATTATTTGACTGATATTTGATATATGTACATATATACAACTCTCTTGTAAAGTAAATGGTAAACAAATTTTGGACAGCTTAGTATTAAGGTATACTAGTATGATACTAATTAACAATTTGCTTACTTTGAAGTAGACTAACTAACTGTTTCTTAATTTTAAACATTTACTAACTAGTGTCGTGCTAAGGCAATTTTTTATAAATTGCTTCTGAACACATATAAAGTATTGGCAGTTCATGCAAAAAACTACGTAAACATACCTGTTTTGATGTTTGTAAATGTCAAAGAGTCATATGAAGGTAGCACGATACTAAAAAAATAAAAAAAGGTGTTCCATGATTTTAACTTAAACAGTATGATGCTACATTCGAATAAAATTTACAAAATTTCGTTCTAACCAAGTTTTATACCAAAACATCTTTTACATCGTACTAATTCAACTAAAATTTTGGGCCAATATCTTTAATTCTGTTTTAATACACACACAAAATTAAAATTATCTTAAACGCTTTAGCTTTCAGAGATTAAAGCAATTTCTTAATTTTAGATGCTGTAGGTTTTCCCCAGTATCATAAAATCTATGGGTTTTTCTACAAACTTTTTATTTTTAATATTGTCAAGTTAATTAAAAAAAAAATAGTAAGACGTTATGTTTATTTCGCCTTTTCTTGAGAACATTGAACTTATCGTCAAAAATTAGTGTGCGTAAGAGAAAATGAACAGGCTTATAAATTGGACATCTGAAGACTCCAGTAAGATATTTTAAAATTAAAAAATTTGGTTGTGTAACAGTTCGAAGAGAACCAGGACTTACAACTCTCAACCATTCCTGTGTGGGTGTTACCAGAAATGGAGAGGGCTTACAATTTTCTAATGAGTAGCACATTTCATAGACTCTTGGTGGATTTGTCAATTCTTCGCAAGATAATAAATGTTACTTTGTTACATATCTCTTATAGACCTCTAAATACCATATATAACTATTATTCACCAATGTCCAAATAAAGTAATGATTTTTATTTTTAAACAATCTTTGCATAAGAACATTTAAAATTTAAATTTTTCCATCAAAAAAAGCTAGAAAATTTGTTGATCAAACAATTTTGAAGCACACCGCTTTTTCGATATTTGTATAAACTCTTATACCTATGTTACTCCTTTAAAACAAAAATTGGTTAGATTGGGTTCATATAAAACATACATATATACTTAACCTGGACTTCATAGGTCAAAATAGGTTGTTAAAATAAAACAGTCGTGAAAATTTTGCATTTTTGTGAGACATTTAGCATTAAATCTAGTTCTTACAATCGTGTTTTGTTAACAAAATTAATAAACGTTAATCAATAGTTCATATTGATAACACATGAAGAGAGTCTAAGACTTCTTATGAATATTTTTGCAAGATGATTAGGTTATTTTTTGTTTAAATAGGCGTCAATTACTAACTAATTTAGATTGGGCCTTGTGATTTATCTAACTGCCGTGCCGTTAAAATTTGTTAATTGGGAGAGCGCTGAGCAAGTAATCTTTTTTTTTTATTCCTCACGTTCATATACAACTTCTGCAAAATTGTGTCACGCTTTTATATTAGGCCAGTGTCTTGTTGTGACTGTTTTATCTATTTAAAGATATTAAACACTTTAATCGCTTCACATCCAGTCAATGAAAATTAAAGTGAAAATAATAGCCCAAAAATATAACTAAATGTTGTTAACTCTTTTTATATCACCATTGGGCTACTGTGGCGTATGAGCACCAAATTAATAACATATTATGCTTAAAATATGATAATAATTTATTTTAAAGTACCTGATGGCGTAGGGGCTATTACGTTGGACTATGGTTGGATATCATATGTACCTATGTCCAATGACTGTTTTTGTTTTGAAATTGCGGCCTTATGAAAATGACTCATGTTAATCACCTGTTTCTATATTTTTTAGAAGCAAGTACACTTGAATTTTTGACGGCACGGTTTTGCATAATTTAGTCATCTACTCAAAAAAACGTGAAAATAGATTTTGATAAGATAATTATTTTAAGTACTTTTTAAAAACCATTAATGCGATGATAAAGATTTAAATATTGGATGGTTTAATACGTATTTTGTATGTAATGTATTTACATTTTATCGCTTTCATTTTAGAATTTGAATTTTAATTTCTGAAACATTAACTTAATTAGTTTGACGTTTTTCAATAGTGTAGCACGCAATTAATAGTGACTAGCCAACTATTTACAAAAAATAAATTATGATTTACTTTTGGAGTTAAAAATTAAAAAAAATGTATCTTTTTATAACTGCTAATATATTTTTAAATGTGATAATTACTCTATTCATAGAATTAATTTAAAATTTAAACATAATTGGCGAAATAGTTTTACATCGGCTTGTAGAATGATCAAACATTATTATACATACATATGTATATATGTATTTATCATTGACAAAATTAAATAATTTAAACATTTTGTTCAAATAAAATAATCGTACATAAATTTGTTCAATAGTTTAAATTATGAATGAATTCAGTTACATTCCTCAGGAATCTTTGGGGAATATTGAAATTAATACAATACAAAAGGTGCAAAGATTCTATTTTTTTATTTATCAATTTAACAATGAAGACAAAATATAAATAGCAACGTCTGCCTTCAAACATACTACTAAGTTTGTTACGGTAAGATTTACCGCAACAAAAACCATTCTTAATCTTGGTTCTTCAAACCTTCTTCGACTATGTTGTTTAGTCATAGTCTGACTCTCGATATCTGTTTTCCCCTCCACCCCAACCATTCCCATTTTTCGACCCACATTTTGAGTCCGTTGTCCTCATGGAGCTTGAGAGTAGCTCAGAGAGGATGACAAAATAGGTACCCTATAATTCGATCGTGTTGAGCCAGCGGATGGGCTGGAGACTCGCACGCCATCTAAATAAACGAGGAAGCTCTTTCGAAGACAACAACAGAACGAAGCATACACGTACACTTAAAGTGGATTTGAGGACAACACAACATCAACATAATTAAATTAGCTTAACTTACATTTTTGAACACGGCTTTGAGCCCATCGTAAAATTTCTTTCCTTAAAACTTAACTTAAATAACAGACCAGCATAAAAGAATGGAACGCTAAACGCTATCCCTTCAATACCCCCAAATCTGCACAAAGGTCCACCGAATAGTAGATTGCGCGTTAGGTAGTTTAATTTGAATATTTGCCTTCCTTCTTCGGTTTCTCAAAATTGTTTAAAGATTAAATACTAGTATTGGCTCCTTTTTCGAATTAGTTGAAAATAGTAAATTTAGTAGAGTAGCTGAGAGAATGCTCAGAATATTATCTTCAACTTTTTATAATTTCTTTTTATTTTTCTCAAAAATAGTAATTGTAAAAAAAGTCAGGGTACGGCCTTGGATTCGCTAAGTTTTGGGACAGCACCAATAACTTGGGGAATTCATTGATTATGTGGGTGAATGAGAGTTTCGTTGGAACTCAACATCGGAGTGGTACCGTAACCGAGTTCCACGAAAGCTTTTGATTGAGAGTGTGAATGTGTGAGTGAAAGAGGAGGCCAAGAGAAATAAAAGGCTAAATGGTTAATCCAATTCTTGGTTGACCAGTTAAGCCGATAGGCGATCAAAAATTTTGTTAAGTGAGAAAAAAAAAAGAAAGTACAAAAAGTTGAAAGATTTGGAAAAAAGGAAATTGTATTGAGAAACAGAAGAATAGAAAAAAGGTGTTTGGAAAGGAAAAGATTCGAAAGAGGAGCTTAATTGGAAAGGTTAAGAAAATCGCCAGAGCGGGTCGAGTGAAATTATCGAGGAGAGAAGAAGGAAGAAAAATAAACAGGATACCAAATAAAAGATAAGTAGAGTGTTAGTTTTTTTGAGTTTAATTCGTTTGATAAAAAGTGTTGTCAAAAATAGTAATTCGGTTGGCCTTTGTTTCGTTTAAATAATCTCAAAACTGTGAGACGCGCGCCCCTTTACCGTAGTTCTAAATTTTCTATTTATTTCGGGACCCAGCGATAGCGGTCCATCCTTGCGGTCTGTGTTTTTAAAATCCGCCTTTGTTTCATTTTATATAATTTTTAATTTCATTTCATTTAATTTAATCATTTCATTTATTTTCAATTGGTTTCATCCAATTTAACTTTGTATTGTACTTTATTATATTTGAAAAAAATTCCAGGTTTTAATCCAGGCGTAAGCCACGGTTTCCTGGATACTTTTTAAATAAAATAATCTTTTTCCCATTGGGAATATAAATCTGTGTTTGCTTCATTTCTTTGAAGAATAACTTACAGCATCCCGGTTAAGGCAAACGACCATAAATAGTTTCCTGGCGCCCACCCCTCCCACGTAAGTACGCCCCAGTACTTGCATTAATTTAATTAAATTCGCATAGCACCCAAATTATTCTTTTTATTAAATCTCAATTGTTTACTCTTTTTATTACCATTTAAATTCTACAAAACCCACCCCCAGCTGACTAGCCGGTGAGCTGCGTCGTTACCCATCGCAGTGTTGTTGCAATATTTTTTAATCTCTTTCTCTCATCATACTCGTACTTCGTTGATCTTTTTGACATTCCGTCAATTCGATCTTACCTCACGCGTGTGCCGGTTGCACAAATTATTAATAATTAATTCGTTTATTGTTTTATTGTAATTATAATTGGATTCGTATAATCCAAAGTCGCGGTCTTTAAGTACATAATCGTCATCCTAATCATCATAAAAACTCATCATAAAACTCGGGAAAAATATTGCAACAAATTTGGCGCCCAACGTGGGGCAGTTTTAGGAGCAGAGTTAGAGCCATATGTCTTCGTCTATCTCGATGATATCATCATCGTGACAGATACTTTTGAGAAGCATATGGAAGTTTTAAGTGAGGTTTTTAAAAGATTAATTAAGGCAGGTTTAAAAGTAGGTAGGGAAAAATGTAGTTTTGTTAGGCCATCGTTAAAATTTCTGGGCTATGTTGTAGACAGAAACGGTCTACACATGGATCCAGAAAAGATAGAAAGTATGTTAGGGATTCCATCGCCAAAGAACGTGAAGCAGGTTAGGAGTTTTATCGGTACGGTATCCTGGTATAGGAGATTTATACCAAACTTTGCGAGTTTGGTAAAACCGTTAACCGATCTTTTAAAGAAGGATAGGAAGTTTATTTGGAGTAGGGAATGTGAGGATAGCTTTAGAAAAGCCAAGGAATGTTTAGTTGCTGCACCCATCCTGACGTGCCCGGATTTTTCGAAGCCATTTGTCGTTCAGACGGATGCTTCTGATTTCGGGATTGGTGCTGTTTTAACTCAGGATTTTGAGGAGGGAGAGAAAGTGGTTTGCTATTTGAGCAGATCACTTAATAGGAATGAGAGAAACTATTCGACCACAGAAAAAGAGTGCTTAGCTGTTCTGTGGGCAATAGAGAAGTTGCGGCCATATCTGGAGGGGGTGAGATTTAAGGTGATTACCGATCACCACTCCTTGATATGGTTGAGCAAGTTGAAGGACCCAGCGGGTAGGCTGGCTCGATGGGCTGTACGTATGCAGCAGTTCGAGTTCGACACTGTTCACCGCAAAGGAAAGGATCATGTGGTGCCAGATATGCTTTCGAGAAGCGTACCGGTTTTATCTGGGATTTCGGAGCCCACAAACGATCCTTGGATAGGGAAAATGTTAGGAGAAGTAGAAAAGAAGCCATTGTCTTTTCCAGCTTGGCGAGTAGAAGAGGGAAAATTGTTTAAGTTTGTAAAAGCAAACCACATTTTAGTACATAATTCAAATAGTGAGTGGAAGTTAGTTATTCCAAAGAATGATAGGAAAAAGATTTTAGAGGAAAATCATGACCATCCGTTAGCAGGGCATATGGGGGTGAAGAAAACTTTTGCTAGGATAGGAGACAAATATTACTGGCCAAAAATGAGGTCAGATATTACTAGGTATGTTAGGAATTGTAAAGTTTGTCAAAGCGTGAAACCGATTAATGAAAAACCGGCTGGGTTGATGACGGAAAGGAAAGGGGTTACCAATCCGTGGGAGATGTTATGTGTCGATTTAGTTGGTCCACTTCCAAAATCGAGTAGGGGTTTTATCTATATTCTGACTGTCGTGGATTATTTCACAAAATTCCCTTTGTTGTTCCCTTTGAGGTCTGCAACGGCAAAATCTGTTTGTAAGGAGTTAGAGGATAATGTCTTTTTATTATTCGGCGTCCCTAAATTCGTTGTTTGCGATAACGGTCCCCAATTCAAAAGTAAAGAACTGAAGTCTTTGTGTGATAGCTACGGGTCTTCGATTAAGTTTACGGCACATTACCATCCGCAGGCCAATCCGGCAGAGCGGATAAACCAGATTATAAAGACAACACTTAGGGCTTATGTTTCAGAAAACCATAGGGCTTGGGAGGCGAGTCCTTAAGCACTATTCCGAGCGGTAGGAGTGATAATACGGACGATACTAGGGAACAGTTTAGAAAGCTTAGGGAAGAGATAGGGAAAAAGTTAGAGTCGGAAACCAAGAAGGCAGCGAAAACTTACAACCTTCGTCGGAGAGATGTCCAATTCCTCCCGAACGAATTGGTTTGGCGACGAAACTTCGCCCTATCAGAGGCAGCAAATTATTACTCGGCGAAATTAGCGCCTAAGTTTGTAGGCCCGTTTCTAATAAAGAAACGAGTATCGCCATGGACATATATTCTCGAGGATGAAAACGGTACAAATCGAGGTACCTGGAATGTAAAGGATTTAAAACCTTACTGCGACGACCCCGAAGGACCCGAAAATCAGTCGCGTAGCGGAAGAGCTACGTTAAGAGGTACTGAGAGCCTTCGAGCTCTGTGATGTGCTTACTCTCGCCTGGAGCGATCGAGTTGGTATTAGTTGTGTTGTATAGTAGTGTATGTTTTCCATTTTCGTATTTTTTTTACCTTTTCTTATCCCTTTTTACTTCGCTTTCATTTCTGAAAGCCAGCTTTTACTCCTCGGTAGGTAAGGGTGGAATTTGTTACGGTAAGATTTACCGCAACAAAAACCATTCTTAATCTTGGTTCTTCAAACCTTCTTCGACTATGTTGTTTAGTCATAGTCTGACTCTCGATATCTGTTTTCCCCTCCACCCCAACCATTCCCATTTTTCGACCCACATTTTGAGTCCGTTGTCCTCATGGAGCTTGAGAGTAGCTCAGAGAGGATGACAAAATAGGTACCCTATAATTCGATCGTGTTGAGCCAGCGGATGGGCTGGAGACTCGCACGCCATCTAAATAAACGAGGAAGCTCTTTCGAAGACAACAACAGAACGAAGCATACACGTACACTTAAAGTGGATTTGAGGACAACACAACATCAACATAATTAAATTAGCTTAACTTACATTTTTGAACACGGCTTTGAGCCCATCGTAAAATTTCTTTCCTTAAAACTTAACTTAAATAACAGACCAGCATAAAAGAATGGAACGCTAAACGCTATCCCTTCAATACCCCCAAATCTGCACAAAGGTCCACCGAATAGTAGATTGCGCGTTAGGTAGTTTAATTTGAATATTTGCCTTCCTTCTTCGGTTTCTCAAAATTGTTTAAAGATTAAATACTAGTATTGGCTCCTTTTTCGAATTAGTTGAAAATAGTAAATTTAGTAGAGTAGCTGAGAGAATGCTCAGAATATTATCTTCAACTTTTTATAATTTCTTTTTATTTTTCTCAAAAATAGTAATTGTAAAAAAAGTCAGGGTACGGCCTTGGATTCGCTAAGTTTTGGGACAGCACCAATAACTTGGGGAATTCATTGATTATGTGGGTGAATGAGAGTTTCGTTGGAACTCAACATCGGAGTGGTACCGTAACCGAGTTCCACGAAAGCTTTTGATTGAGAGTGTGAATGTGTGAGTGAAAGAGGAGGCCAAGAGAAATAAAAGGCTAAATGGTTAATCCAATTCTTGGTTGACCAGTTAAGCCGATAGGCGATCAAAAATTTTGTTAAGTGAGAAAAAAAAAAGAAAGTACAAAAAGTTGAAAGATTTGGAAAAAAGGAAATTGTATTGAGAAACAGAAGAATAGAAAAAAGGTGTTTGGAAAGGAAAAGATTCGAAAGAGGAGCTTAATTGGAAAGGTTAAGAAAATCGCCAGAGCGGGTCGAGTGAAATTATCGAGGAGAGAAGAAGGAAGAAAAATAAACAGGATACCAAATAAAAGATAAGTAGAGTGTTAGTTTTTTTGAGTTTAATTCGTTTGATAAAAAGTGTTGTCAAAAATAGTAATTCGGTTGGCCTTTGTTTCGTTTAAATAATCTCAAAACTGTGAGACGCGCGCCCCTTTACCGTAGTTCTAAATTTTCTATTTATTTCGGGACCCAGCGATAGCGGTCCATCCTTGCGGTCTGTGTTTTTAAAATCCGCCTTTGTTTCATTTTATATAATTTTTAATTTCATTTCATTTAATTTAATCATTTCATTTATTTTCAATTGGTTTCATCCAATTTAACTTTGTATTGTACTTTATTATATTTGAAAAAAATTCCAGGTTTTAATCCAGGCGTAAGCCACGGTTTCCTGGATACTTTTTAAATAAAATAATCTTTTTCCCATTGGGAATATAAATCTGTGTTTGCTTCATTTCTTTGAAGAATAACTTACAGCATCCCGGTTAAGGCAAACGACCATAAATAGTTTCCTGGCGCCCACCCCTCCCACGTAAGTACGCCCCAGTACTTGCATTAATTTAATTAAATTCGCATAGCACCCAAATTATTCTTTTTATTAAATCTCAATTGTTTACTCTTTTTATTACCATTTAAATTCTACAAAACCCACCCCCAGC
The DNA here is from genome assembly GCA_963931855.1 of Philhelius festivus. Classification (NCBI taxonomy): domain Eukaryota; kingdom Metazoa; phylum Arthropoda; class Insecta; order Diptera; family Syrphidae; genus Philhelius; species Philhelius festivus. The sequence goes on from OZ007554.1 coordinate 93,307,152, forward strand.
TGACTAGCCGGTGAGCTGCGTCGTTACCCATCGCAGTGTTGTTGCAATATTTTTTAATCTCTTTCTCTCATCATACTCGTACTTCGTTGATCTTTTTGACATTCCGTCAATTCGATCTTACCTCACGCGTGTGCCGGTTGCACAAATTATTAATAATTAATTCGTTTATTGTTTTATTGTAATTATAATTGGATTCGTATAATCCAAAGTCGCGGTCTTTAAGTACATAATCGTCATCCTAATCATCATAAAAACTCATCATAAAACTCGGGAAAAATATTGCAACAAGTTAAGTCTCTTGTGATAAATTGGGAGATCATAGGAATTATTTCACCCTAACCATTAAAAGCAAAACTCAGGAACCTATTTCGAAAAATATTTCTTTTCAATTTTTTTAACAAATATTCGACACTTTTCTGTAGTGAATACAACAATAAATTTTCATTAGTCTAAAAATTCCTTCTATCAAATCGACTATTTTTTTTATAAACGAACATCTGCCAACTTTGAAAACGATAATTTGTGGTCTTGAAACATTCTCAGCAAAGTCATTGTCAGACCTTTGACCAATGATCTAAGCAAATAACCCGTCAAATTTTGGGACAAAATCTGTAAGCTGAGTATTTCAAATTGTAACCATAGATTAAGTTCACCAGATTACGAATATTGTGGAATTTAAAGAAAAAAGTTGTGTTCGTCTTCAGTTTTAAAGAACTCTAGGACTAAGTCTTTTTTTATTGCTAGACATATTACATAGGACAACAATGCTATCAAAGCCACCCTTACAAATAATACGGCAAACAATTGCAAATTGCTTTGGATAAAATAAGAAATTGGATGAAACAAAAACATATGAAACTCTATGAGACAAAATTAACTCATTGAAACTTTTCAAATAACAAAATCCAAACAATATTAAATTTTGTATAAACTGTCCAGTTATACCTAACACCAATATAATACCTTGCAAAGATGCATACAAAGATAAAATGGAACAAACACATTTAAAAGAAAAAAAAGATGAACTAAACATGAAATATATAAAAATGTACTAGTTTGTGGGAAACAATACTCAAACCTTTTTATTCTTAACGAGATTAGGTATTACCAAGAACTGAAACCGCTATGGACATATGGCATCCAACTCAGGGACTGTACAAATAAAACAAATGCTGACACAATCCAGAAATATACGGAAATTAAGAACAACCAAGCCTTAAAAACTCATGGTATAAAAGTTGGAAATTATTAATATTTTAAGCAGCCAACAATATTATTTTTAAATAAATGAAAGAGAAATGTATCCATCCATACATCGGTCCTGTTTTGGTATGCACTATTTGTACCTCAAGAAAACAAAATTATCATCGTCAATTACTCATTCAACTAATATACGAGTAAATACTCTTTTCAATTTGATCTTTTCATATTTGATCAACAACCGCTTTCTTGTTACACTAAACACTTTTTTTCATCATAACAAATGGGAATATAATTGTTTTAAATTTCTATTTTTCTTATTATCCTGTATTTTAAACCTTCTTGTTCAGCACGCACTCTAAAGTGATATGGTTCCAATCAAAAGCTGGAATTTGATTTCAAGTGGTCGTATCTTTAAGGTTTAAATGAATGATGCGTTTTGTGTTCTAGGTCGATGTTTTTTTTTTTAATAACTATTAAATGAAATACAATTTTGTAATTTATATTTTATTGGTTGATTATATATAATATAATCTATAACCATTATGTATGGAATATGATGTCAGTCAAATGGGTGCAAATAACGGTGGCGAAAAGGTCAGCTCTCTTAAGCACAGTTTGCATAACAACAGACTTCTGTTGTAATTTCAGCAATTTCATTGCTAATGTTTTCCTTAAGAACCGAGGTTTTGGTTGATTTATTTACATTTTTTCCTCCATAAGAAGAAATCGAAAGGCTTCACATAAGGGGATAGTGGAGGACAGTCGATATTTACACTTTTTGCCGTTATTCGTTCGGGGCAAATTTCTCGTAAAATTTTTATCGTAGCACAAACTGTGTGTGATCTGACAACGTTTTTTTGGTCCCACGTGTTCTGTAGGCCTAATTGATCCATTTGGGGAACAAGAAAGTTTTCCAACATGTTTCGTTAGCGGTCACCAGTTACTGTCACAGCATTGTCTATGGCATACTCAAAGAAATATGGACCAATGACACACCCGCCGAGCCCGCCGGCCCAAATGGCGTACCAAACAGTTACTCTACGAGGTTATAGGGCCCATACACCAGAGTATATCTAATAATGAGTAGGGACACTCTCCACGTGTTTCTAATCAGTAAATTTTTTTTAAGTACACAGACACGAGAAATAGATGAAAATAAGAAGTGTGATGGTGAAAGAGAGATAATAATTCAACAAAAAATGTAAACAATTCCCAATCCACTCCTCCTAGTGTGACCAACTCCTTTAAAAAAAATACTTAAGAAGTAAAAATACTGTTGCAACTACTCAACCAAAAATGGCTTCGTTTTATTTTTTGAGAATACCAAACAAATATCAAATGAATATTTCAATATTTAAATATGAAATACAAATTTAAGATTCATTTATATGGTCTATATCATTAAAAAAAATTAATCGACAGAAATAAATCCAGTATCACGAAAAAAAAAGAATATGGTCACTCAAAAGAAGAGAACGGCACAGAGAAAAAATACGCACACAAGCAACCAACCTATCGCGCCTTTAAAAAAACCTTATGAAAAAATATTGCATTTATATATCTTACGAATGAGATTGTTTGTGGTTGTGCTTAAAAAAAATATTGTGGGTTTTACTTACATTAGTGAATTGTCGTAAGGATTAAAATTAATACTTTGGAACTTCTCACGCTTATTGTTTGTTTTTGCTCTTGTTTTTATTTTATAGTAGGACTTGCATATGTGTAGAGAGTGTCCCTACCAGTAGCGTAGCGTGGGTTTTTGCCGCCCGGGGCAGAGCCAATTTTGCCGCTCCTAACAATTTTTTTCTGGGCCTTTAATTTTGTTTGCTGTTTAAAAAAACATCAAAGTGAAACAGCTACTTAACTTACCTTGTTATAATTTATTTTTTTATTCACAGATTTATTATATTTATTTATATTATATTATGTAGATAGAAGTGTCTAATCGGGTGATGATTGCTAAAAAAATAAAACCGGTTTTAAAAAAAAAAATCAACCCGCAATGCCTTTAATTATTATTATTCTTATAGTTATAGTAATAATTATTATACCTGTAATATTATTGTTATACATACATAAGGAAATGAAGAAACAGAAATATTGGCCAAGGATTATTTTAACTTAAACATATTCCACAACAGCCCATCAAAATTAAAGTGTTCAAAACTGGTTTTATCTTTTAAAATCTGAAATTGATTTGACACCAACGCGATGTACACCGTCTTATTTATTATTTAAAAATCGTTTTTTATATAAGGTATATGTAGGTATGTACATTTATGTATATCGAATTTTGAAAATATTAAAAAAAAATTGGTACGCCATTTTTTAGTGCTTATTAATGCGGAGTTAAAAATTTAAAATAATATTGATTTTTTTTAATCCAAAATTTGATTTTTTGAAAATTTTGATATGCAATATTATTCAAACCGGAGCTTTTGTTTAAAAAAATCATTAAAATTGGTTGAGCAGATAGCGAGATAGTCGAAAAAAAATGGTTCCATGAGAGATACTTTTATTAGACAATAATATTATCGTAGATCGTATTTATGTTTGTTAACTCACACAAAAATTTTGATCAAAATCGTAGGAGTCGTTTTTGAGAAAAATGAGATTTTCCATGCCGGTTTTTAAAATTTTGTATGGGAGGTACCGTTATTTTTGAATATATGAAAAATTTTTATTTAAAATCTGCTAGATAATGTTAAGAAACTGTTGCGTACCAAGTTTAGTAAAAATCTACCAACTTGTTTTCGAGATTTTTGAAAATTTTGGTATACAATACTTTTAAACTTTTAGAAAACATTCTCTGTAAAAAAAATTGATCAAAATCAGTGTAATCGTTTTTGAGAAAATCGAAAGTCAAAGAAATGTTTCTATGGGAGGTACTATTTATAACCATTTTTGGGATTTTTTTTTATAAAATGGTAGCCTTTTTGTAAAAAAATTACTGAATTTTTTTTAAAGTTGTGGGAACGTTTTTGAGAAAAATAAGATTTTCATTTTTTGCTAAAAAAAATTGTACGACAGGAACCCACCGTTATTTTTGGTATTAAAATGTCCAAAAAACGCTAGGTACCAAGTTTAAAGAAAATCGATTGAGTCGTATAGGCTGCAGCCGAAAGGACAGACAGACAGAATTGCAAGACCTACTTTTTTCAACTTCGCTATCATTGTAATCATAGAGATTACGATGTCAACTTTGATCAAAATGTCGAGTTTGATTTTTTTACTAATCCATAACTTGCAATATAGTACCTACCTATGTAGTATGTACATTGTACATATATATCTCAAGTAAAAATCATTTAACTTTTATTGATTAATTTATTAAAAAAAATTTTCTTGAAATCGTTTCTCTATTTTTAATAATAACTTATTAACTTTCGAGTTCTCGGTAAAGAAATAGAGAACTTAATTTTTTACAAAAATGTAAGAAAATGTTTTTTATGGAACTTATGGTTCTTGAGATATGGAGCAAACACTCTTAATAAAGTCAAATAGAGGTTTCGACTCAGAAAAATGAATGGATTATTTCCGAGCCATCAGCTAGGTATTTCGTTTCATCATTTAACTTACTTTATGTAATCAATCCTTATGTAGGTAACTGTACCCGTACACACAATTTAAAAAAAATTTCACTACACACGAAACACGGACAAGTTAAATGTTAAACTGCAACTAATTTTGTATTTAACTAGGATGTTTGCAAACTTTACTGCATTTTACGATAAAATAAAACAGACAAAAATACAACTGACTAACACACCTTAGATAAAAGATACAAAAATATACGAATACATGGACTCTTATGAGCCAACTCACATCGAATCAGTCGAAACAAACGAAATGTTTTTGTCTCAACTTCTAGCCTTACGAGCAGGGTTCGAACCGCAGTAGTAAAATTTTGGAGCAGACTTATAAAAAAATAAACGAATTGAAAATTTCTGGAGTAGATTTAGATTTAGTAATTCAGAGTCAGAGTTGGTTGCAAAATTTATTAACACAGTGGTCATTCCCTTTCATGTGGATTGGCTAAAGAAATTTTGAATTTTTCAGTGTGGAAAATAGTACCTACCTAAATCTTAAAAAACGGAGTAACGAAGTAGATCTATTTCATTTCGTAAAATTGAAGTAAATTTACTCCGATTGGAGTAAGATTCGAACGCTGCTCATGAGTGGTAGTCGAAAGAAGGCAAACGAAAAAGTTTTGCACCAGGACACACATAGAACGAAACAATCATTTAGTGTTCCAAATCAGAGTCATCGATCATTGTACTTCACATTTCCTTATGGCGCAATACACATCTCAGACACAACATGACGATGACACAACGACAACAACAAAAAAAAACAAGAGAAAGACGAGTATCATTACCAAAAGCAAAACTGTGGCGCGTATGTATGTATTATGTACCTACGTCCTACGTACACACACGGAACTTTCAGCTCAAAAGGAAGAAATATATTTCCGAAAAGGACAGTATATTTTTTCACAATTAAAATTTGTTACAAAAGTAAGCTTACACTTAGCTTAGAAAAAATATAAAAACATAACATACAAAAACCATTTATAATAACGAATTTAGAAAAATTGCAGCAAAATGCCGCCCGGATATTTTGAAATTTGCCGCCCCCAAGCAAAGTGCCGCCCGGGGCCTGTGCCCCCTTTGTCCCCGCCTCGCTACGCCACTGGTCCCTACTCATTATTAGATATACTCTGCCATACACTACGCAAACCGTTTGAGCAAACAAATGCCTTTTGTTGTTGTAAAAATGTTTGTGCAAACTGTTTGAGTAGTGTGTAGCGATGTTGAGTATTTTCGCAAACGTTTTGAAGAAATTCAAAAAAATTTGAATTTTCCGTGACTGCACAAACATGTTTGAGTGGTGTGTGTTGAATTTTGCTCAAACAGATGCCAATTTTCATGAAATTAAGATGAATAAACAAGACGAACGAATTTTTTTGGACCAAATTCTTTTTTTTTTGTTATTTCTATTTTTTTTAATAGCCAAGGCAATAATTAAGGCTGCACACGCTGAATCGCTCATTGCTCCGTAGGCATAGCTGGGCACCGTTAATCAAACAGTTAACTTCGTTAATCGTTAATCCGCTACTAAAAAAGTTAGCTTCGTTAAACGTTAAAGCGTTAAATTTCGAAACAATTAACGCAAGTTAACGTTAATCGTTAATCCGTTAACATGTGATAAAAATTGCATTTTTTATATTTTTTTACTCTGAGCACCAGCGCTAAGTAATGCCGGTCGTCCACTAGGCGATCAACGCACAAATTTCGAATTCAACGCATTCAACTCTAATGTACGGTGCCTTCAATTATGTTCAACCAACGGCAACGGGTTGGATCTAGTTGTTGGCCGTTGCTCAATGAATTGCGCAACAAGTGTACGGGTAGTGTACGAGCTCGTGTTGCTCCTTGAAAATGTTCGATCAACACGTTGAGCAACATTTTCAAGATAATGTGTTGCACATTATTTGTTCAACTTTTTAATTTGATTTAATTTGATCAACTTTTTTTTGGGATTTCTTGACGTAATATTGTGTTGCGTTGCATAGGCTGCAGTGAAATGTGTCTACGTGGTTGAACTATTGCGTTGCCATGAACTTGCAGTTGTTGCAACTTGCAAACTGTAGTTTATTTTGGTTTTTCGTCATGGAAGATGATAAAAAATCAGAGTGGACCACGGAATTAATTTTGCAAATGATTTCAGCAATTGAGGAAAAGCCCAATATATGGGACATTAAGAGCCCTTCTTATAAAAATCGAGATGCCAGGGAATTGGCTTGGTCTCAAATGTCCTCGAAAATGCAATTGTCTAAACTTTGAATTCGAATTCACGGGCGCGGTGGGATCAATCGATTTTCATTTCTCATATATTTCATTGAAAAAACAATTTTCTTCGCGACTCAAGAAAAAATCATCTACCCAGAATCGTCTTGGCTGTATTTTCTTCCTTTGTCGTTCATTTTCTAATATTATTAATGCGGCAGCCACTTTTTTTTTCTTAGAGGAAATCATACTCATACGCAACAAATTTAAGAATATTTTAAAGCGAAGGCGTGCGTCGACAATAAATTTATGTACCGAACTGAAGTCAAAATTATTTCAGTTTTGACGTTTGAGTTTTTCGTTTATCGTGATGCGTTCAACGCGTTTCCCAACGAGTGATCCTTGGTTAAGTGTACGAAGGTATCAACTCGTTCATCAACTGGTTGAGCAACAATATCGAAAACGCAGTTGATCAACTCGAAAAAAAAATTTGTTTGTCAAAATCGAACAAGTTTATCAACTAGTGTACGAGGTTATTCAACATTTGAGTAAGTTGGTCAACTAGGTGTACGGAGCTATTCAACACTGGAATAAGTTTTAAGAGTTGATCAACTAGGTGTGCGGGGTTAATCAACATATGGGAAAGTTGGTCAATTATGTGTAGGGGTTCCAAACGCATTTTGTTCAACTTTAGTTGCTCAATTACGTAAGTTGCTGAATAGTGTAAGAGGTTGTAAATTCGTTTATCCAACGAAAGAGTTCAATAAAAAGTTGAACGAAGTTGGTTGAACTTATCGCGCACATAGCGGACGACCGGCATAATGAAATGATCAAACAAAACGAATCTCTTCGCAGTTTTCTCACTCGCACGCGCCGTCAAAATATAATACGTACCTAGCTGTATTTGTTTCACCCGCGGCACGCGCCGCACGGCACTTGTCTCCTTCTTGTCTGAACCTGTTTATCGCGCCGCGCGGTAAATAGTAGGCATTGGTTTAACGATTAACGGACTTAACGTGGATTAACGGATTTAACGTGTCCGTTAACATTTTTAAAAGTTAACTTAAAAGTTAATCCGTTAATCAAAATTTTAACTTCGTTAATTAACGATTAACGGATTAACGAGTTAATGCCCAGCTATGTCCGTAGGTCTGATTGAGATGAAAAACCAAAAACGTCACCCAACTAATATCTCTCAAACATATTTGTGTAGTGTGTGGCGAAACTATGTTTGCTCAACCTCCTCGCCGGGTTTCCACCTTGTTGCGGTGGGGAGGCTTACGTTTGAAGCCTCAGCTGATCGGCTTTAGATTTATATTTATTAAATCCTCAATCGATCTGCTGAGGTTTTAAGCCAACTAAGAGGAACCCACAACGATAAAACTATGGACTTGCCACAACAAACGAACAAAACACCAGCGGGGATATACGCTGAAACGTCGACAGAAGTCACGGCTGCCGGCGCGGGCTTGGCCTCTCCAACAGGAGGAGGGGATAAGTCGCCAGTGACAAATAAAAACGAACAACAACAACAAGACAAGACGACAAAGACAACGACAACGACAATTACAACACAAGAGGAAGAAGACCTTCTCCTCACCCCTTCAGACGACGACGCGTGTTCCGTTGCCAGCTCCGCCTTCTCAGGGTTGTCGACCACTTCAGTTCGGAGTAGAATCTCCAACTGTAAGAAGACGGTCAAACGACTTGGAAGTCAGAATTGGAAGGAACTCAACGACATTGAACGAAGACGTCTTCAAAACGCTCGTGCTTTTCTGGCGAATGATCCTAAGAGGACAGGAAGGGTACTTTCCCAGCCGTCCAAAGAGGTAAATTCTACAGAGGGTACGAGCGTGAATACTCTAATGGGACCGCCCAATCCGCCGACTGGTAAAATCCAATCAAAGGAAAGTCCGATCTCATTGGAGACCCCCTCGACGAATACGCCTACGACGACGCTGCTGAAGCAAACAGCGGGACCACTTCTCCCAACCAGACCTGGTATGGAGCCACTTGCTCCATCGGGACTGGAAGGCGGGAAGGTGCAACCGTTGGAGATGGATATGGTGGGGCCGTGTGGGAGTGGCGCTAGGGGCCCTAGCCCCATAGGCAACTCCGGCACGTCTCTTCCATCTCTATCGAGTGGAAGTAGTGTCATAGACTTAACAACGAACACGACAATGAACACGACAAAGAACACCGTAATCGAGAAGAAGGCCTCACGGAGTGCTGGAAATCTCACCCAACGGGTTCTGAAAAAGAAACGACGGAACGCTGAGAGGATTGTCCGGCGTCTATCTAGCAAAAATCCCGAAACCTTAACGGCCAGGGAGAAGCTAGCGCTGGGCAATGCTACTCAAAAACTAAAGACCTTGACGACCACTGACATAACGAACAACTCGACAAAAACAAAGACAAAGACCTTGAGAGCGGGAAAGGAGACGGTCGGCACTACGCCCCACCCTGAACCAAACTCAACGGCGTCTAAAAGAACGAGGCAGGATGATAAATCTTCGCCTACAAATCCTTCACCCAAAACGAAGAGAAGAAAGACCTTGATCACTGAAGGGACTACGGAGAAGCGACAATTTGCCATTGCGGATTTCGGTACTACCTCCCGAAAACTCTCCGATGATCAATGGCAGTTGATGGAAGTCAGAATCCTGGACGAGGTGAACGACGTTATCGTTAAGAACGGGCAACCGCCTCTCTTCGGTAATCTCAGAACCGTCCACGGATTCAAGATGCTGACATGCGAAGACGATTATACTCTCGTGTGGCTGCAGGACTTCGTCAAAAGAACGATTGCTCCCTGGCCAAATGCAAACCTTCGCCTTATGGGGCTTAAGGAAATAAAAGACCTTAACAGACCCAAAGCGAAGATGATGATGCGAGGACCAACCATCCCTAGGGACCGCATTGAGAGGTACCTGCAATCCCTAAATACTGAGCAGCTCAGTGAGAACTGGAAAGTGCTTGAGATGGGAGAGCAGACGAAAGACGGCACAGAAGTGGTTGTGCAGCTCAGTCACAAGTCTATACCACTTTTGAGGAAAATTGGCTTCAAAGTTCGGATCGGGATAAACCGGTGCAAACTGCGACTAATAGCCAACAAGAACAAGCAAGTAAGTAAGGGGCGGGAGGTTTTTAATAAACTATGAACATGAAATTAGTACAAATTAATCTCCAACATAGTAAAGCAGCCAGCGCCAACCTTGTCTACCTCATGGAGAGTAGGCAAATAGACATCGCCCTTATTCAAGAACCCTGGATCGCAGGTGGCAAAATTAAGGGCCTGCACTCAAAAGGACTTACACTGTTCAAAACTGCACAAGTGGTATCAAACAGTAATTTTAGAACTTGCATTGTAGCTAGGAAACAGTTTAATCTTTTTCTTCTATCTACATATAGTAATCTAGACCAGACTGTCGTGAAGCTAGAGCGGATCGGGCTCCCACCACTCATCCTGGCATCTTGCTATATGCCATATGACGGGACGGAGGGACCACCTGCAGACCTAACAGTCCAGCTAGTAGAGCGAGCAGCAATCGAAGGATGGGACGTGGTTCTAGGATGTGATGCTAACTCACATCATGCTCAATGGGCAAGTACCGACACCAACAGTAGAGGTGAGTCTCTTTTTGAATTTATTATAGAACATAATTTACTGGTAGCAAATAGGGGCAATGAGCCCACTTTTGTTATAAAAAACAGGGAAGAAGTGATTGATATAACTGTTACTAATAATTCAGATACAGTTTCAATCGACCAATGGAATGTTCTCAAAGAAGAATCATTCTCAGACCACAGGCTTATAGGCTTCTTGATAAATGATGCAGTGGAAACTCCGAAACCTTATAGGAATTTCAGAAACACCAACTGGGATCTCTTTAATAGGGAATTAGAGAAAAAACTCAAAAATTTCAATAACACTGCGATTCAAGAACCCAAGCATATTGATCAAACATCAGAAGAACTCAGGGTGATTCTTAGTAGCGCCTTCGAGAAAAGTTGTCCACTGAAACATATAGGGAAAGGAAAAAAGAAACCACCCTGGTGGACGGTAGAACTCGGTAACTTGAGAAAAGTAACAAGAAGACTTTTCAATGCTGCCAAAAACACTAGAAATGATAATGACTGGGAAGTATATAAAACCAGTCAACGAAAATTTAAAGCAGAAACGCAACGAGCGAAACGAAGCTCATGGAGAACTTTTTGCAGTGAAATCGAAGGGACAAACGAATCTGCTAGACTAAGGAAAATTCTTTCCAAAGATTCAATCCCTTTAGGATCTCTAAAAACGCCCACTGGGTGCTGGACAGAATCCTGCAATGAGACTCTTGAGCACTTGATAAATACTCACTTCCCGGGTTGCGGGTCAAATGACAGCAACCTGGAAACAGAACCCTACACGGAACACATTATACCATCGGATATTATAACGGAAGAAAAGATAAGATGGGCAATCCATTCGTTTTCTCCGTATAAATCCCCTGGCCTTGATGGCATCTTCCCAATGATGCTACAGAAAAGCGAAATCCAAATAATACCGCTCCTGAAAAACATATTCCTTAACAGTCTAAAATGGGGATATGTTCCTTTATCATGGCGCGAAGTCAAAGTGGTTTTCATTCCAAAAGCTGGCAAGCCCAGTCATACAGAAGCAAAAGATTTCAGGCCAATTAGTCTGACATCGTTTATTCTTAAAACGTTTGAAAGACTGATAGACCTACATATTCGTGGCACTCTGAAACTGGTTGATTTATCCCCAGCTCAGCACGCCTACACAAAGGGGAAGAGTGTAGAAACGGCACTTCACAGCGTCGTTAGCACGATTGAGAAGACATTGAGCGACAAAGAATATACCCTTGCTGCGTTTCTCGATATTGAAGGAGCCTTCAACAACGTGAACAATAAAGCGGTAAAGGCAGCTCTAGTAGACAATAAAATCGATAATTCGATAATACGTTGGGTTATGTGCATGCTAAAGAACAGGCAAATTAACTCGGAACTTGCAGGGATACAGATGAGAGTGTCCACATCCAGGGGCACCCCACAGGGGGGAGTTCTCTCACCACTCCTTTGGGTGCTGGTTATGAACACAATTCTCATTAATTTAAAACACTGTGGTGTAAAGATAGTAGCCTACGCTGACGATCTTGCGTTATTAGCTACAGGTAAATTCTTACCCACTATCAGTGAACAGATTGAATACGCCCTTTCTAAGGTTAATAGATGGACTAGAAAGTGCGGCCTGATGGTTAACCCGTCAAAAACAGAATTAGTCCTCTTCACAAATAAAAGGAAAATACCAAACTTCAGAATACCTTCAATTGAAGGCACCCCGCTGAAGATTTCAGATCATGCAAAGTATCTTGGTGTGATTCTAGATAGGAAATTAAACTGGAGTCTTAACACTAAGGAAAGAGCGAAAAAAGGTATGATTGCATTCTACTCCTGTAACAGAATCTTTGGGAAATCCTGGGGACCTAGTCCAAAAATTATCAGGTGGATGTATTTGGCGATAATCAGACCAATACTAACCTATGGTAATCTGGTATGGTGGAATGCAACGGAAAAAAGCACGAACCTCAAAACTCTGGCAAAAGTACAGAGACTCGCGTGCATTGGGATTACGGGTGCCATGAGATCCACACCAACTGCAGGGTTGGAGGCGATACTCAACCTGAAACCCCTAGACCTTTTCGTACAAGAATCCGCAGCATATAGTGCCTTAAGGCTAAGCCAGACTAATACCTGGAAAAACAGCGCAATAGGACATGCTCAAATTCTTCAGAAATACTTGGGTGATAGTATCATTACAGATTATACAACACCCGAGCTTGACTTTTATAAACCATTCCAAACTGCCTTTCCAAGCAGAGAAGAATGGCTGAACAACCAACCCTACACCAGTGAATCAGAAATAGCAATCTATACTGATGGCTCCAAAATGGACACAGGTGTTGGTGCAGGCTTTTTCTCAGAAACTCTTGAGCTAAACAACTCACTTAGGCTCCCGGATCATAGCAGTGTCTTCCAAGCGGAGGTCCTGGCAGTGACAACAGCTGCTAGACAGGTATCAATGATGGCGATACCACGGGCTGATATCACCTTTTACATTGACAGCCAAGCGGCAATAAAAGCGATTTCTGCCACTGTGATAAAATCGAAGCTTGTCTCTTGCTGTCGCGAAGAGCTTAAGGTTCTTGGCACGCAGCACAATATTAGACTCTGCTGGGTACCGGGACACAGCGGCATACCCGGTAATGAAAATGCCGATGAGTTGGCAAGACAGGGATCAGCGCTCGACGCTAGTCAAGCAGAGATGGTAAACATCCCACTCTGTAACATTAAACAGAAAATTTCAGACATAATTCTAAGGAAATCCAATGAAAGGTGGAATCTACTTGACACCTGTGATACTACTAGGAAAATATGGCCCTGCTTTAACAAGCAGAGAACTGACAAAATTATACAACTTAGTAAGAGGTCCCTTCGCTCTCTTACGAGCATAATCACCGGACACAATTTATTGAAATACCATAAATTTAAAATGAAACTAAGTACAGATGACCTATGCAGAGGATGTGGTGATGAGGAGGTACATGAAGACACCTCACACTTTCTCTGTCATTGCCCGTCACTATGCCACCAGAGAAGGAAATGGCTTGGTAGCTACTTCTTTGATAATCTAGAAGATATTTCTAATATTTCAGGAATACACATATTGAACTTCGTCAATGCCTCAAAATGGCTTGACTGATTAATAGAATACATAGGTTTTATCAGGAAAGAGTGATAACACTCACGGGTAACACAATGGATCTACATTGATCTAAGTGTGACAATAGCAACATCAATTGTCAGCCCAACAACCTAACCTAACCTAACCTATGTTTGCTCAAACACACGTTTGAACAAACGTGTTTGCGTAGTGTATGCATTAATCTCTTCAGGCGTATGTTGGCTTATTTGTTTTCCAGTCTTTACTTTTTTCTTCCAGTGTATGAAAACTTTAAAAATTATACGGTGAATGGTTGACTTGCTCGGCACATGATTAGAAAAAGACACGTAATTTTCTCCGCGTATTTTTTATTATTTACAATTATTTAAATAGAATTTTTTGTTATCGTCAAAGTTTTGTTTTGTTTTGTTACTTTGTGTATTTTTGTGATGGGTAATTTTCGAGTGAATTATTATGACAATTGTGGTTTAAGAAAGAATTTTCTTGCTGTTTACAGCCACTCTGTTTGGTATACAGACCAGCTATCTTGGCACTTAGTGAAACCCAAGTAGGTGAAAATAGTCAGCCTTATTTTGACAGTCGATTTCATTAAAAAGTATGTCGAATTCGAATAATTTGTATTTTGAGATTCGAACGATTAGAAAGTTCACTTTATCAATGAAGTTCATTTATCTTTCGAAAACTAAGCAAATTTTCACTTTCGAATCGTTCGAAAGAAATGTCATTTCATTCTCGTTCAATTTTTTCTGGTGAATAGATTCATAAAGCATGTAAGTTTAGTATAATGTTAGTAGTAATGGATGCATAAAATGGATTTGATGCATCCATTATCCTTCTCCTATACAACTGCTCCTCACGGTTTTCTCTTTTTATACATAAAACAAATGCCATTTTGATTTTTAACGTCTGGCTTCAATTTATCAATATTTTTATAAAACAATTTACAAATGGTAATTCAAAATTCAAGTGTGACCAGATTTGTGTAAATTTAATGGGCTTTGAAGTTGCCTTCTTTTTTTGTTTATCAATTTGGAAAACAAAATTAGTTTACATTAAAATTAAAACATAAATCAAGTATTTTATTATACAGAGAAGTTGTACCGTTATTTTACTCCTTTTTGATATCAATAAACTTACCATACTGTTTTCTAATGCTCCCAATTTTTAAAATGTCAGTTTTATTGATGTTTTTCAAATTCAAACATTACTGGGCCTTTAGTATTAGTTTATTTTTCTTAAATGATAACGTATTATTTTTATATTTTTAGACCATAATTTTTTTTAAATAAAAATCATCAAAAAAAAAAACAGTTTGGTCATACTAAATCAGATAGAAATGTCAGTAAATTTCAAACAGCTGATTTCGGAAATTAATTTCATTTGAGGTTCATTTTATTCAATCATTCGACATTTTTCGTTCGAATGTCAAAATATGCAAAGTTCATTCGAATGAAAATATCTATTCTATCGAATTAGCTATTCGTTCGAATCCTCAAATAAGCATGAGTGATACTTCAGAATTTAACCTACAGGGTTATAACATAGTGCCACTTTTTGCCCACAACATGGTCTCGCCTTGTACATTTGCAATGATGTTGCTTACCTGCTTTTTTAACTTTATATGGCTTAAAATTACTGTCTATAAGCATATCAATCACGCATGTTTCATTTATAAGAGACCGAGTTTAGATCTTTGCTGAGTTAAACAATTTAACACAGCTTGTGAATGAGCCAACTCGAATACCTGACGTTAAAGGTCATTCCACAAAATTCGCTTGATCTTGTTGAAGGAAAGACAAACGTTCAATATACTATATTACTCATGAAACACTTAACGATCACTCACTATAGTTTATAAAATTTAGAAAACATAATAATTTGTTTATATAGTTCCATTCTAAATAGTTTTCATTAAATAAAGACTAATTAAATTATTTAGCTTATGTTATTTTCTGGTTTGTACCTGCGGTACAACTTGGGACGTAGCTTATGTTATTTTCTGGTTTGTACCTGCGGTACAACTTGGGACGTATTGTCAAATATTGAGGTTCTTTCTTTAGCCGCACTACTAGAGTGTGTGTCCCTATCGTTTTTTTTTTTTAATATTTTCAATATGTTGTTGCCGTATTACGAGTAAATGGTCCATACTGACAAATTCATTCACACAAAAAATCAACCTAAAACATAAATCGCAACTTGTATTAAAATCCTAGGGAATAAATAGCTTATAAATGTAGGTATGTATATTTTCTGTACAACAGTATTTTTGATAATTACAAAAAAGATTTTGGTTTGTTAACAGGTAAACAAAAACTAAAAAAAATGTGTTTGAATTTTTTGCACTTTTGTCTTAACATTTCATTATATTGCACCTCAAATATGAAGTGCTTAGCCACATGTGCTATAAAAACGATAAAGTTGGGTATTTTATTTATTAATTATTTATTTATAATGTATACTCTTGTTTCGAACTCGATGCATCATCGATAGGTAAGCTTTCATTAAATTAAATGTTAAAGAGAGTTGAAAGTTTGTTTACTGTCAGTTGTAAATTCATTAAGAATACAATCTTATCATATAAAAAAAATTGTAAACAGTTCCAGCTTATATGAAGTACCGAATAGACCTTAAAATAGGAATTATTATAATAATAATTATCAATATAATTATCGCAATGCTTAAATCAGTGACGTTTACTAATTACAGAATTTGTCTGTATTCTGGTATTAATACTTGTGATATCATATAGTAAGTATGAATTTTCTGATTTTTCTCTACACATTTTACGCTAGATTAATTACTTCTTAAAAAGCAACCGTTGAGCGTTACATTGGGAAACTCTCGACTAAGTAAACGAACTTAGTTGACTGGCAACATGATTAAAAAAAAATCAACAGGTTTGCTGGAAATTTGCAATTCCAGCTTTCGCAACAAGTTTGATTTTTTGCTAATCATACAAAAAATAAACCACAAACTTATGTTGCAAGGTTTTGAATATTTCAATCTAAATGTATCAGCACACCTGCGCCTGCGAAGCACGGTTAAATAGTCTGGGAGTTGGCGTTACAAATGACCCATTGGGAATTTATACCCATTTGTTTTTAATTAATAAATTTTTGAGTATCATCCCTATTATTAAAGTCGATTATGAAAGGACACAAGAAACCTTGGGGTGCCACAGATAAAGAATAGAACTAAACAAAACTTGAACTTTATAATCGTATTCAAACATGATGCATGATTTGACTATAAGAGTATGTAACACGACGCTGTGTTTTTCAAATCCAAACCTAAATAAAATAAAATGCACGACTGGATTGCACGAACTTGCTCTTATTTAAAAGTACTTCGGAATTTAAAATACATTTTATAGATATAAATCATGGATTTAATGAGATAAAAATGTTCAAATGCATGGAATTGCCGTCTGATTTACGGAAAAGTATGAATTTATGCAAACAAAGTTTAAAAATTGTTTTATTATTAAAGAGACGTTTTCAAGATAATATAAGGGGGTACCGTTAGTTTTAGAGCTAAAAAAATCTTTCGATTTCTCCTCTAGGGAATCACAGAAGACCCTTAACTACCGAGATTGAAGAAAATAGGTCCAGTGGTTTAGGCTGTAGGGAGAGGTACAGACATGCAGAAATACAGACGTACGGACATACAGACATACAGACAGACAGACGGAATTGTCGGACCCACTTTATTCGTCAACGTCAACGTAACTTTGATCAAAATCTCGAGTTATGTATATCGCAAGTAAAAATAATGAGTTCTAGTATCGCATCCGTTTTTGAGAAATTTACGATCGGACAAAAGTTCCGATCTAAACATTTAGTTTGTTCATGCTATCCGAATTTTTACAGAAAAATTAAAGTGCACCGACGCGTCATATCTAGTAGACTTGAAACATATGTAGTTATGTTAAATAAATAAATCAAAATCCTGTCTAACTACTGATTTGTCTGTAGATACTGTTTTATTAACAAAACAAAACAACATTCGCACCTCCGGTGGTACAACGACGTAAGTGCAAAAATCTCGATTCTTCAGAAAACGCGATTTAACATTTTGAAGACGTTTTTGACTAAAAAAAACATACAACTTTTTTTTTTTTACTGAACAAACTTTTTACTAAAGGAAAATTAAACATAGCAAATACATCGTTGACTGACTAATCAAAGTGTTGTTTGTTGGATATTTGAAACACAAGTGACATTTAAGGCTATGTATTCGCGATATATTAGTTTGAAAATAATGAAATGGTCCAATGAAATTTCTGCCCCCTGGATGCAAATAGTACATTTTCAATTGGGTCTTTGTTTCATCGGACGGAAATACCTTTTCTTAGAACTATGGCATACTTAACTCAGAAAATTTAAAATTTGCACTTACGTCGTTGTTCCACCGGGGGTGCGACATGTGAATAACATTACAAATAAATAAAAACTTTTATTTACATTTCATTTTCTTGGTTAAAATTTATTTTGGCTCTCCGGTTGTTGAGCTATTAGTTATCATGATATATTAGTTATCATGATGCTTAAGTCTTTGATTTTTAGCAATCGGAGAAAATTTGGTTTCGATCGGATACGATGATACGGCTCAGTGTTCACAATAGGCGTTTTTCTTTTTTAGTTGAGAAAAGACTTCTGAACAGAGTCCGATCATATTCTGAACCAAGCCTGCTCTGAGCGCTCTGTGTTGTTTTTGAAACAGCCCTGAACACTTATTTACACCCGTAAAATGCTTTTGCTAATCATATAAATCTGTCTGCTCAGTTATTTTATTCTGAGCTCAGAGAGCGCCCTCAGAACACGTTCAGAACATGCTCAGCACGAATCAAACTCTACTCAAAGCTTACTCGACATTCTCACGCTCTGCTTAGTGCTCTGCTCAGAATTAAAAAAGAAATAAGACTATTATTAACCCTTGAAACTATATTAAATATTTAACCATTTAGTTTGTATATTTTCTTTGCAATATTAGCGAACAAAATTATATTGCTGCAAGAGAAAAATTATATTGCTGCAAGAGTAATAAAGTCGAAAGTCGTATTTTTGTGTTAAGTTAAATCCACTAAAATGCATGACTGGATTGCACGTACTTGTTCTTATGTACAAGAACTTTGGAATTTAAAAATTTTATATGTAAGAACAAGTGTAATTAGAGTTAAATGCATAAAATGTGTTCTTTATTTTGCTGAAACATCTCCAAAAAACAACTTAAAAAATTATAATGTTGTCTGATATCTAGAGAAAATACGAATTTATGCAAACAAAATTTAAAAAAAAATATAATATAAAAAAATTGTTTCCAATTTTTTTTTTGTCTAAAATGTAGTCCATGTCCATAATAACACACTTAATTTTTTTTTATCAAAATCGTTAGAGCTAAAAAAATTTCAATTTAAACTGTAGGGAATCACCGAAGATCCTTAAGTGCCGAGTAGACAGACGGACGGAATTGCCGGACCCAATTTTTTCGTCTTCGCTTTCATCGTAATGTCAACTTTGATCAAAATCTCGAGCTGGATTTTTTTCCAAATTCAGAACTTGCCCCATAGTACGAGTACCTACATATGTAACAATATATCGTAAGTAAAAAATTAAAAATTTAAAAATCCGAAACAAAAAATTTTGACTAAATACTTTTCAGGATTTTTAGGAGCTTTAGCAATAAAAAATTTATATGTTTTCGGAAAGGATTTTGATTTAAATCGGATAAGCCGATAATATGGTGATCTTCGTACCAAGCAATTAACATTATAAAAATGCAATGTAAAATATTGTTTTATTGTTAATAGACAGTAATGTACTTATTAAAGCTCACAGAAATTTCGTATCAATATGGTAGAAGTCGTTTTCGAGAAAAATAAATTTTTGTTTAAATCTTTTTAACACTTGTATAATAAATTTTTGAATCAATTTTTTTTTTTAAATCTTTTAGAGAGTTAAGAAAGCAATTGGTGCCAAGTTAAAAGAATATCTACCATATCGTTTGCGAAATATTAATTTTTCAGGCTAAAATGTTTCGCTTACTTAAAATTGTAATGTTAAGTTTGACCTAAATCTATTATTCCACTTTTTTACGAATGCATGACTTGTCAAATAGCAAGTAAAAATGTAAGCCAAGCATAACCTAAGCCCTAATAAATATAAATATAAACTGCGATTTCTTAAGCGCTTTTATCAGTACATAAGCAATTTTGCGATGGCATCTTGACCTCCATTTAATCTGAATGCAATTGTTTGACAAAAGAAATAAACAAATAAATTTTCAAGATACTCGTATGCGCTTGAACACTTTGGAATTATGAGATACTTCAACGTGAGACATGCACATAAAAAATGTTTCCTCTAAAAAAGATTTCATAAGAACTTATCTTCTCAAAATGTTTCACATTCTTTCAAAGAGTAAAAATACAACGGGTGCTGCGGTGGCGTCACACTTGTACTCATTAGGTCAAGTAAATCTATTGGTTGACCCCGATTCTAGCAAACTCAGTGTAAATTGAATCAGAATCCAATCCAACTTTTATATAATTTTTTTAACAAATATCTTAAGTGATAGGCCGATTTCTTTAAGGATGGAGTTAGTTTTTACAATTGAAATGTTATTTGAATGGATCAAAAAAGAAATAATTTTAAAGTATTTTTTGGTTATATTGTCTTGGCTTCCCAATCATTCACACCAAAATAAAATTACTAATTTAAAAGCGATTCCCCCTTTAATAACACGCCCTTTCACGCTATAGATTTGTATTGTAATTTGTAGGACAAGTGAAACATTTCTGCTAAGTTTCATCAGAAGTCTACATTCCCAGTCGAAAATCTCCCAGTCTGAGGGTAGTATCGTTAAACTTCCCTACCTAGTAAAATGTTCTGTTATAAAAGAGACGAGGAGGCTCGAATAAAGATGTACCTAAAATTGGAAAAATACCCAGAACGTCAGAGAATAAAGACATTGGAGTATGTTCCTATTACGCTACATGAGAACACGTCACTTCCAGGTGTTACTTAATAGTTTGAGCCTGTATTCACGAGATATAAGGCAGATATTTCCAGCAGGTAAAACGGATAGGATCATGTATAATAAAAATACAAAATCATTGGAATTTTAAAATTTATATGCAAAAAAAAAATGATTTCTATAACAGAATGCAGTCTGATTTCTGGAAATATTATAATTAATAATTTATTTTTTGTATACAAAACATATTTATATGAAATTAAATTTTCAGTTGAAAGGAACTCACCTTATAGGAACTTTGAAATAATTACTTTGAAAAGAACGTGGAAAATAAAAATCTGTTCTATGATAGTAATATTTTTTTGTTTAAACTGTGTTTGTATATGTATATTTTACCTACATAATATTTTTATTAAATATGTAGTTACAGCCATTTTTGAGATAAATTAGCACTTTCTTCAAGGTTGTAAGCAGAATTACCTAAATTCCTTAAGTACCAAACTATACGTAAGACAATCACTTCAGCAGCTTAGGCTGTAGCTCGAGATATCGCCATACAGACAAACAGACATTTTTCGTATTCTCCAGCATTCTAATTTAAAGATTGATCAAAAATTTGATTTGTTTACGAATGCACAAGTAAGTACAAATATAACAATTTGGTTCGTACATGTGTGTGCATATTGTCACCAGGACAGCTAATTGTCGCATAAAAAATCGTATGACAAAATTTAAAGAAAAATTCTTGACCATTAATGAAAAATATCATATACTCACAAAGCTTAAAAATTATTGTTTTTTTCCTTACAATTTTGCAAAATTGTCAATTTAATTTAGAAACATAAATTAACGATAAATTGCGAAAAATTTTCTCTTGGGTTGTATAGGTATTTGTCAATTTTTATGAAATTTGGAGAAGCCATTTGATACCATGAACAAGGAATTTGCTTGACTTTTTGAAATTTATTTTCTCAGAAGTGACATCGTACTTCCCTGGCGAGATAACTCATTTTATTTTATTAAATATATCAATTCTGATAAATTTAAGTTCAGGCTCTGCACAATAATGGATGTAAATTTATTTTAGTCCATTAGCCTCTTGAATATAATATACAAGTACATTATGTACATACATACCTTACAAGAGCCCTTTTTCAAGTTATTTTAGTTAAAGCTTGTAAGTATCATAAAATGTTTTTTTTTTTTATTCAAGATTATGATCATGACTAGCCCTTGTCATGAAACCCAGCAGAGGTTCATTACAAACAAAATAAACTACTTCCATATAATTAACTTTTTTAATTGTTTATTTTTTTTTCAAACACCCGTGTAGTCTTCTTCTGACTCAGCTGCTCGTCAAAATAATTTACATAAATTGAATATTATCAGCGAATTTGAAGAAAAGTAGGTTTTGTTGCATCAGCAGCGGCTTATGGGGTAAAAAACTTTACGAAAATGCTGATTTCAAGAAACTTGCTTGATCAACCACACTGTTTCCCAACAAAATATTCAAATTTTAATATTGTAAAATGATCATGCCATCATGCCAATAATTTTTTTTACAAAAAGAATACACGCGATAAAATAAGTACGCAGCTGGATTTGATATTTTGTTTTCTATCAATAATAATTGAGTATCAATTGTGCGGCAATTGGTTTTCTCATTTAATTGGTCGTCAACTATTTGAATGCATTTCCTTTTCTAAGCACGCTCACTTCAAGTTTTTTTCACAGAAATCACTTGAAACAACGAGAAATAACTAAAAATAGATAAGTACACATCTACAATAAATTCAGAAAGAAAAAATATTTTAAATATTTCAAGTGTAAATTCGCACAAATCTCATATCTATTCATTTGCACAATAAACAACAAATATGTAAATACTGTTATTCACCTTCAGGAAAAATAAACAAACTCTGCAGGTGTTAAAAACTTATATTCAAAACAGAAAGATATTCAGCTGCAAACAAAAGGAACAATGCTTTTAGACAAAAAGTTTCGTTATGCAAGAAAAATACACACAAGTCTTAATAAACTTTTACCTTGACTTTGTAACAATTATAGCTTGAACTTTATAAATTAATTCCTCAACTTCACAATAACGCACGTTAATTTTGAGAATTTAATTCATAATTTCTTTTACCATGGAAATAATATCAATTCAAACAATTTTTTGGCCACGTGCGTAGAGAAAAAAACGACCGATCTCCGCAAAGTTTTATAATAAACTCAAGAGCCACAGTCTTCAAACAAGCGATCGGACCAGAAATCACAGAGTAAGCTAAAAGTAGAGAGCCGGGCTATGTAAACAGGTTGCTGCTTATCACGCATTAATTAATATTTTCCCACAAGCTTTTATATTTTTGGATCTAGCTAAAAATGAAGAGTGTATATTTTCTTGCGCCTATAATGTTAAATATACGCCTATGCATTGAAAATAAAAAAGCTTTTTGCGTTTAATTTCGTTAAGTTATGGTTGTGATATTTGCTTTGCAAAATAATAATGACACCGTACCTTTCAGCACTGGTTAAATATGTATGTTCTATTACGGGGAGAGTATGATAACTTAGGCGCCAAAAATTGATAACGGATTTGGACCTTATTCGGACCTTATTGTGGTCGATTCTACTAATAATTCTGAATCGAACACAAAAAACCGAATGGTTTTATGCCTTCTAGTTTTTGAGAAAATTGAAAATTACTAAATTACTATTAAATTTTTGATTTTTGATATTTACCTACGGTGATTTCATTTTGAGGATTAATGTTAATGTGGTTCATTTGTAAGTAAAGTGCAGCAAATCATTTAGCGTTACCAAGAATGCACCACGAGGAGGTAGAATTGCATGGCATTCCGCGTCTCAGTCAGTCAGTTTGTGAGTAAGTCAGGTCTCAGGTGTTAATTAAAAAAAATCAAGTCAATTTTTCAATGTTCAACGTATTAAAACCATGTTTACAGCATTTTGATCACAAAAGAGATAATTATACCAAGCACTTCCCGAATCTCTAGCCAATATTGAGGCCCATGGAAAAATGTGCCGATAGATGGGTTTATTGTATTCTTACAATTTTTGTCACCTTCTTTTAAGGCTTTTTTCGGAGCACTGCCACATCCAACCGAACTTGAAATTTTTATATTTTTCTACCTTTAAGTTGCAACACATTGGGGGAGTTGACGTTTTAGTTGGAATTAGACCAATTTCTTCTAAGAACGCGATGCTTTTGAAATATTTTTTTTTGAAATATTGAAAAGTTATATAATTTAGGATGAAATAGTGGATGCTTAGTCGTCATTCTTTATTCAAAGAAAAAAATACTTCGCTCTTACAAAGGTTGAATAACGAATGACCTTGGTAAACAATAACCTGTACCACATTAGCATTAAAAATGTAAGACACATATACATATTAATTAAGGAATTATATAAATTTGCTGCATTCGTACAGTAGTACCTAGGTAATGTGAATTTTTCATAATGTATTAAATTTTCATGTCTGAACATTTTAAATGTGCAACGTACATATATTTATATTTATATTTACGTACATATATTTAGTAGACATTGGATATAGGCCATAGGGTAAATTCAAAGTTTTTTTAAATCCAGATTCTGTAAATTGCATACACCCAACCGCACCTATCCCCAAATCCTATAGTGTGCCCAAGCAGGGGGGTTGCATATCTCACTGTTTATACGCCGTAATGCGTAAGCAAGCAAAAAAAGCAAATATCTCATAAAAAAGTAGTTTTAGTTATTTTCAATTTTCTCAAAAACTAGACAACATAAAATCATCTAGTTTTCAGTTTTTAAATAAAAATAAATTAGAGCAACGAATTTTATGAAAAATAATAATATACAACTTTTTCAGTTTTGAAAAATTAAGCTCTAAACTTTTTTTTGTTTTTTTCCAAGATTTGAGTTTAAAACTCGTTTTTTTTCACAAATTGTGCATAGATTTCACTTGATTTAAGAACTATCTAATAGAACAGAACATTGGCTTTAAAAAAAGGTAAAATACTTAATTTTAAGTATAACCGTTATTTTTTAATATTTTTGTTTCCATTTTGGTGCCTTTTTTATAAAATGCCCCTCCCGCCCAAACGGGGGGAGATAGACCCTCCCTACCATAGTAAAAAATGCTTGTATTGAACTGTTCTACAAAGAATGTTTTTTTGACTTAAGTGCTTTTACCAAAACATCTATTACAGTTTTTTTTACATGTTAAGTCAACTAAAATTTCCTTCCCGTTGTAATTTTTAGTTGATTTGAAGTTTAAGTCAATTTAAGCTGTTTTACTAAAATAGAAAAGTGTTGAATATATAATATTTTTAAGCCAACAGTTATAAATATACATATATAAAAAATATTAGGAATGAAAACAAAAAAATCATTTCATTGCGTTTTATTATCTACGGATCTATATGGATCCAGATCTGAATTAATTTTTAGCACGTATTCTAAAAACAATTTGGGATCCTGCTCTCTATCTGGATCTATTTCAAATATTCAAAAATTAGTTCTTACTTTGGCGGGTAGATGGCTTTTTATGGTAAGGTAATGTAGAAAAAAAAGATAAGAAACATTTGAAAATCAACAAACATAAGAGAAAGGATATGAGCATACAATACTAATGTAACTATGATCCATATCGTTTTATTTTCAAGGGTTGATCTTATATGGATCATTGGCTATAATAAAATACGACTAATATAATATGTATGTATGAACATTAAATCAGCAATATGTCTTAAATGTCATTGTCTGAATCTTCGGTGAGGTCTGGTAAATTATGTATATCTATTAGTGGCAATAGATCTATTCGCATAAACTAATACTTTTCAAATTATCCACCCTCGGCTTTGAACCTATTTTCTTGAAATGGATTTCTTCTTATCTAAAAAACCGTTATTACAGTGTTTGTTTCAGATCTGTCCCCTCTAGTCCTTTCTTAGCTACGTCCGGAGTCCCACAAGGCAGCCACTAAGGTTCTCTCCTTTTCATTCTTACCATTAACGATATTGAAAAGGCCATCAAACATTCCAATATCTCACTCTACGCTGACGATACTAAGATCTTCAAAACAATTTCCTCAAAACATGACTCTTCCCTTATCCAACAAGATCTCGACAGTTTCTCAGTCTGGTGCCCTAAAAACTGCTTAGAGCTAAATATTGCCCAATGCCAATAAATCACTTTTTCACGTAAGCACATAAAATCTCCTCCACGTCTTTAACTTCTCCATAACCAACCCATATCAACTGTTGAATCGATCCGCGACCTAGGAATATTATGCGACCGAGAGCTCAACTTCTTGACACATATCGACAATATTATTTTAAAAGTCAACTCATCACTTGGTTTTGTTAAACGGTGGTCCAAAGAATTTCCTGACCCCTGCGTCACCCGATCCCTTTACATAACGTTTGTTCGTCCTCTACTTGAGTACCTCAGGGCAAAAAATCATTTTTTTAATTTTACCTATCTTAGATCATAAGTATCATAAGATTTATATGTTTTTTGGGTGCACTTATTAAAGAGTTTTTTTTTATTATTGTCCTGTTTATAAGACAAAAATAAGAAAACTTTATGTTTATTACGCATTTTTTGAAAAAAATTTACCTCAAAATCAAAATTTTGTTCGCGCAAGAAAAATTGAACACCATTTAAAATTGAATATCTGGCAACCCTAAAAACATATCAGGTCAATTTTAACGTAGTTTTAAAGGTTAGTATTTCCACTAAAAAGAAAGTCTAAAATGAGATCCCTACTCTTAGTACTGACCTTAACATGGGTTAGGGTACACCAAAGTTAGCATTTTTTTAAATCGTCAAAAAGTGATGTGAAAGTTGAAAATCAGACTTTACTGTAAAACAATTTTTTTCTTAGAATATGACCAAGAATTACACCTCAAAGTATGGCACACGAATTACCGGACACCCTGTATGAGTGTGACCTGGGACTAAAAAGTAATGGTCAATTATTTGAGTTTGCGATCATACGAGGAACAAACGAATTTTTGTTGTGTCCTCTGCAAGAGTCACTATAAAATGCAGCAGCTTTCCGGTAACTGCTCTAGGTGTTCAAAAAGACAAGAAGATATTTCATTGCCACCAAGTCATGCGTCACCTTTACCCCCATGCAACCAAAGGGCTGATTTGTTATGCTATCATGAATAGTTAAAATAAATGTACAAAGCTGCCTTTTATAAAATGAGACGTTCCTTAAGAACGGAATTGGTAGACACTGCTGCAGATCAAAGATAAACACATTTAGGAATTCATTTTGTCCGCCTCGGATTTATGGGGTTGACAGCTTTGGGGAGAGCTTGTTCTCCGGGTTTTATGGGCTATTGGGTTCAAAAATTTTAAACCGCCGCCGGTTTAAAAGAAACGACACCCCTGTTAGGAGGTGTCTTACGAACCCGCCTGTTTAAATAAATTCTTGAACCAGGAGTTTTTTTTCAGATTTCTTTTCTGAAACATTGATAAGATCAGAGATAAATGTAGATCTTAAATTGTGAAGCATCCAATAATGCGCAAAAATATCACTTTGAACTTCATATGAAATCTTTTCGTAACATTTTATTCGACACGGTTCCAACTTCTTGACCATTCTTTTTACTTGCGACTTATAGGTACTATAAGGCAAGTTACATATGTATTCGTAAAAAAATCGAACTCGAGATTTTGATCAAAGTTGACATTACGATGATAGCGAAGACTAAAAAAGTGGGTCTTGCAATTCTGTCTGTCTGTTCGACTACAGCCTAAACGGCTCGGCCGATTTTCTTTAAACTTGGTATATATCACTTTAAATTTTTCCCCCCCACACGTTTTTTTTTCCTTTTTTTTAAGACCAAAAATAACGGTACCTGCCATACGATTTTTTTTCGAAATTTTATAAATATTTTTTTTCCTCAAAAACTGTTCGACAGATTTGAAAACTCAAAATACAAAAAAAAATTCATTTAGTTAAAGCTAGGTAATGGTTGAAAAACATGTTCCGAAAAATAGTTATTGAGGGTACCCCCCATGGAACCATTTTTTTTGTTTTTGATTTTCTCAAGAACGGTGCCACCGATGTTGATAATTTTTTTTATGCTAAAGCTCCCCAGCAATTTAAACAGATTTGTTTATTCAGATTTTCGAAAACTCCATTCTAGATTTTTTTTTAAACTTGATACATAAAAGATTCTCAATATAATCTACAAGATGTGAGAAAAAAAAATTATTTTACCTAAAAACAAAGGTACCCACCATACAAATGTTAAAAAATGGTTTTCAAAAATCGTATTTTTCTTGAAAACGGCACCTAGAATTTTTATAAAAAAAATTTTCTTTCAATTAATTCTTATGATCTTTAATTTAATAAAAAAAATGAAATTAAGATATTACAGCTTGTACCTACCACAGAACCATTTTGTCTAATTTTGAATTTCTCACCATTTTTCACATAACGGATTTAAATGAAATTTTTTCTAGAGATGCTTTTAAGAAGTTTAAAAAACATTGCATTTCAAAACTTTAAAAAAACTATTTTTTGAATTTTTGGAAAAAAAAGAAATTTTTATTTTTGGAAAATTCTATATCTCAAAAACTACTCAATATTTTTTTTTATTTTTATTTTCATTCGTACAATAATAAAAAACTTAAAGTTGGCGTATCAAATTTTTTTTCTTAAGAATGTTTTAAAAATTTTGTTTTAAAAACTTATTTTCGTAAAGAAACTTATGAAGAGTTTTATCTAATAACATTCGTTTGTAAAATTCCTAGTCTTTTACATAGGAGCAAGTTCGTGCGACCCAGTCGTGCATTTTATTTTTGTTGTTTTTCGTCATCATGATCTGCATTGACACTACTTGTTGTTAAGAGCGTTGTAACCGCAATGATCAAGCAGATTTTGGTGGACGAGTGCAAAATACTGGTTTTTGCAAAACGGTAGATTGCTGGAATACAATCAACTTAATCTTCCACTTATTTAGCAACCACCAAACCAGACGGTCAAAATTGAAACATAGGATTATAATACCTCCGTAATCAGAGGCGTATTTAAGGATTTGGCGCCCTTTAGAACAATGAAAATAAAGTAATAAAAAATAATAATAAAAAATAGGGCTCTTGATACCCGCATACTCGGGTAATTACCCGGGTACCCGAGTACCCGCACTTACGGGTATTACCCGGGTACCATAATTTCGGGTACCCGCTTTCTTGCGGGTACTCGGTAAAATCCGGGTACCCAAAACATATTCGTGTATAGTTATAAAAAAACACTTAAAGAAAGATTAAAGAACATAATTATATTATTTCTCTGCCGCTTACCACTTTTAAAGGTTGGTTGAAGAAAGATGCACGATGTTAATTGTAAATACAACAAAAAGTTTTCTGAGAATTATCTTAATATTTTTCATTATGATAGAAGGATCTTTGACAATTATGTGTGAAACAAAATTGCGGCCAAATGCTCGCCACGGCTTCGGTGGCATACCTCTATCCGATGGTCCATATTTTCAATGACTCTGAGACATAATTGATCGTGATTTTTTTGGTCAGCATAATCGCCCAAATGTGTCCACAATCGGTAAAATTGTGCGCAAATTTCAGCAAACCGGATCTGTAGCAAATGATAATCCACGAATGATTGTTGCAAAGCCTATGGATCCACAAAGAGTGACTGGTTGGTGCGGTTTATGGGCTGGCGGCGTCATCGGGCCGTACTTCTTCGAAAATGAGGTCGGCCAAGCAGTAACTGTGAATGGTGTTCGCTATCGCGAGATGATAACGAACATGGATATGGACATGGTCAATACGTGCTTCCAACAGAATGGTGCCACTTGCCACACAACCAACGAAATTCAATGGCCGTGTTATCCCACATCGTGGCGATGTTAATTGGCCTCCACGATCATGTCATTTGACACCGTTGGACTTTTTTCTTTGGGGATATTTAAAAGAAAAAGTGTACGTCAATAAGCCAAGAACAATTCAAGAGTTAAAGAATGAGATAATTCGGCACATTAACGACATTGAACCTCAATTATGTCTCAGAGTCATTAAAAATTTTGGACCATCGGATAGAGGTATGCCACCGAAGCCGTGGCGAGCATTTGGCCGATATTTTGTTTCACACATAATTGTCATATATCCTTCTATTATAATAAAAAATATTAAGATAATTCTCAGAAAAACTTTTTGTTTTATTTACAATTAACATCGTGCATCTTTGTTTAACCACTCTTTACAACATACATAGATAAGTAGTCGGATTTTGATTCGACTAAGTAGCCCTGGTTAAAAAAAAACAGTTATATAGATATAAACAGATTCATAACAACATTTTTAAACGGATTCATAACAATTTTTTTTTTTAATGTATCTTCATATCAAAAACGTTATGATTTATGAATGCATTCTCAAACATTATATTTTGTAGTGTGTTTTACATTCGCGTCTAAGCTATTTTGTCTCAGAATATTGCGTTATTGTTGGGCAGTAGAGCTGTGTAAATCGTTCATTTCAAATGATCGAATCGTCCAACAATCAATTACGAAAATGATCCGATCATTTCAATCAATCGATCATACGATCATTTTCATTTCACTGAAATGATTCAATACTGTTCCTATATTTACGATTATTTCGATTTCTATGATAAGATTGACTTGTGGCTTTGATAGTTCTCACAAAATACTCTGTTAATGTAAACCATAAATTGCCAAATAACATCGAATGATGGCTACTTTGTACATGGAATAAAAAGTGTCAAAAAATTCAAGAAAAAGATATTTTATTTGTTGCTTCGGAAAAGAGCAATTTTAGGGCTTTTCGCTAACATTTGGTACGAAATAGTCTTTGTACATCAAAACTGTACAAACTGTACTTTAAGTCATAAACTGTCAAATTACATCAAAGGATGGCTACGATGTCGATGGATTAAGAAACGTCTAAAAATACAAAAAAAAAAGAGATTTAATTTTTTGCTCCGGAAAAGATAAATTTTAGGGCTTTTTCGGCTGACATTTTGTACGAAATATACTTTTTACGTCATAACTGAATTCGTCCTCTATTTGTCAAGTCATAAACTGTCAAAATCCATCAAAGGATGGCTACGATTTCGATGGATTAAGAAACGTCCAAAAATCCACATTAAACATACCGGATCCTGATACAGCAAATAACATCAGTTCAACAATTGTTTTTGCGGCCTACAACATCAACAACCGGCTCGATCAATCATGTTCTTCAATGCCAAGTTCAACCCAGAAATTCTAGTCCACCGTACGTTTGGTTTTCATAATCCACATTGATTGAATCGGAATAAATGGAATCGAGTAAATCATGATAAATCGAGTCAACTGTTATCGAAAATCGAGACTCATTGAAATGATTGAGATTGAAATAGAAACTCGAGAATCCAGAATCCAGAATCATTTAAATGTTTGAGATTGAGATCGATTAAAATGATTGATTTTGATCATCAATACTTTTCGATGATCGGATCAAGAAAATCGAATCAATCCTGATTGACACAGCTCTATTGGGCAGGGATTAATTAATTAATAATTATTGAGAAATCATTTGGATTCTGGATATTTCTTTTTATAGAAAAGAATGTAAAGATGCAGATCTAAGAGCAATGTGAAGGAAATTAGTGAAAACTTATTCACATCAGTGTATTTTCAATAAAATTTAAGTAAGTACAACATGATGCTTATGGATATAAAAATCACATTTCATTTCTTCTCTGCTTCCTCTTTCTGTGAAATATTATTTTATAAGCAATTGTAGCATTTTTAAGTACTGGGTACCCGTAACACGACATTGTCGGGTACCCGCCAGTTGACATATCCCGGGTACCCGCAAATTTGGGTAATACCTGCATTACCCGGGTACCCGGGTACCCGGGTTTTTGATGAAATGGGTATTACCCGGGTAAAATCAAGAGCCCTAATAAAAAACACAAAATTTTTCAAATTTTTTTTGTGTGTATATTCATTACAAAATTCATTAACAATAGATTCGTTATCTAAATTTTTTGTCAGTTCAGCTTCTATATTTAATAAAGCTAAACTATAAAGGCGCTAATGCGAGACCTTAAATACGTTTTTATTCGTTTCAATACGGAAAACGATCTTTCTGCACTACAATTCGACACTGCAGTAGAGCTGTGTCAATCAGGATCAATTCGATTTTTTCGATCCGATCATCGAAAAGCATTGGTGATCGAAGTCACAAATTTTCATTTTAATCGATCCCAATCTCAATCATTTAGATGATTCTCGTTTCTCGATTTTCTATTTCAATCTCAATCATTTCAATGAGTCTCATTCTTTAATATCAGTTAACTCGATTCAATTTGGTGTTATTTAAGGTATCAGGGGTGGAATCGCGTAAGGTGATATTTGATTGTCAATTTTTTGACTGTCATTTTGAATATAGCTGTCTCTATCATATCAATAAAAAAATATAGAGAGAGCGATTGTCAAAACGACAATCAATTAATTTAGTGATCACTTTACTTTTACGCGATACGGGCCCAGGATCTGGTATGTTTAGACACTGTGAGAATTGAACTAGTAATGAGACTTATCGAATAAAAAATTTCGACTTACATATGCGATAGTATTTAAAAGTTAATTTATTCGATAGTACCAATTCATTCAGTAACTATTAGTCCTAAAATTGATCTTTTAATGAGCAACAAATGAAATCTCTTTGTCTTGAATTTTTTGACGCTTTTTAATCAATGGACATAGTTGCCATCATTCGATGTCATTTGGCAATTTATGGCTTACAATATAGAGTATTTTGTGAAAGCCTCAACTTAATGTTATCATCGAAATCGAAATGAAAAGCTCTACTCTGCAGTGCACAAGTATATTTTTAAAGCAACCTCAGCATCGGCATATAAAAATGCTTCCTTCAATTATTTTTCTCTTATATGAAGGTTAAGCTGGCTTAAAATCATATTTTCAGAGTTGTTTTGCTCCAGAAAATTTTTAAGTAAGACACACTCTTCTTGAAAATTTTCCCCAAGATCAACCAGGTATAATTTCCACTCTTCGGTTGCATTATTTCGAATTGCTTCTTCACTCATGTGATCAAGCTTAGATAAAAAAATAAAACCATTTGTTTTTGCCTCATAGGATGAATTTCTTCTCTTCAGCGCACTCAATTATTGGTCGCAATTAGGAATGAAAGTTGTTGTTGTAATATTCAAAAATTCATAAATATATGAAGCTTTGCAGGCACACTGCATATATGTAACCATACAAAAACCCCTTCAATACATTTCAAACTTGACCAGAGTCAAATCTTTCATTAAAATCTCCCTCCTTGTAATATACAACGAATTGTTGGCTTATAAACAGAGTTCGGAGAAATAGAAAGAAACCGAATTTACAACAACAAAACTTGAATGACTAATAAAAACGCTAGTCCTCAAGTGATAATTGATAAACGATAAAACCTAAAATTGGGATGGACCTGATCATGTGGTCTCGGTAGCGTGATGCGTAGGGCATTGGCTTCTGACGACGCTAGGTCTGGGTTCAAATCTCAGACAAGGCAAAAAGTTTTTCGCTTAAACTTGATAGTATAAAGGCTAAGCACCACTAATTAAGGAGTCTGATGATCGGCTTGGCAACCGTGAAATAGCTATAACTCCAGCCAAATAAGAACCCACTTGGTGGTAGTTCATTCAAGTTGTTGTTGTAATATTCAAAAATTCATAAATATATGAAGCTTCGCAGGCACACTGCATGTATGTAACCATACAAAAACCCCTGGAATGAAAGTATTTATTTTGAAATTTTCACGACCACAAAAAAGAACCTCCCTTCGCGACACTCATCATCTCGTTTTTTCCTCTTGATGATTCTTTTTTGGTCCATTTTGTAATTTTCAGAGGTTTTGCTTTTTCCCATCTCTTTAAAACATCAAAGCATTCTCGTTTTTCTCTCACAAACGATATGAGTGCCTCGTAGAGCCTGGACACAGTTTCAACGTCTGTATCAACACATTGAATTTTTTTTGATACAATATAGAATTGCTTGAGTATAGAACCCCAAAATTAAGACAATATTTCTGTCTCAAGGGACTTCAATTGGGACAAGTGAGAACGATACTAAAAATATAAAATAGGTATTCGACCATTTTAACTTTAGTAAAATGTTAGAGATAGCATGATGCTAAATTTGATTAAAATTAGCAAAATCGTCTTTTTAACCTAGTATTATACTAAAATAGTTTTAACATCGTACTAATTCGACTAAAATTTTGCGCCAATAGTTTTTAAAATAATACCTATATTTTTATTTATCCATCATTGTAAACTATTGTACAAAAAAAAAACAATAATTATATTGTTTCTTAAGTCGTTCAAAACTATTGACGAAGGGAAGGGTATTTGTATATAGGGACACGAGTCAGCCAAAACTAAAAAAAAATTGAAACATTAGCCGTGTTTTTTTTGGAAAAATTATCCGTAGGATCACTGCCGAAAAAAGGAGAAGTGAAATCCTGCTGCGGATAGAGATTTGACGTTTATTCGAGTATCGGCAGTGATCCTACTGCGGATGTTGTATTTGTTATTCATATAAAATCCTACTGTATACTACGGACTAAATCTGACTCCTATGGTGGTTGGCCACTCGTGGGGTTAAGGTTTAATTGTCAGGTATCCACGTTAAATACTAAACACAAGACACTACTGTACTGCGGATAACTTTTCCAAAAAACACGGCTATTATTTGCTGTATATAAAGAATAAAAATTTGTGTGTGACCTTATATTTAGAATCCGGCTTGATGGATTTTTATAATTTTTTTTTAATAAAAAAGGACTTTTTGTAGATGACTTAGAAACAAAAAATTAAGATCCGTTCTAGCCCATTTTTGTAGAGCTACATAGCAACAAGTGTTTTTTTTTTATTAAGATAATGTTTTCGTTTCATTGGAATTTGTTCCAAAGAATAGGTACATGTCTGTAAATATTTTAACTATGAATTGAATTATTATAAAAAATCGTTTATAAAAAGTAAGAATAGTAAATGGTGAAAAAAGTGAGTGACATGTTACAGTGAACTCTCTTACAGCCGGACACTCACGGCACTGAAAAAATTGTCATGCTTGAAAAACTCAAAAAATCGCATTTTTTTAATCTTTGTATTTTTTGTTTATCCTTCAAAAATATTGTAAATTGAATAATTGAATGTTTTGAAAGTTCAATCGCTTCAAAAAAAATATTATAAATTGGCCAAGCGCAAGCCGCCCCTAGCAGCCTTGCCGCCCTGGGCTGTAGCCCTTTTAGCCCTAGGGTAAATACGCCCCTGTTCGTAATCATTAATCATTGTATAATTAAATTCTTGTCTTGACTTTGGAATTCTATAAACTAGTCATAATTGTAACGAATTGAAATTTATTGCGTTAAATGATTTAGTTTGCATTCCTAATCACAAACAATAATACTTAACTTACATATTCATATAATACCTTAGTACTTGTTTTTTTTTTTTTTTTTTGTAATATTTACATGGATGATAAATGGTTGGAATGAAGAACTGGTCTGGTTCTTTTAACGTATATTGAAATAGACTACATTTCTCCTTCTAGAAAACAAACGAATTATTACATAAATATTGTAACCTTAATATCTTCCAAAAGTTTATGTTACCATTTCTAACTGGGCTCATCACTGTATAAGTCTTATACTACGTTTTCACCAAGAGTAAATCCGCTAGAGATTTAAAGTAAATCTTGAAGTGCTTTCACCAAAGAAACTGAGATTTATTTGACGATTTCACTCTGTCTTGTCATTCAATTGTCAATTTGGACAAGAGAAAAAAATTGCGATTGGATAGTAAACATGAAAAAAAAAACAGATATTTCTATTTTGTGTTGATTGTCAATGAAGAAAATGGGTTTACATAGGTGCGTTCTACAAAATAAGGTTTGCTTGTTTTGCAAATCTTCTGATTGCGAGAAGATTTATTTTAAATCTTCATTTGAGGTGATTTATATTTGTATGGTAAATCTACGAGATTTAAAGGAGATTTATGGTACATCCACTTATGTAAATCCCGGATTTACCTTTTGTGAAAACGTAGTATTAGACTCCTTAGACTCTTGATCACATTCAGCATCATGAAATATTTTCTCAATTTCCCTGTTTGAATTTAAACCCAGCATTTAAATCTTTTTTTGCAAGACTCTTTTTATAACGTTTGTATTATTTTATTAGTTTGTCAAAGATATCAAATCGATTTAAAGAAACTGCGAATGCTAGATGAATAAAAATAAACTAAAAATGCACATATGATCTCGGAAGAAACTACTCTCTTAACTGTGACAACTTATCGCTTGAGTTTAAGATTTACGGTTCACGTGCACATGGTAAAATACGAGTAACTTAGCTCAACTTAATATCAACTGAACGCAGAAACGTTTTATTTTTAAACATTTTAGGTCGATTTAACCTTTATTGGGTTTGTATTTTTAATCAATTTTCTCTTTACCAAATATGGTACGAGTAAAAGATCTTAGGTTAATTTAAGAAATGTGAATGCAGGGAATTTTTTTGTGGTAAAAAATCTTAGGTCGACATAAGCCTTTTTACTTTATTTATTAATATTGTACATAAAAATATCTCAAGATGTTTTAGCAAAATAACTTTTTTCTATCAACTATTTTCTGAAAAATAAAATAAAATTACTGATGAATCAGCCTTCACTTAAGTTGTTTTACCTTTTGCAAAAATCTAGTTAACTCAAAATATTTTAGAAATGGTCATAACTTTCTTGTGTTTAAAGATTTATCAATGAGGGTAAGAGAGACAGATAGAATTTATAGACAGAATATATAAGAAAAGGAAAAATTGCTAAAAAACCACTTAAGTCGACTTAAGAGTTTTTTTTAGTGGAAACTCTATTGTACTCTGTCCAACAAAAATTGTCAGTACAGGCCTTATGGGAGAGCTTTTTCTAAAGCAGTGGCGCCTGATGCACCCTCACTACAATGCGTTAGGAAAAATGCCACTAAAAAAAGAGCAAGCCACTGACTTTTCTTAAGGAATTGTTGTTGTAATTATTTGCAAAAAGTTGTACACCCTAACACGACCGTCGTATCCCACTGCTGATGAGATACTGCCAAGAGTGTCAAGTCCAAGTGTCACTCAATACGATCGTGTGCTCTTTATCTACATCAAAACAGAGTTACCATTATCATTCTCAATTGCAAGCAAAGAGCTTTTTCAGTGGTTTTTATTGAGGAGCTTTTGGGATTTGAAGCTTTTGAGAACACATTTTAAGAAGATGAGTATGTTGAGTGTTGTCGTATTGCTTTTCAACTTAAAAAAAAACGCGCCCATTATCTTACCGCTTGGCGTTGTGGGAAAAAGTAAATTGAATATTGTTTTCAGTCGTTTTGAATCGGCAGACGGTAGCCCTACGCGTTTTTTACTCTCATTTGCGGCGATTTATAATTTAAACTACGGAATCCCTGTGAGAGCTTTAAAAGGCGACACACTTATGCATGGCAATGCAACCAGAATGAGAGACAAACGTCCTATCTTCCCTGTACTGACAATTTTTGTTGGACAGAGTATAGTCCTTTTTCTTATTTTGAGACATTTGCATTGCTTATGGAAGTTTTATTGATAAGAATTTATTTTATTTTTTTTTATTGATAAGAATTTGAAAATATTTGAAGTTTGGCAGCAGCGTTGCCACAAAGTGCCCGATCGGGCCATTTGGCCCCCTGTTTTACATTTTGGCCCTTTGCCCGGGCCAATTAGAAATGGCCCCGAATCTAACTTTTAGAAGATTTAACATCACATCATATCGTGCTTAGTAATAATTAAAAAGCATTGCCACTACAATGTGTTTCCACCACATACAAATAACCATACTTAAAATGGAACTGAATTCATTCATTTATCTCGTTTAATGATTTAACTTTTTTCACGTCAATTTCGTCCAGCGTGTTGACTTTTCTCACATCATTTACTTTCGTCATCTACCAAAGCGTTTATGAAACTTAAATAACAACAAACTAAATCTTTCAAATTATATCGTAAATTTCCCAATAACGAAGATCTTCTAATAAAATATTTGCCGTTGAATTTGATTTTTAAAATAAATTTTAATATAAGGACTACTTAATTCGAACTGAATCGAGCCTAAAATTTAAGAGTAATTTTTTTTTTCATTTATCAATGATAAAAAAAATTTCAAATGTTACACCCAATTGCATGCAATATTCTGGAAACACATCTACTAACATTTCAACAATTTGCAACTTTTTTGCAGACGTGAAAAAAGTCTCCCTTTAACCTTTCTGCAATTTCATGTTTAAATTTAATCAATATCGGTCAATTAAACTTAAGTAACAAAGATGTTCAATTAGCCTTAATTGGACTAAATGATGATGAACAACTAGGACCCGATGGTACTCCTCCGATCATTTAAAAAAAAACTGGGCAGCTGCTCTATCGGCACCATTAACTTTATTGTTTAATAATTCTCTTGAAAATGGTTATTTTCTTGATGATTGGAAAATCTCGTACATTATTCCTATTCATAAATCAGGATCTAAGCAAGATGTTTCTAACTATCGCCCATTAGCATATCAACGATACCAACAAATTTGGAAAAAATTGTCTCTGATAAGCTTACTTTTGTTCTTAAAGAAATTATTTCCCCATTTCAACATTGATTTGTTGCTGGAACGTCAAAAACAGCCAATCTCGTAATATTTAGTAATCAGATTATTAGTAATTTTGAAAATGGTTTCCAAACAGATGTCATATGCATATACCGACTTTGCAAAGGCGTTCGATAGAGTAAACCACCATATACTAATACAAACATTGGAATCCATTGGCTTCCACTCTAATATTTTAAAGTGGTTTAAATCCTACCTAAACGGCAGAAAACAGTTTGTGCGTATTAATGACGTACTAGCGGATGTAATTGAGGTCACATCAGGAGTACCACAAGGAAGTCACTTGGGCCCTCTTCTATTCTTGCTGCTGATTAATGTTATCACTGATTTCTTAAAAAATGTTTCTTGTTTAATGTTTACGGGTAACATT
The DNA here is from genome assembly GCA_963931855.1 of Philhelius festivus. Taxonomy (NCBI): domain Eukaryota; kingdom Metazoa; phylum Arthropoda; class Insecta; order Diptera; family Syrphidae; genus Philhelius; species Philhelius festivus. The sequence goes on from OZ007554.1 coordinate 93,345,962, forward strand.
AAAATATTCCGTCGTGTTACATCAATTAGTTATTGTCATTTACTCCAATGTGATCTTCATCGCTTGTCTGAATGGTGTTTAGCTAATCAGCTTTTCTTGAACGTATCAAAGTTTCACTCAGTTTTCTATAGGAGGTACGGAACTCTCAATACTTAACGAAAAGAAAGATCTCGGTATCAGTTTTGATTCGAAACTCTACTTTAAATCCCATATAGACTGTGATTGCTAAGGCTAAGTCTATGTTAGGGTTCATTAATCGGAACTGTAAGGAGTTCACTGATCCTTTTACTCTTCGATCTCTTTTCTTTGCGTATGTAAGGTCATCGTTGGAATATTGCTGTGTGATTTGGGATCCATTTTTTCAAGTTCATTCTAATAGGATTAAAAACATACAAACACAATATTCCACCCCAACTTATAAAACTCGGTGTCAACTTCTTGGCCTACAATCTCTTGTCATTCGTCGTAAAAATTTTACAATAATATGTTTGCGCGATATTATTACATCCCATATAAATTGCCCTTTTCTTTTGTCTCTTGTAAATGTGTATGCTTCGTCAAGGCATCTGCAATCCCGTTTCCTTTTTAATGAACCTCATCATCGGGTAAACTATAATCTAAATGGACCTGTAACTCGATGCATTAGAGAAGCCAACAGTATTATTGGTAATCATGTTGATTTTTTTTCTCAACAAAGTCGAGAATCTTTTAAGAAGCACACCGCTTGTTTGTTCGTTCGCTGTCTATTCACATATTGAATTAAAATATGGAAAAGTAATATAAACATTTAAATAATACTACTGGTATGATTTATATTTTTTAAGATATCAAATCAGACGACATAGTCAATATCTGCTTCTTCTGCCTACTACATAGATTTAAGAAATGTATTAAATAAATAATGCGTTAAATAAATAAATAAGAATAAATACAAATATTAATAAATTGTAGTCTAATGTTTTAAGGACGTATTTGTGAGTAAAATATTTGGCCCCAACTTTTGTCAAATGGCCCTCAAAAACTTTCGAAATGGCCCTCTCTGTTTTTTCCTTCGCGGCAACGCTGTTTGGCAGTTTAATCTATTTAGAAAAAGGATTTGAGATTTAGAAAATTTTAACCCAAATTAAATTTTGGTATTTATTACAATAAATATGGCAAGTATCTCAACATAAAAAAATATGGGTGTAGGAAGTTTCCAATAAACGGCGTTAATATAGTATGCAATATTGCCAATCAAAATGTTTAACAAATTTTGTAAATACTTTTTAAATTTTGGTTTCAATTGTCAGTCACGAAACGAACTGTTTATATTTGGCATTCAATTAATAAACGTTTCAAACATTTTGACCTAGAAATCTAAAAACTACTACTTTTTTTGTTTTATTTTTTTAACTTAATATCATATTTATTAAAAAAAAATCAGAAGGCGTCATCTTCAGATTTCAGCTCAAAAATATTAATAATGTTGTTTTAGTAATTAGTCATGCTATTTTAACTTAAAATTACATTTTTTTGCGGAACAAGTTACTACCTGAGTAAAATTTATTATGTACAACATGCGCCAGCATGTAGGCGACACCGACTTTTTTCCCTGGAGCCCTAAATACAAGATGGTTGTGTGTATTTTATTTTGTAAAAGATAACCTATAGATAATTTTAACGTTCTTCCATTCGCATCATCATCTCGAAAATGGCTCTAATTGTTTTTAATAAAAATTACCTATAGATATATTTTGGTAAGCAGAAATTTTACCAAAAACTATTGTCAACGAATGCTACGTCTCCTAACAACATTTTCTTGTTTTATTTTTCTTGACGGAATACGATTAATTTTATAGAGGATCCGTCAAAGTTTTAATAATATTGTAATATTTTTTTACTAGGTTCTACTACTAGGTTTTACTTATTACTCTTTTTTGTATTTCTTCTTTATTTACACTTTCCAAATCTAAACAATAAATCTTAGTTTATAATCAACTCAAATACTTTTATTCAAATTTATATCAAATTTATATCACACTTGTTTAATAACACTTTCCACAATCCAATAAGCAAACCTTTTGCACACTTTCATAGTCAAAAATCAACTATCTTCCGCTCACCGTGAACACTCCCTTATATACTCAAATTAGTTGCTCTCGAAGGTTCTTTGGAATAAGGGGAAATACATATGGAGGTTCTTGTCTTAGAATGTTCTGGTTGTTTGGAATAAGGGGAAATACATATGACATTGGAAAAGAGCTTTTTGTTCCTTCCATAAAGGATATATGCCATTTTTCAACAGATGGCGCTGTAGGAGTATAAAACTCTGTTCGCAACAATATGCTTTGCCTTTCAAAAATTTCAAACTTTTTTTTTTTAATTCAGTTTCTTCTAAGTTTAAAGCTAAATATTTTATTTTTCTATAATTTAAATTTTAATTTTAAAGAGGAACTGAAAAAAAAAATTATAAACTGTTATCAGCTCAAATCCTTAGCCCTAATTTGCAAAAAAAATATATTTTGAACTAGGAATAAGGTCTGCTCCTGGATTCTAATATTTGTGTATTTAAGTGAATTTTATTTAATCCGAAGCCGTTGCCGTACTCAAAAAACATCTGTATCCGGTCTTAAAATTGATAAGATTCAAGTCGGTACGTGCGACCCAGTCTTATGCTTTATTTATTTACGAGAGCCTTATAATATGCACAAGCACAGATTTTTATTTAAAGATTTTTATTGCTGACGCTTAGTATTTCGTTTTCACCAAAAGATAATCCGGGATTTAAGGCAAGAGATTTAAAATTAACCTGGAAGTGTTTCCACAAAAAAAAAATTATTTGACGTTTTAGATTTCATTCGGAATGGCATTTATCAATAAGAAAGGAGTACATTTCGTGATTTGACTAAAGAATAAATTAATAATTATGGAAATAAAATAAATAAATTTATTTCACAAATGAGTAGCTGAAAACTATTACTGTCGCAATATTTAATTCTTTAAAACAATATGAAGGTGATGATATCAGAAAAAGTGTGACTCAATGCAAATTTTAAATTTAAACGACTTTTTCAATTTCAGCCAATTTCGAGTATAAAAATGTCTGCTCTTTTGTAGTCTGAGCTACACGAGTCAAAACTTTCGAACTTGAAGCATCGTTGCTCTTGCTACAATGTTCGAAGAAAAAACTTTAATAATTTTCCTAATGTGTACGTAATAGGCAATTAATATGTACATACACATTTACATATGAACATCTCAGTAACTAAGTTCCGAACCCAAAATATAAAGACGTGTGGATTCTGTGGGGACCAAATCCATTTTATAATAACTTTATATGTCTTGAATAATGTTTTGCTTTAATATAATTGTTTTCTATGTTCTGTATTTAAAGATTTGTTTTCGATCAAAAAATGTTTGGTTGTATGTGATATTGAAGTTGATTCAGCGAAAATTATGTTTTTTTATGGGTAAGTTCATTAAAGAGTTCTTTTTGTATCATTTTTCATATGAAATAAGAGATATTTGCTTTCAATGACTTTTTCGCCAAGGTTTACATTTTGTGTAATGTTTTGATTTATTTTTGTAGACCAACTTACAATGACTATCAGCAGTTTAATTTGGACGATGCGGATTCTCTGTTACGACACCCGAAGTTTATCCATAAGAAAACTATTATTTTTATGCCTGGATACAGAAACAAGAAACAAAATCCATCTTCAAGATTGCTTGTTAATTCGTATATGATAAGAAATTCCACAAATTTTTTAAATATCAACTGGGAAGAATTATCAAAAGGAAGTTATATTTCAGCCCAACGTAATGTTCTAAGGGTAGTATTACTTTCAGATAAGTTCCAATAAATTCAGTTAAATTAAATAACCAGTTTTGAAAGCTCTCTCCTAGAGTTGCTGATTTTATCATAAAGCTGTATACTACTGGACTGGAAGAAGATTCATTAAACTTATTAGGAAATTCTATGGGTGGTCGTGGTGTAGCTGTAATTGCACGAGATGTAATTGAAAGAAGTAATGGAACTAAGATATTATCCCGGTAAGTTTGAAATTATATTAAAATTAATTTGATTGACTGAAGAACAAAAACCTAAACAAAAACTCTAATCAAATTAATTTCTAGAATTACATCTTTAGACCCCTCTAACGAAGAAGCCCACGAAGAATTCATTTTACCACCAATTAAAAAGTCTTTTGCTAAGTTTGTAGATATAATTCACACCGATGCTGGAGGCATAGGAACAAAAAAGAGCATGGGACATGCTGATTTTTGGATTAATAATGGAACCGCACCACAACCTGGATGTCCAGATACAAATATAAAAAGTTATTTCGTTAAAAATTCGTAAAATTTAATTTTTTTTATACAAAAACTATTTTTAATAGAGTTATGCAGCCATAGAAAAGCTACCGCTTACTGGGCAGAAGGTGTAGCTAATGGGGATTCGAAGTCAATGTTAGCTTTTCCTTTGGAAAGTTATGTTGAATTTTTGAAGAACGGGCCTGATAATGTTAAAGATTCAGGTGTTTTGATGGGAATTGATTGTCCTTCGAGGTACCTATCTGTAAATATTAATGCAAAGTATTAAGGAGTAACCAATTTTTGCCTTTATAGTGCAAGAGGCGATTATTATTTGCAATTCAATACCACGTATGGTGATTTTTATTCTCTTTTGTAGTTAAGTGGAGGTAAGCCTACATTTACCTATATGACTGGCAAGAAACACATATATATAACTTGTCAATGTGATACATTTTCTTATTAATAAATATTAGATTGGTCCTTATTTCTAAGAAAAAAATATTTCTTTAATTTCGCGGGGCATCACGTAATTTGATTATATGTATACAATAAAAAAGTATTTCAGTATTTCTTTTTTTTGAATTTTTTAAATGACATTTAGAGGTCGCTACCAAGGTTTGAATTTTAAATAAAAACTCAAGATCTGTATTCTTTTATTTTTATAGCCAGGACATACAAAATATTACAAAATTATTGTTGTTATGAATTAATATATTATGTAGATATTTGAATCATTTATTTTTAAGATACACGGGTTGACTTGTTAGTATTAGGATACTTTTTCTTATACTCTTTTACCAACAAAAGCAAATATTGTTTTTGTTCTTCATTGGTTTTAATTATTTTTTTATATTCTTCCATTAAAGCAACACCGCGCTTAGTTATGTCGTTTATTACTCGCAAAGAATGAACAATATTTTTAGTAGCTACATAATCAGTGTCTTCGTTCCAAGTTTCCACGTCTTTTTTAAGAAAATTTGATGAGATACCTAGGATCTGGAAGAATCTTAAGGAATTACTACTTACGAAGCTTTCTATTTTTTTTCGTGAATATGTGTGATATCAAGGTTTATTCTTTTTAAGTAATCTTCTGTGCCTTCAAATTTTACAAATTTTTTCATCTCTTGAACTGAAAATTTGTCATTGAAAAAGGCAAGCGAAATTAGCTCTTCCGACACCACAAATGATTAAGAATCTTCAATTCTTCTTTCAGTGAACAGTAGCTATATTTTTTGTTAAAGCTTTCAAAGGCTTTAAGGTCTTTCAATGATTGTAAGTCATTTCTTGGTGCTGACCATCCGGTAGAGGCTTGAAACCAATATTTAACATCATCACCGTGAATATGCATATTTCTCTCACAGCCTTTTCGTCGTTCTTCGTTAGCTTAAACGGATGCTTAAATAAATAAATTTCCAAACAGTACAATTCTCTTGCCATCCATCTAGCTCGATATAGACCTGCAAGTCTCCTAAATAAAACGCTTTTTTCAGGAACACCTCCTAAGAAAATGATAGTGAGTTTCAACAGTTCTCTGTAGTCATCTCGAGGTTGATGTTTTGGCAAAAGAAATCCTGTTTGCGGCCACTTCTGCCAGAATATTTGCCTCAGCATCATCTGTTATTGTTTTGATGTCGCTTTGGGCAGTAGTGTTCCAATGGTTCTTAAATCTTTTAAATAATTGTATATGAGGATCAATAGATGGGGCAAGCGATTGATCCACTAAAAAGAGCAAGCCAAAGCATATTTTTATTCATTTTTCGCTCCAAAAGAACGCATACTCCACTTCTTAAGCCGGTATTTACAGTAGTAGTGTCAAAACACAAACATTTTACCTTATCGCTCAAATTCCATGAATTTATAGCTTCGTAGATAGCTGACGCACATGTTTCGCTCGTTCCACGTTCCAATTTTGGCAATGTGAGTAGCTGATCAACTCCATATCCTGATACCAAAATTGGCAGCCGATCTAAAATTTCGTGTCCAGTAATATCTTGTATAAGTTTACCGTCCCAATGGATTGCTAATGACGAATTAGGTTAAAAAGTCGCTTTTGAGAGACTCTGCAACAGCGATTTTTCACACGCTGCTGACGAATAGAAGATCTATAGACAAAAAAATTCTGATCCATCACAGCCTGCTCTTTTCAAATTAGATGTCACGACCCTAGTTACTTGTCTGTCACTCAATTTAGAGACATCAAGACTCTAAGCTAATTGGCTGTTAATAATGTCTTTTCGAGCTAGTTTCTGAGGTGCTTGTATTTCGGACAATTCTAATATGCATTCGGAGTCAGATGAAGTTGCTTCTTTACTGATGGGGTTAGATGACGACGAAAGAAATGATAATGAAGAATAAGAGCACTTTTCTGTTAAAGCCGAGATATCTTTGTTTTCACGCTCGTGCAATTTTTCAAGGCGTTCTCCTTTCTCTTTTATTTTCTTACATTTGTTTAAACTTTTCTGTCCACTGAACCAATTAAAAATTGGCGTCAATTTTGTCGCACTGCCAATAAAAACTGCTTGTCTTCTTCTAATGTCATAGGCGCAAAATTTGAAACGATTAAGTAATATGTTAAATCCATGTTAGTAAATTACTAAGGATTTTGCTAATTTTAAACGATTTTAACATCTCTCTTAACATTTTACTAAAGTTAAAATCACAAACTGGCTGCTTTAACTTTTAGTAATTTGCTAAATCCATATACCATCTTTCATTTTCCTCGTACAAAATTTCTTAGCAATTTTATTTGAAAGAGTTAAATTGTGGTTTTTGTATGATTCGTGAGCTAATTCTTTTAAAAGTAAATAAAATAATATAAAATGTTTTCGTAAGACGAAGATTTCGATATGTTTGAAGACTCAGCTTTGTACAGAAAAGAGCGATGTTTTAAGTGCCCAGCAAATCCTTTTGAAGAGCTGGACGATGGAGAATTTTACTAAAGGTATAAGTTTGAGAAGAAAACAGTTCGGTTCTTGGTTGAAAACTTGAAAATCCAACACCGAATTACATCCGTGGGATTCCAATTTCATCAGAATTACAAGTACTACTCGTATTTCCATTACACTTCTTTGAGAGAAATAAATTGCGGTTGTCACTTTGACTTCTGACAAATTAAATTATTAGGTCCGTTCCTCAGATTTAGTTTTGTTTGCTTTGTATTTTTTCACGAACTGTCATCGTTTAAACGTTGTTTAAAAGATGCACCATTTTTAATAAAAGGCAATTAGTAATTTACTAGTTAGTAAAAGGAAAGAAAAGGTTTACAATTTTCGAAGAGTTAGTAAATTGCTAAAAGTTTAACAAAAAACTAGTTAGCAATAGTAAATTAATAATAGGTTATCTAAAATCTTGCCCCACAATATTTAAAGCATCACGATAAGCAATATCAAACAAATCTTCTAATTTTTGTTGCCAGTTTTGTTCTTTTCTTTAATGCTTTTGAACGTTTTTTCTTGTTTTCATTATTTTTTTTAAGATTCTGCCATTCTTTGAATAGTTTTCAATATAACTGATGACATGTTTTTACCTGCGACTTATAGGTACTATAAGGCAAGTTATGCATTCGTAAAAAAAATCGAACTCGAGATTTCGATCAAAGTTGACATTACGATGATAGCGAAGACTAAAAAAGTGGGTCTCGCAATTCTGTCTGTCTGTCTGTCTGTCTGTCTGTTCGACTACAGGCTAAACGGCTCGGCCGATTTTCTTTAAACTTGGTGGATATCATTTTTAATTTTTTCCCCCCACACGTTTTTTCCTTTTTACTTGCGATATAGGTACTATAGGGCAAGTTCTGCATTTGGAAAAAAAATCGAACTCGAGATTTTGATCAAAGTTGACATTACGATGATAGCGAAGACGAAACAAGTGGGTCCGACAATTCCGTCCGTCTGTCTGTATGTCTGTATGTCTGTATGTCTGTATCTCGAACTACAGCCTAAACTACCGGAGGTATTTTCTTCAAATTCTGTAGTTAAGGGTCTTCGGTAATTCCCTAGAGGAGAAATTGAAATTTTTTTTTTAGCTCCAAAACTAAGGGTACCCCCCACACACCCGTAATGCAAAATCTTATTTATCTCGAAAACGGCTCTAACGATTTTGATAAAAAAAAATTAGGTGTGATATTATGGATATGGACTATATTTTGGTGAACAAAAATTTGGGGGGAATTGTTTTGTTTGAATTTCTCACCAACGGCTCTAACGATTTTAACCAAAATTTTTATGCAGGAGCTGCTTTGCATTTGAAAAAATATAAACTAAAAATTTTTTCGAAAAAATAGTTTTTGGATTTTTAAAAAAATAATACAATTTTTTTTTTGAAAATTCAATATCTTGAAAACCGATACACGATTAAATTTTTAGATTACGTTTAAAAATGTATTTTATTAAATAATAACAATTTGCATATCATTTTTTTTTTATAAAAATTATAAGGAAAATTTAGTACACAAAAAACATGTTTCAGTGTGTCTGTATGTCTGTACCTCTCACTACAGCCTAAACCACTGGACCTATTTCTTTCAATCTCGGTAGTTAAGGGTCTTCGGTGATTCCCTAGAGGAAAAATTGAAATTTTTTTTTTAGCTCCAAAACTAAGGGTACCCCCCATACACCCGTAATGCAAAATCTTATTTATCTCGAAAACGGCTCTAACGATTTTGATAAAAAAAATTAAGTGTGATATTATGGACATGGACTACATTTTGGTCAAAAATATTTGGGGGCAAAATGTTATTAGGGGTACCTGCCATAGACCCGTTTTTTTGATTTTCGACTTTCTCATTAACGACTCTAAGGATTTAAACCCAAAATTTTTAGCAGGAGTCCCCTTAAGTTTAAAATAATATTGTATAAAAAAATATTCGTAAAAATATTTATTGGGTTTAAAAAAAAAAAAAATTTAAATCAATATCTTCAAAACCTATGAACGATTATTTTTTGAAATTATTTCCTAAAACCAATATTATTAAATACTTAAAATTCGCATCCGACATTTTTTTCTTAAAAAATTTTAAAGAAATTTCTTATATAAAAATTTTATTTAATAATAAAACGATTTTTTTAAAGTTTATTTGCATAAATTCATACTTTTCCGGAAACCAGACGGCAATTTTATGCATTTGAACATTATTATCTCATTAAATCCATGTTTTATATTTATAAAATGTATCTCAAATTCCAAAGTACTTTTACATAAGAGCAAGTTCGTGCGATCCAGTCGTGCATTTTATTTTTTTAAAGACCATACGAGTTTTTTTCGAAATTTTATAAACAATTTTTTTTCTCTAAAACTGTTCGACAGATTTTAAAAATAAAAATGCAAAAAAATTTTATTTAATTAAAGCTAGGTATTGGTTGAAAAAAATTTCCGAAAAATGGTTATTGAGGGTACCCCCCATGGAACTATTTTTTTGGTTTTTTATTTTCTCAAAAACGGTGCAACCGATATTGATCATTTTTTTTTTCGCTAAAGCTCCTCAAAAACATAAATAGAATTGTGTACTCAAATTTTCAAAAAATTTTTTTTTGGATTTTTAAAAAAAACTTCAAATTTTGTTTTTCAAAACTCAATATTTCAAAAACCCCATGCTAGATTTTTTTTAAACTTGATAAATAAAAGTTTCTCAATACAATTTACAAGATGTGAGAAAAGGAATTTTATTTTATCTAAAAATAAAGGTACCTACCATACAAATGCAAACAAAATTTAAAAAAAATGGTTTTCAAAAATCGTATTTTTCTCGAAAACGGCGTCTAGAATTTTGATAAAATTTTTTTTCTTTCAATTAATTTTTAGGATCTTTAATTTAATAAAAAAAATTTGAAATTAAGATATTACAGCTTGTACCTACCATAGAGCCATTTTTTCGAATTTTGAATTTCTCATTATCCACATAACGGATCTTAATGAAAATTTTTATAGAGAAGCTTCTAAAAAGTCTAAAACACATTGCATTTCAAAACTTTAAAATAAATATTTTTTGAATTTTTGAAAAAAAAAATCTCTTTTGTTCTTTTTTTGAAAATTCGATATCTCCCAAACGGGTCAATATTTCTTTTCGTAAATTTAATTTCTATTCGGACAATAATAAAAACTTTAAATTGGCGTTCCAAAATTTTTTCTTAAAAAGCTTTTAAAAAGTTTGTACATAAAAGCTTTTTTTAAGAAACCACTACAACGACTTATAATTTTTGTTCTTGCGTAATAGCATTCTGTTTTTGTCTCTTACTACTAAAAGAATTTAAAAATTAATTTTATCCTTATGAACAGTTTTCTCTAATAACATTCGTTTTTAAAATTCCTAGTCGATGACATAGGAGCAAGTTCGTGCGACCCAGTCGTGCATTTTATGTTAATTGAATTTGTATATACATACATATGTAGGTACTAGCTTTTTCCCACAAATTTATAACTCCGCAGGCCGTCAAAGTCGCAGATTCACGTATGTTTTTCTTTTCTTTTTTTTTATAGTAAAAAAAAACGCAAAACTTCACCGACTCATGGCAACGTTGATTGGGCTAATTCCGATAATAATTCACCGATAAGCCAAACTTTACTTTGATTTCTATTAGGTTTACTGAGTCCGCTACTTGTAAAATAGACGCCATTTCAAGTAGAAGCACGTTACTTTTACAAATAAAACACGTGCGCTCTCGGGGCGGGGCGGGCTAAATCTCGACGCGTCGGTACAGAAGAGAAGTCGAGGGAAGGAAGGGATAAGAAGCGATTGTTTATGCTAGTTTCACTTGCATGTAAAATGTGATATAAACACCTAAATGAAACATTAATGAAACCATCATTTAAGCTGTCCTTCAACCCTTTTTGTAAAAATTTTGACAGCTGGTAGCGACTTCTCAATCTTAAGAAAAAAAAAACTTATTTCATATTTAGAGGTTTAAAATCAAATGAGAAAGTGCCCCGGGGATAATTCAAAAGTCGAAAAATAAGGACCACCCAAATGAATAAATTTTAAGTTTATATTTATAATTTTTTGCTCACTAGAACAAGAAAAACTTTCTCAAATTTTGGGAACATGGAATAAATCATCTGGAAATGCCAAATTAACACTATAAAAACGGTGTTCAGTAAATAATGGATAAACTTGTAACTAGTTATAGCGAGTCTTAAGACCTTTCAGAAGAAAAAAAATAAAAAAAGGGAAAGGGAGTAAAATTCAGTTTTTCAAAGTTAACATTTTCTTAGCAGAAAATCTTTCAAAAACCTCTCATCTGTTTCTATGTACAGTGGTGGAAAAATAATTAGAAACGATGAAAAAAAAAACAATTATTGTTTTTCTGTCCTAAATTTTGGCCATATTAACTATTCAATACAAATGGTAAGAACTTACATAGTTAAACATAACTATTATTAGTCTCTTCTTCGCTGGATTTTTTATTTTTAATGTTAGAAAACGAAAAAAATTATAAAATTTTGAGTTTTTCCAAAACAAATATTCAATTTCCGTGGAAAAATAATTAGAAACGAGTTCAATTTTGTTAGTTAACTGCAAACATGGTGAGTTATTGGATTCGAAAAATTCTTAATTTATCTTTCTGTTGTTTGAACTTATATCTACAATACGCAAAATGGGTAAACAAAAATCTGCACAACTGAAATGCGTAAGATCATTGTGCGTATGTACTTGTTCAGGAAAGTCTTCCATGGCAGCCAGTGCAAGCCAGTTAAAATTCTCAAAGAAGATGGTACATAATGCCATAAAGTTTTACACCGAGACTGGCAGCGTTGAAAACCGCAAGAGGAAAGAGAGAAAAAGAAAAACAACTCCAAGAGAAGATCATTTCATAGTCTAACAGAGTAGGGTCAATCCTTTTGCCACCAGTCAAGCAATTCGTGATGCCATTTCATCCCAATTAAGCCATGAAATAACAGTACGGACTATAAGGAATCGTCTTCTCGAAAGTGGCTGGCGGGGATATATTGCTCTTCAAAAACCATGCGTTTAAAAAAAAAACTTTAAACGTGGTTTTTAATTTGCGCGAGAACATTTGGAAAAACCGCTCTCATTTTAGAAAAAAATATCTTATGAAGTGATGAATTAAAAGTAAACATATTTGGATCAGCTGGCAAATGGTATGCGCGACGTTCAATTAACCAGGAGCTAAATTTCAAATAAACAATCAAGACAATCAAGCATGGGGCGGAAATGTGATGGTTTATAGAGGGTTTTCCTGGCGAGGTGTGGGTCCTTTAGTGCGAATTAAAGGACGCATGAATCAAAAGCATTATAAAAATATACTGGAAAATGTAATGAAGCCCTAAGGGTTTGAAAATTTGCCTGTTTCTTACATTTTTCAACATTACAACGATCCAAAATACACTTCATGTCTTGTGAAGTGTTTGTTTGAAAAAGAAAAAAATAAAGTTTTGGATTGGTCAGTTCAAATTCCGGTCTTCAATCCATTAGAATATTTGTGGGGAGATGTAAAGAGAGCTTTACATAAGACAAAATCCAAAAATGCATCTGAGCTTTTCAAAAACATTGACGAAGCATGGAAAAAAATTAACGTGAAAAGATTTCAGGACCTGGTAGCCAGCCTTCCAAGGCGTTGTGCAGCCGTGATTAAAAATAAGGGTTACCCAACCAAGTACTAACGTTTCAAGTTGGAAAATCCGTTAAATTTGTTTTGGATTAAATCATAATGCTATATACACATGCTAACTACAATATGTTTCTAATTATTTTTCCAGCTGAAAACACATTTTGTTGCAATATATATATCAAATGCAGCTTTTCTTTGTAAAAAAAAATAATTTTGTTTATGTTAAAATGAAGTTAAAGAACCAACAAATGAAACAAAAAAATATTTTTACCAACTACTTAAAAGAATATGTAGATACAGCCAGTTTTAAAAAATAAAAATATCGTTTCTAATTAATTTTCCACCACTGTATGTCTTTAGATGTCCCCTTTTGTATACCACCATGTGGGCAAGGTACTGTTCATTGTTTATTTATTTAAAAAAAAACCTTACGAGAAATTAAAAAAAAAAAAAACAATAGTAAAAGCTAAGATTTCTTTGTAAATAATAATTAAAGATAATCTCACCCTCTCGGAAACAAGATTTTAATTTTAAAAAGAATAGTTTCACTTCAACTTACAAGAAAATTATAAATTGTTCTATAATTGCAGCAAGCGCTTAAGTAATTAAGTAATTATAATTTATACTTTTTCATATTTTTGTAATATTAATTTTTATTTTAGCTACATATGTATGTATATATGTAAGCTATTGATATTAAAAAACAATAAGAATAGATTACAGGTAACTATGTAGTATATACGTATACCAGAGTTGTAAAAGAATGCAGTTTATTGGTAATGTAGTCATTCAGTCGCAGTTAATTGACTAAACATTTACTGCCAGTTAATACTGTGAAAGTTAAAAGTCAGCAGTTATTACTAACAGTCTGACTTTATAGTTAATGAAGAAAGCAGTTAATTGACTAACAGTTAATTAACTGCTGTACTTTTTGAATGATTTTAGTCTTTTAGTGGTTTAACTTTTAGCCAATAAGTTAATTGACCTATATTCAATTTAGTCTCTTGACTAAAATACTTCAGAATTCTATGTAATTATAGAAATACAAAAATGATGGCACGATGTAAATGGGGTGTGATGTGGGTGTTATAATGTAATTCTGCAATCTGGCAATGAGCTGCTGTTTAGATTGTAACAAAAAGCAAAAAAATGATTCTATACAGTTAATAACATTGGCACACAATTTTAAACAGTCTACTATTATGGTTTTAATTAGATACTACTTCACAATTTGCTAACTTTAAATTAGTTTACTAACCCATTCTTTATTTTAAACATTTTCTAACTAGTATCGTACCAAACCAATTTTCTTAATAAATTGCTTCTGAGCATACCTAAAGTAATGGCAGTTCATATAAAAAACTAAGTTAACAGACCTGTTTTGATGTTTGGAAATATCAAAGAGGTAGATATATTAAGTTAACACGATACTAAACAAAATAAAATAGGTATTCGATGATTTTAACTTTAATTAAAGGGAAGAGAAAGCATGATGCTATATTCGATTACTAATTGCAAAATCGTTGTTTTAATTTAAATTTTGCGCCATTGTTTCTAAAAAAAATTTGCAACCAAAAAGGTTATCATACTCAAAAAATTACAAAGAATTGAAATCTTCACAATAAAAAATTAGTTTCTCCTGTAGGAAATTGCCTAAAACCCTTAAATAAAAAATTAAAACAAAATTATTTAATTCGTTTTGGCAGTACGTACAAGGTACATACATCTTAATGTTAAGTTTGATTTAAATCTCGAGATAAAAAGTAATATACTTAAGTTTCTTATTGATAGAGAGTGAAAAAAAGGAATTTTTTTTTTTAAATATTCAAACAAACGGGATCTTTTCACATAATTTGATCAAATGTTAGCAACCAGAAGGGATCAGAAGGCTTTCTTTGTTCTGGCGAACAAAGACAAATCTTTTGGGGGACAAAAGACCACCGTAGAAGCAGGACTCTATACGTATATGTATTTATTTATACATATAGAAGTCATAGAATCAACGAGGCGGCTTTCGTGGAAGGAAAAAAGGGTGCTTCATCGATCGAAAGCTAAGAAAAAAATTGAGAAATCGTGGAGAAAAAAGAACAAAAAAAACTAAAGACAGAACAAAATTAAAGAATAGGAAACAAGTTTAGTGATTTAATTTTTTTTTGGAAAATTTAAAGTAGAGTCAAACAAAAGTGTGAAAAATTCTGTTTTTCAAACTTGAAAATTGAGAAAAATGAAGTTCTAATTTTAAAGCTAAGGGTGTGTGGAGGCTTGGTAAAGCCGTCCAGATGTGATTTTGTTTTGAGGACGTGAATTGAACAGACTTTTCACTAACTCGTGACAAGTTGGGTAACTATAGGGGCTATTTCCCTTGAACATATGACCAAGGAAATAGCGAAGGAAGTATCTTTATGATACTTGGGTGGGTTGACCAGACCTTCGTCACTAACATCAGACGAACGTTTGAAATTCAGTGTAGCGGTATTAGTTTAGGATTAGCTTAGGATTTATTCATTTCCCTTTTTTTAATTTATTTTTTTTTAATTAATTTAGGTATCGGGTCTTAGTTTAATAGGTTAGTTAGTGTAGATAGGTTAGTTTGTTTTTTATTTTTATTAATTTTCTTTCATTTTTTTATTAAATCGAAGCACCAAACTGTATTTTCTCTCCGATATTTTCAGAGTCTCTAGATTTGTGTCATATTTTTCCGCGAGAAAACATATCCACAGTGCTGAATATACGACAGTTGTCCCGTGCATTTTATATTGAGCTTAAGACGCCATTTGTTGCTGGAAAGAAAGGGTAAAATAAGATAATTTTCCCTTACTCACATCAAATAAGATTAGAGGGTGTTTCATGTAAGGGGGTTCCGATCAGTATTCGGTAAACGTTTCTAATATTAATTTAAAAAAAAAATACTTTCTTACCTTGGTTGACAAAAAGTTTCAATTTAAACTCAAAAAACTAATTTTTCGATTTAATTGCATCGAAGTATTTAATAATTGCGTCAGGCTTTTATTTAATGTCTTGATATTTTGTCTTCTATCTTATGAAAACGATAATTTTTTTAATTAAAAGGAAACCAAAACTGTTTTTTGTCTTTGTTATAAAACACACAATAAAAAGGCATTTGTTGTTGTTTGTTCTGCATAATATATATAAAATTTTCAGTTTCTTTTGTATTTTTTTTTATTATTTTTGGTTTTATTTTATATATAATGTAGTTTGATTTCCATTTGTTTTTTTTTTTTTCAGTTTATTTGGTAAAAAAAAAATCAGTTTTAACATCACATACGATTTTATCATTGCTTTATACATATAAAAATACTTTTGGTTCATACTTTGTTCTTCATATTTTTTAAACTTAAATTTAAACTACAATATTGTAATAATCGAAAAAGAGAAAAGAATATAAGTAAATCAAGAAATTAAGCAAAATAAAAAATTTTATTTTAAATATTACAAAATTAAATTATTAAAATAAAACTTTATTGACATTTTTTTTTGTAAAAATCTCAATAAATTATATATTTTTTTTATTTATACAATTATTACGTAAACTCTTATTATCTTCTAAAGTATAATCACATGTGGTTTCTATTTTAATTTGTTCACCTTTTATTTTTTAATTCGTTCTAACACTCAATTTATTTTGTGAACAATATTTTTTTATTAAAGGAGGAAAACAAACACAAAATTTGTATGTGATAAATTGTGAAAAATTGACATCCATCTCAAGTTGTTGTAACTAAAGTTCACTTTTTGTTTTTATGACAGAAAAGTTTACTTTTTACGTGTGTCTTTCTACTCTATTAAGTTATAATTTTATTTTTAATTTAGTTTTTTGTTGTTGTTGTTGTTATGGGATTGATACTAATACAAATAATACTTCATTGATGGATTTTTAGAGTACTTATAATAGTTTAGATGAAAAAGCACTTTAAAATTATAAAATTGAAAAATGTGTGCATAATGCTACGTCCTTAAAGAAATTGGGGTTAGTGATAGGGTGGTTAAATTTTTATTTGTGAGTATTTTTTGTCTTAAACATCTAAACCCTTTTGTTATTAGCTAAACCACTATGCAAATTAACAGAATTCATAACATTATTCATGTCGACAATAACAGAATCAGGTAACGAACATTTTCTATCTAAGTCGGTTTGTCCATCCAAAATAATGTGTCCATTGGTAACTGGTAGTTCCTGTTGAAGAAAATATAAGAAATTCGTTTGAAAAACTGGGATCTAAAATTTCTTTCTTTTTCAGAAACAATATTTTGAAATTGATGAAACCTTACAAACATTCTTTGTAACCACAAAAAGATTTGGAATTACCTGGTAGAGAACAGCTGCATCAAGGGCCATTAATTCTTTCTTCGAGAGTTCTTCAACAACAGCAGCAGCATAGCAATCTCCGAGCATATTGTTTGTAGTTCGCATGCGATCGCTAAAAACAAGAACAAAATATTACACAATTAAAAAATTATATGAGAAATTAGAAATGCTTAACGGTAAAAAGCAATTGAGCTGATCACGTGGCTTCGGTAGCGCAGTGTCTAAGGCACCGCTTGTGAAAAGCTTAGTCTTTTGTTTGAAAAAAATTTTTTCAGTACAAAATTAACATTAATCTATACGTTTATTGATACAAACTTCAGTATTTTTATTTTAATATTCATAAACTATCCCAAAACTACATAGTATGTATAGATATCTATGCTGAATTAAATGTTTTAGTTACGTTTCAGCAAATGGCGTAATAAAGTGAGTTGGCTGATTTATTTCTGTAATATATGTATGTACTATGTATTATATAAATATAAAGTGTGAGCCAAATACAAGTTTCTTTTTAAAAATGCAATCAAATGAACAAAATATGTATTATGGCATTATTAGTAAGAACAAACTTTCCAATTAATTAAGGAATACAAAGTCGTTCAAGCGATAAAGAAACGGATGGTCGTGCGCCTTCAATTGCTGAGTCAATTGGACCTTGTAAGCGAATAATCCGAGATCTTGGTGCAGAATTCTCAGATCGATGGCGAGTTGATATACGTGAATTGAGTCTCACACACTCGGCTACAGTAGCGTACCACGACAGGGACCTAGAGTGATGTCTACTAGCATACCAGTCTCACGAACTTTTTGTAGAAACCAGCGTACAGGTGGGTGCTTCATTTCGGCCAAAACTTCTTTAAAAAAAACGCACTGTTTTGAATACTTTCCAACATTTTTCAAACGACTCATTTCGTTCCGCTGAGGTATAATAATGACTTTCTGTCAAGATTTCAAGCGGAAAACAGCTGTCAGTGTCAAAATAACCCATGATTTATAAAGAAACCACTATATGGCCCACCCTGTATATTTAATTCGTGTTATAAAATATTTTTTATAGTTCTCTGAAATATCCCTACAATTTCTTTTGTTTAATTACGAAAAAGTGAAATATAAGGGCGAACCTTTGATACCTTATTGAAAACCATATAAAAAGCCCTTATTTTTTCGTTATCTTCTCAACAAGTTCTATTTAATCGAGGAAGTATTTAATGACAAAAAAAGTAAAGCTAATTTTTTTATTTTCAACCCAAGATTTGTTTACTTATATTTGTTTGTTTATAAATAAAAGATACAAATTTATTAAAATACACGTAGTGTCATTCGAACTTCCTTTTATACTCGTAGACAAAGAGATTTTAAAGGTTTTATATAAAATCGTTATTGTAATTTGGGGAAAATTGCCAAAAAAATCCAAAAATAGTTTTGAGCCTAAAAAAGACTACTTTATAGCGGTTACCCTAAAAATTTAATTTCTATATATATGTATTAAACTTTTAAACTTTTTAGTACAAATGTAATATTAAAGCTGTACCAATCGTAATTGATTCGGTCTTTGTTACCCGTTCACCAAAAAGATTGATTGATTGATCACAATATTCCAAATGAAGCAATTCTAATGTCAATCTCTTTCCATTGAAACCGATAAACATACATACATATAGACTTTGTATATTATTATTATATAAGAATTTATATACAAAGTTATAGTCTCAAAATTAAAACGCATAATACGAGTAATAAAATTGTATACATAATTATCAGTTTTGAATATCTATGATGTGAAATAGTCTAAATTTTAAAAATTCAGTGAAGCAGATGGAAATTATTAACGAAACTGCATCAAAAAGTGAATTTCACAAAAAATATATGTTAGGAGGTATTCATAGTTAACTGTCGATATGAGAAAATGTTAAATTAATTTGCTAAGAGAAGAAAATCTACGGTTTGGGTATTGGGTTTAGTTGTTATCTCTGCCGCTTGGTAAATTATGTGGCGTTCCTCGTCATGAGATTACTATAAGAATTTATATAGGACGATATAGTGACGAAACGAACAGAAAAAAGTTATGTTTCATTCATTCAACTTGTTCTCAGTCATTTCACAATAACAATTCCCGATGTCATAGAATGAATCGATGGAACGCTATTCTATAATATATTTGTCAATTTTTTTCATGTTTTTTTCTGAAAATTTCACAATAAATAATAAATTCACACAAAGATCTGATTGATATAAAATTACCTGAAAATTCAGAAAATCGAAATAAATGTGGATTACGGAAATTTTTTTTAAGTCCCACTTATGAATTAAATCGATATCGGTAAAAGTGAATTTTAAGTAAAAGTGAAATGTATAACCTGGCTATATGTAAAATCTTATATCTATCTCGAAAACGAGTCTAACGATTTTAAGAAAAGAAATTTATGTGTCGTATTGTAGGTATGTTCAATAAATAATTTTAGAAAAAAATGTTTTTAACGGTACCTGTCATAGAACCGTATTTTTTCATTTTCGAAATTTATTTGTATACATATATTGTATATATAAATTTTAGAAAAAAAATATATTTGGGATAAAAAATACTCATTTTTATCTAATTTATAATAATACTATAATAAATGAGTTTTGTGTTAGATTGAGATGTTCCACATTTAGTTACTGAAGAGCCAGTGTGATGTGGTTAACATTTTGTCACATTTAAACTTCAAGGAATGGTTAATTCGGTTCCTCGTTTTTGAAATTATAAAAAGGGTCTTGTTTACTAGGTTCTGGCACCTCAAAGAAAATTTAGTTGCTGAGCAGCAACTTAAATTGGATAGACACTGAGTTTCAGATGACAAAATGAAAATAAAGACAACAAACTTTGGATTTTTACGTGGAATTTTAGAAGCCTTAATAGATCAAGTTGAGCCAAATAATAAACGGACGTTCTAGACCGCTGAAAAGAATGTATAACACATAGGTATCCAAGGTACGCCTGTGGACCACAGCTAAATTACGGAATTGACTTCAGATGAGTGCAATCCCAAGAGATTCACAGAAAAATGCATGCTGCTCCATTGAGCAAATATTCTGGAACTTTCTGACCCAATGTGTATCTATGAGGCTTTCTATGAATATTCATTAATAAGATATTTGCAACGTATAAATTATATAATTCAGATTCTTGAAAAAATTTCGAATGAACAAAGCGTAACAAAGCGGTTGCTTGATTTACTTTCAGGTATAAAACACAACAGCTGATCGAAATGCCATTTATGCCTGCTTCATAAATAGAAATTTTCCCAAACTTGGCTAATTGCCAAGCAATCATAAATTTTTAGCGAGCACTTTACACAGAACAAAGAAAAGTTGATAATCAAGATTGACTATCAAAACAGTGACAGTCAACTTGCGCTCTAGATTCTCACAAAGGTTATTTAAAAACCATAAGAACTATACAAAAATTAAAACATTAATGGGCGAATTTTTGACATTATTTAAACGCCGAAGTTCTACTATGATGTAGTTGTAGGATGGGAAAAGGTAACAAAAATTTCAATACAACCAAATGGATTTATTTTTCATTCGACTGGGTTAAATTTGTTTGCTTGCGTTCCAGATTTTCTTTGGAATTAAATCAAATTGCCTCGTGTTTCGACGTCGTCCATCTTTCTTGTATTCAGATATTAATATTTTCTTAAAAATGTAAAGGGTGGTTAAATTTTAAGGGCCGATATTGAATGTGAACCACACCTAAACGTCAAGTTTCATTTAACATTTCTCAATTTCAGACTAATTCAATTTGAACCATGGAAAGATACACAATTGAGCAATGCGTTAAAGTTATTCAGGCTTATTATGAAAATGGGCGTTCAAATAAAAATGCATATTGTGCACTTCGTGATTTTTTCGGTCAATTTAATCGTCTAAATGTGCGTACAATCGGAAAAATCGTGCAAAAATTTGAGCAAACCGGGTCTGTAAGAGATGTGAAAACATCAGTGCATGCTCGTACAGCTCGTACTGCAGAAAATATTGCTGCTGTTCGCGATAGTGTGGTTGAAGAGCCGTTCACCTCAACTCGTCGTCATGCCCAACAATTGCACCTCTCACGCTCGTCGTTGATGAACATTATGTATAAAGAATTGCATTTACACGCTTACAAGGTGCAATTGACTCAAGAACTAAAGCCTCTTGACCATTTCAAGCGTGCGTCGTCAATGGTCAGAATGGTGGCAAGAAATTGCAACAGTGGATGATCAATTTTCGAAGAAAATCATCTTCAGTGATGAGTGTGATGTATGCAATTGGCAACACCATACACTTTCCACATTAACATACATTCCACAATTTGACGTTTGGATGTCAGCTCTTTTGTTAACTTGAATTACTCACTTCTCATCCAGACGTCAAGCAGAACACTTCTTCTTTTAAATATTAAGATAATTTATTATACAACCATCAGGAAAAAGTTAAAGGCAACGAGGAAAACTCTGACATTTGTCAGTTGATTTGAATATTTTGTTTCAAAACAAAAAATTGAAAATTTATAAACAGAAAGAACGAATCAGTTTAAAAATAATCGTCTTTTTTTTTTCATTCAAAGTGAGTATCAAAAATTCACGTGGAAAAGTATATTCTATTTTCATTTGTATTCTTCGCTCGTAATTTGGAACGTATTTATTTTTCATTTCACGCTAGGTGAGTACTAGGCTATAGAGTTAGAATTATTTAGTCAAAAGTTAAAATTTCAAGTTGATACGGGTGCTGCCGTTTCAGCTATTCCTTGGGAAACGTATTTGCGTTTTTTTTTTAAATATTAAACTGCAAAAAGATAGCACCAGTATTTCTGGTTACGGTAAAAATTTATTAACAGTGAAAGGTTCATTATTTTGTAACATCAACTATAACAATATTATAAGATCTTTTAAGTTTTTAGTTATCGATAGGGGTGAAAACCCAATAGTTGGAAGAGATTTTTTTAAGGTTTTTCAAATAAAACAGATTCAAATAAATGCTTTAGTCTCAGATGAGGAAAATTTAAAAACAATCATAAAAAAATACGACTCACTTTTTTCGGACGATTATGGTAAATTGAAAAATTGTAAAGTTAGTCTCGAAGTTGACAGTAACGTCCAAGCAATTTTCTTAAAAGCACGCCCGATTCCATTCGCTTTCAGGGAAGAATTTGAAAGTCAAATATACGATTTAGTCAACCGCGGAGTTATTACGAAAACCGAAAGCACACAGTGGGGAACACCTCTTGTGAATTTGAAAGTCAAATATACGATTTAGTCAACCGCGAAGTTATTACGAAAACCGAAAGCACACAGTGGGGAACACCCCTTGTGCCAATTTTGAATGAAAATCGGAAAATAAGGATATGCGCAGATTATAAAATAACGATATACAGGTTTTTGAAAGAGACGAATCATCCTCTACCGCGAATAACTGGTATAATGAACTATATCAAAGATGGACGAGTTTTCTCCAAAATAGACTTAGCTAACGCATATAATCAGATAGAATTAGACAAGCCATCAAGAGAGTTGGTCACGAGGAGTACACACATTGGTAATTTCTTAATGAATAGATTACCTTTGGGCATAAAGCCAGCTATGGGTATCTTTCAAAGAGAAATAGAAAAGGTTTTACGTGGTATCGAGGGAGTAGTAATTTTTTTAGACGATATAATTATTTCGGCACCTAATCTAAAGAAGCATGACGAAAGGCTTCACGAGATTTTTGGAAAATTATACAATGCGGGACTGAATTAAGTATCTAGGGTATTTTATTTCGAGTAAAGGTTTAGTAAAAGTAAATAGAGATGAAACTATAACGAATTTTCCAGTTCCGAAAAGCATCTCGGATGTAAGATCTTTTTGTGGCTTCGTAAATTATTTTGGCCGGTTTATTCGCGGTTTAGCCACAAAAATGTCCCCTATATACAACGTGTTGAAGGGCACAACTTTTGTGTGGACTAAGCAAGCTATGGATGCCTTTGAGAGCATGAAAGACGAAATTATGTCAGACACGGTGTTAGTTCACTATAATCCGAAACTACCCGTAGTGCTCACCTGCGATGCATCGAATGTGGGCATAGGAGCGGTTTTAGCGCACACCTTTCCGGACGGGTCTTAACGACCCATAGAATTTGCCTCACGTTCCTTATCTAAATCTGAGCAAAATTACGGGGTTATAGAAAAAGAAGCTCTAGCCATTGTTTATGCTTCAAGAAAATTTTATCAGTATTTAATAGGAAGGTCATTTGATTTGGTAACGAACCATAAACCTCTGGTCGCAATTTTCGGGGAAAAGAAAGGCATTCCACAAATGTCCACAAGTAGATTGCAAAGGTGGGCTTTTCATCTGTCAGCTTTTCAGTATAATAAACGATATACTATGTAAATCAGAAGAAAATGTGGCCGATGCAATATCTCGTTCTCCTCAACGTACGATTAACGATGACGATGTCAAAGAGGACGAAAAAAACACTGTGACGTATTTAAACCGAATAGAGACTAATTCGAATATTTTAGTTGACGCTGAATTAATACGAAAAGAAACATTAGCTGATGAAATCAACCATACGGTGGCAGAGGCATTAAAGACCGGAATTTATTCAAAGCTTCAAGGGATTGAAGATTTTTCTCCCTTTTTAAAACGAATTAACGAGCTAGTAGTTGAAAACGATGTATTGATGTGGGGTCATAGAGTGGTAATTCCACGTTCTTTACGATTTAATATTGAAACAATGTCATGCTACTCACATGGGCATTGTAAAAACGAAATCGCTCTTGCGATCCTACGTGTGGTGGCCAAATTTTGACCGTGATGTAGAAGAAATGATTAAAGGGTGTGAAATTTGTTTGTCGCTTTTATCAAATCCACCTAAAGCCAGAATTATTAACTGGAAAAAACCAGGAAAACCGTGGGAGCGAATTCACGTAGATTTCGTAGGACCTTTAAAAGGCTTAAATTTTCTAGTCATAATTGACGCTTTTTCTAAATGGATTGAAGTGTTTTATACTAAAACACCCAACTCCACATTTTACATAAAGTGTCTTCAAAGCGTGATTTCAAGATTTGGTGTTCAGGAGGTGATTGTTTCCGATAATGGAACACAATTTGTTTCCGAGCAGAGTAAAGTTTTCTTGAAATCGTATGGTATCTCTCAGTGCCTTACAGCACCTGGGATATCCAGCGACTAATGGTGCAGCGGAAAACGCTGTTCGAACTGTCAAAAATGCAATTAAGGCTAGAGAAAATGAAGATATAGATGAGGTTTTGACTCAATTCTTATTTGATTATAGAAACACTGAGCATTGTTCTACGAAAGTAACTCCTGCATCTTTGATATTTACGTATTTACCGAGAAACAAATTTGATCTTTTAGCTCCAGCTAATTTAAATCCCAAACTGTTCAAAAAAGAACTAATGAATAACACAAGCGATAGAAAATTTGAAATCGGTGAAGTAGTTATGATTCGTGATTTCAATTCTGTAAAAAATAGTCAACAATGGGCAAAAGCATGTATAATTAAAACCTTCGGTCCGCGAATGTACCTGTGTAAAATAGAATAAGGCAGGCACATTAAAAGACATTTAAACCAAATAAGAAAATGCAATTGTATATTTGTATATAAAGATAATGTGGTAGAAACGCAAAAAATTGTAAAAAGATCAATGTATTGGAATCGTTTTATACCACAAAATAAGACTAAAAATGTAAATGAGTCTATAATTGTTTATAATGTAGGTCAAGCGCATAATAAAAATGAGAAAAAATTGTTAAGAAATAGATCAGAACTAAAAAAACCTGAAAGACTCGGGTTCCAAAATAATATCTTATCTCGTGCTATTTTTGTAAGGGGGCGTATGTGATGAATGCAATAATTGGCAACACCATACAATTTCTACATTAACATACATTCCACAATTTGACGTTTGGATGTCAGCTCTTTTGTTAACTTGAATTACTCACTTCTCATCCAGACGTCAAGCAGAACACTTCTTCTTTTAAATATTAAAATATAAAAACATTAACGGCATAGGACCTCAATTATGCCTCAGCGTCATAAAAAATTTGGACCATCGGATGCAGGTGTGCGCCGAGGTCGCGGCGGCCATTTGGCCGGTATTTTGTTCCATACATAATTGAACCATACCAATATTATCATAATAAAAAGAAATGACAATAATTTCCTAAATAGTTTGTGTTTTATTCAAAATCAACATCGGCCACTAAAATTTAACCACCCTTTACTTTCACGGTAAAATCAATTGCTAATTAATTCTACAGAAGCTGTAGTTTAATTCGTCATGTCAAAAATTATGCGAAATTCAGAAATTTTGAGGAAAATAATTGACATCAGAAAAATTTTTCGAAAAGAATCAGAAGTGTATTCGGGGCCCTGCTGTAGAGTGCAGACATAAATTTTGCCGAAGGTGGATGAGATTTGAGATATAGAGCCATGTTGAGCCATTTGACAAAAATGCTCCAGTCCATACAATTTTTCTAACCACTCCGGAGGTATTATGCACTAGATTGGAGGGAGCATGCTACGACATTGGTATATATGTATATAAAGCATGAACAGATTATTAAAATTTTATTTCATTTAAAATATCAAAAAAAGTACCAACACTTCTTATAAAAACTTTCTGTTAAACAAGACATCTGCAAGATATGAACTATTCGCAAAATATATAAAAGACCTTCTTGGATTATATCACAATAGTTTCCTTTCACTATTCCCAGCATATATCCGGTAAGCGAAAGTGCAATCCTTATGAGTAACAGAAGGACATTAAGTTCAATTGAATTTAGGAGAGCATCAGGATTTTCCTTGAAGTTAAAAATTAAAATCTTTTGTTTTTTTTGTAAGAAAAAATCATCTTACTATGATAATGCTCCATATCAATTCAAAATTTGATAACATTGCAAATGATTTTGTAATTAAACTTATGTCATGAAAATTTAATTTTATTCCGTAGAAATTGCATTCATCGCTGCTACATCGCTGATGGCTTTGAATATTTTCAGTTGTTGGTGGTAAACGACAAAGAGACACAATTTCACGAAATTCTGAAATCTTTAAAAATTTATTGTTCGCTGTACAAAATTATGTATAAATTGATTTTTGTTTTCTAGGTTTTTCTCACCAACAAAAATATGGTTGAAAGACAAACGAAGGATTTTGTAGAGCAAGCCACAAGGAACCATTGTGAGTGACATTTTTCTAGTACGAAAGAATTTCGAATGAAATCATTCCAACCATTTATATTTTCAGGAGCACTGCAAGGAATTTTGGTGGAAAACATCTTCGCAAAAAAAAAAAGAAGTTGATATGTATATTAGCAGATTAAAATATTTTTTGACGAAACTTCATACATATGTTTACATAAGAACATATGAATTTACTGAAAAAAAAAGGAATTACAGTTTATGAATGTTTTTTCTATTTTTTTTATAGTAGCCCCATTGGCATTAGTTTAGTTATTGTAGCTCAAAATAGCTGCCATAGTTCCACAGTAAGCCTCAGTGATATCAAAACATTATAAGATGGACATCCGAGGAAACTATCACGGGTGTATCACTGTCTGCATCGATAGGTATTTATTAATTTTAATTGTTAGAGGTGTTCATAAGGATTATAAAAAATTCTTATCCGATTGCCTACCCTTTTTGCCTTGGCCGGAATATTTAATTTAAGGAATATAAGTTTCTGTTTATTAAACTTTTGACTATAAATTTCATTTGAAATCTGTAACTTTGAACATGATAGTTTTTGATGTGTAAGCATCTGTGCCGGCGGTAGTGTAAGCCGAAAACGTGGGTCTAACGTATACATTCCGTGTAGCCCGTTAGTTCTGTGTTCTATGTGCCACGTTAGCTTACGGAAGATTGCATTTACGAGTTTGTTTTTATTTGCAATATTGCATACTTAATACATCGCGTTTACATTGGAATTTGGAAACTTTGCGGAGCCTCAAAAAGAGTTCGCCTATGGTGTCAATTATTAAAATCTCGATTTTAGGACTTTCCATTGATAGTGAGAACTATATATGTAAGTACTTCATTCCCTCAGTATTTCTTTACTTTTCACCAAATATGTATGTATGTCAAAAAGACGAAACAACTGGTTCATTGCAGGTTAATTCAATGTTTTAAATAAATGCTCTTCAGATGAGTGATGGACGATTGCATTTTATTTTTGTTCCGGAAAAATGCATTTTCAGGAAATTTGCAATGAAATGTTCTCGATACTTTAAAATTTGATTCGTCGCTTATCTATCAAACCACATAATGCCAAGTTTCGAATTAAATATTCTTTGTACATATGTATATGTAGATACATACATCGAAATATATGTAGATGGTTTTCTATCTGTCAAGTCATGAACTGGATGATGACTTCAATGCCAATGGATTAAAATTTTAGTTTTTTCCGCTTATATTTATTTTGACAATTTCATTTACAAAGATGAGAATGATTTCCATCGGTTTTTAAATCTCTGACAAAATCAGTAAGATAAAGTATAGAAACGTCAGAGGATTAAGGTCAGTGTGCGCAACGTTTATAGTAGATAAAAGATATCAAGAGCCTGATTACACGATTCTTTTTTTCAGTTGTTTCGTCAAAAAGACGAAGAGTATCGTGTTATCACTCAAGAGTCAAACTGTAGTGTCATATTTTCGTGCACCATTAGACGCGTTCAAATTCTCAAAAATGTTTTGACATTTTGGCTTCATTACAATCATATTTAAGAAGTCTGGTTGTGCGTTATTTTTCTAACAATATTTATTTCTAATTTTGGTGGGGGCAATACCCCCATTTATTAGGCTTAATACAAGCTAATTCTTAATCTAACTTAAACATGGCTATTAAATATAGGATTGGAGTGAAAAGTCGATTAAGACAGAGTTTCAGGCAGGGTGAACTGAGGTTGAAGTCGAAACAGTGAATGTTACAATTAATGATTCGAATCATGTGAGTAATGTTTGTTGGAGCCATAAGAGGTTCGGTGGGTAGGCAGATAGAAGAGACGAGGATTTCTGGTGGAATAAGTGTTGAAAGAGATGGAATTGTAGAGTGTTGTGCAATCAACAGACCCTGAGGAATGAAGAGAATGGCGCTTATTGCTCTTCATTTTTCCAGCGTATTCAAGTTAGTTAACAGAAGTCGGTCTTGATACGGATGTAAAAAAATTGACTCAACGGTTGATATGGGTTAATAACGGAGAAAGTATCGACGTGGAGTAGATTGGATGAATTCTCGTGAATAAGTGATTGAATGAATTCAGGTACCAGACATAGAAACTGTTGAGATCAAGTTTTAGAAGAGTGGCATCATGTGTGGAAGAAGTGGTCTTGAAAAACTTTGTATCGTCAGCGTAGAGTGAAATAAGGGAATGTTTAATGACCATTTTAATATCGTTAATAGTAAGAATAAAGAAAAGAGGACCCAAGTGGTGGCCTTGTGAGACTTCGGAGGTAGCTAAGAAATCATAAGGGAAGGATGATCTAAATTGAACTTTGTAGTAATGGGTTTTCAGGTAAGAAGAAATCCATCTTAAGAAGATAAGTTCAAGCCCAAAGGTGGACAGTTTAAATAGAATAAGCGTTTATGATATTTTGTCAAATGCCTTACTGAAATCGGTTGAGACCAGGTCGACTTCCTTTCCGTTTTCTAAGGTTGAGAGGCTAAAAGATACGAATTCAACAAGGTTAGTCCTTGTGGACCTACCCTTGACAAAGCCGTGTTGCTTAGGGGAAATGAGAGACTTACAACGAAAACTTAAAATACCATACAAAATGCTTTCAAAGATTTTGGCAATATGTAAAAGTTTGGCAATTGGACGATAAATTGTTACTTCACACTTTTGGGCCCTTTTTATGTATTGGGGGTATGAAAGAGGTCTTCAATAACCGAGGGAATACTTCTTGAGATAGAGATAAACCTAAAATTTTTGAGAGGGTAAAAGAGAGTGTTGAAGAGCACTTTAAAGAAATATGGCGGGGGTACCATCTGGGCCGGGAATATACTCATCATTGAGTTGATTTAGCTTATTTTCGATGAGAAATGGGTCAATGGTATGAGGTAGAAATGGTCCGAGGAAGAAATTCGGTATATATTTGAAATAGATTGAAGGGGTTTTTTGTATGGTTACATACATGCAGTGTGCCTGCGAAGCTTCATATATTTATGAATTTTTGAATATTACAACAACAACTTAAATGAACTACCACCAAGGGGGTTCTTATTTGGCTGGAGTTATAGCTATTTCACGGTTGACAAGCCGATCATCACACTCCTTTATTAGTGGTGCTTAGCCTTTATACTATCAAGTTTAATCAAGTTTGGTCTCGGTGGCGTGATGCGTAGGGCATTGGCTTCTGACGACGCTAGGTTTGGGTTCAAATCTCAGTCAAGGCAAAAAGTTTTTCGATTAAACTTGATAGTATATACAAAGGTCGAACGTTCGACTCCTGGAATAACAACATACGACTGTAGTTGAATACGAGACATAAATACAAGTTTCAGAATATGGGTGATTGGGAAACGAAAAACATCGCATACGACTGTTTCTACGACTGTAGTCGAATACGAGTTTCGGAGTGTCACAATTTCAAATTTAAATTAATCGATAAATAAAGAAATATTAAATTCCAACTGCCTGCTCGACATCCATCACCTACCACTAACGTTATTTTAATGAAACATCAAATTCGGTTCTCACTGTGGGTTCTTGAAGGTTAAGTTTCTTAAATAAAGATTAAGCGTGGCGTGAATTTCATTTTTCTTTTCAAAATGCACTGCCCTCTTCTACTTAAATGTCAGTAATTTTATAGATATAAATTCAACAGTAGATGCTATGAGGCACTTTATTCGATTTTATACTAAACTACTTAATTAACTATTAAAGTAAGTAAAAAAAAATCAATACATACATATGTCTATATTGTATTGAATCGGTATTTAAAATTAAGATATTTAAAGAAAAAGAAAATATCAAGTTAATTTCTTTTCAAAAGTGATTATATGCAAAGTGATAAATAATTCACAGTAAAAATATAATTGAGCGAATAACAAATTCGATATATGACATTCTAAATTCAAAACTTTAGAATTTAAGAAAACCAACACAGTTCGTGTGCATGTTGATTCTTTTTAAATTAAAATTATTTTTGTGAAAAAGTGCTCAAAACCAAATACATAATACATATGTATTACTTTACTTTGCATTTACATAAATGTAACCACTTTTCATACAAATTTAACTTGGCGCTTATTGGC
This sequence comes from Philhelius festivus, assembly GCA_963931855.1. Lineage (NCBI taxonomy): Eukaryota > Metazoa > Arthropoda > Insecta > Diptera > Syrphidae > Philhelius > Philhelius festivus. Next base: position 93,376,432 of record OZ007554.1, read on the forward strand.
ATTCAGACAAGTATGTGAAAATAAATATATCCTTAAAGTGCATATAAATTTAAAAAAAACGTATAAACATTTTGAGTTTTGTTTTTTTGCAAATTCTCGACTGGCCTTATAATTGAAAAGGTTATAAAAATATTGAAAATAAAAAATAAGTTGCATGCAAATATTAAGTGTAAAATTTTAAATAGTTTTTATGTAATACTATAATTTCTACTTTATAATTTGCTTTTTTTTTAAAGTAATTTAATTATTTTTTCTTAATTTCAAACTTTTTTTAGCTTTTTTTTAAATTTTTTCTTGGTGGAACATATTAAGTGCGTAAGCCAATATCAGCTGCAAAAATTATGACTTGTGAATTTCAAAGTTTCGAAAGATAAACTTTGTACGAATATAAATTTAAATGTGTGAGATTCGATGAAAAAGTATGATAAAGATAGTGTCATGCTAAATTCGATTAATATTTCAAAATATCATACTCGATCTAAATTAGTTTTAATATTGTTCTGATTTTACTAAAATTTTGCAGCAATTATGTTATTCATACTTTGTGGTTCTCTTAATGATAGATTACTATAGATTGATTTTTTTTAAATTATACCCAAGAGTCTTATTCTAATATATCCTTGACGAATATGGGGACACCTGTATATAAAACATGGTGGTCAGCCATCAGACAAATAGGGGGAATAACATGTAGCATACGAAAACATGCACGTGCCGCAACTATTCGGGACTGGTGGAAGTGTGATCATAGCCTCTCCGCGGCGGCCGCTAGAAACAAGCCTTTTAAAAAGGTTTGGCTAATATGACCAGGCTGGTTCCTCAGGTTGGCGACAGGTTAATTCCCTGTCCCGTAAAACTAAATGAATTACGAGACTGACAACACGCCTCGGAAACGGACTGATCTCACGACGACAACCCACACAACGAAACCGGAAAAACGATTTACGAATTTTCTTATGGAACGTACGATCGCTCTATAGAGCTCGAGCTGATCAGCAGCTAGCCGATGCCCTGTCAAAATATAAAGCTGACATAACAGCTCTCCAAGAAAACAGATGGACAGGGAATGGTGTTTTACAGAAGAAAGAATATGACATATACTACAGCTGTCAACAAAACATACAAACATACATACAAAACACCATGTGCTCGGGGTAGGCTTCCTAGTCAGCGAAAAAATGAAGTCTACCATCATTGGCTTTAACACTATAAGCGAAAGGCTATGCACCCTTCGCGTGCGAGGAAAATTTACGAACATCAGCCTCATTAACGTTCACGGACCTACGGAGGAGTCCTCAGATGAAGAAAAAGAGACTTACTACGAACAAGTCGAGAGGGTCCTCAATGCCTGTCCAAGGTATGATGTTAAAATCATCCTTGGGGATTTGAACGCGAAATAAGGTCGGGAGCCGGTATTCAGGCATTACGCAGGCACCCATAGTTTGCATGAGAACACTAATGACAATGGACTTCGAGCCTTAGAATTGGCAGCATCGAAAAACATGGTCGTAGCCAGTACCAGGTTCCCGCGTAAAGATATCTACAAAGCCACCTGGGTATCACCTGATGGAGTTACTCGTAACCAAATAGACCACTTGTTGATAGACCGTCGCCACTACTCGAACTTGATGAATGTACGAACGTACCGAGGTGCCAATATCGACTCTGATCACTACCTTGTTGGTATGGTTTTCCGAGGGCGGACTGCCTTGCGAAGACGTATTGCATCCGCCGATCAGGTTCGAAGCAACACGGCTGCCCTGCGCAATGAAAACACCAGTAACACCTTTGGTAATGCGTTAGGACCCGCCCTAAAATCACTTGATTTAGGGAGAGTAAGTCCTGGAGTCAGTATGCTGGGCGTAAATGAGAAGTGGACACGCGTTAAGAATACTGTCATTAGTACTGCCAACTACATCTTAGGCAGCAGTCGTAAAAATCGTAACGACTGGTTTGATAATGAATGCAAGCTAGCCACTGAACGTAAGAATGTTGCGTACCGATCAATTCAACAACAATATCATAGAACGCGGGCACGCGAAGAGGAATATAAAGAGCTCAGAAGAATAGAAAAACGGTTTCACAGCCTGGGAGAGGAATCTAATCTGTGAAATAGAAAATAGCTGAGAGCGAGGTCCGAACCAGGCGCGGAAGTTCTACCAATCCGTCCAAAACATGACGCAGTACCGCGCTGTACATACTGCAAGGACGGAGAGGGAATTCTGATCACCGGTCCTGAAAGCATACTGGAGCGATGGGAAGTGTACTTTAATGAATTGCTAAATGGTCAGCTCACTGCAGAAGTAGAGGTTTTACTACTTCAAGAAGAATACCCTATGTTGCCGCCACCAAGCATAGAAGAGGTTGAGAAGGCTATAGGCTGGCTTAAGCAGAACAAAACCCCAGGAGCCGATGGCATACCAGCCGAATTATTTCATCACGGCGGGCCAGCCTTACGTCAAGCAACTCATGATATTATAGTGCACGTATGGGAGCAGGAAGAAATGCCAGAAGACTGGGGAAAAGGTATAATATGCCCCATACATAAGAAGGGAGATGTCACAACGTGCAGCAATTATAGAGGTATCACGTTGTTGAGTACCGCCTATAAGATACTCTCCTCTATCCTACAAGACCGGATAACTCCATACGCTTAAATCATCATCGGACAATATCAGTGTGGATTCATTCCAGGCAAATCAACAACTGATCAGATCTTTACCCTTAGGCAGGCGATGGAAAAATGTCTAGAATTTAACATCCCAACTCCCAACATACCATCTGTTTATAGACTTTAAGGCCGCCTATGATAGCATAGCCAGGGTAGAACTTTACAAAACCCTGAGAGAATTCGGCATCCAAAATTAATTGACACGACTATGTAGGTTGACCATGACCAACGTAACAAGCCAAGTAAAAATAGCCGGTTTGCTATCCAGACCAATCAACATCTTTAATGGACTCCGACAAGGGGACGGTCTGCCCTGCCTCCTCTTCAACCTGGCGTTGGAGAGAGCAATCCGTGACTCTGGCACGGCAACAAGAGGGACCATCGTCAACAGGTCCCGCCAGTTACTGGCTTACGCAGAAGACATCGACATCAATGGAAGAACCGAACAAGCTGTACACGATTCCTTCATCCAGATCGAGCAGGCGGCACAAAATCTAGGGCTACACATTAGTGAAGGTTAAACAAAGTACATGGTGGCGTCGAATGCGCGAGGAACAGTTGGTCAAACAATCAAGGCAGCGGAGCACGAATTTGAAGTGGTGAAATCCTTTAAATACCTTGGGTCAATAGTAGCAGCCGATAACAATATAGAAGAAGAAATACGCGAGCAGCTTCTCAAACCCAACAATCAAAGCTCTTCAAATCCAGAAATCTCACCAGAACTTCAAAACTGCTGCTGTACAGGACCATGGTCCTGCCAGTACTCACATATGGATCCGAGACTTGGGTGCTTAGCAAAGACACTCCGACCTCTTAGCTGCGTTCGAGAGAAAAGCCTTAAGGAGAATTGTGGGCCCCATATGTTAGGAAGGACGATTCTGGAGACGGTACAGTCATGAATTGTACGCAATCTACCTTGAAGCAGATATCGTGACAAAAATTAAGCTCGGTAGACTCCGGTGGGCAGGGCACCTAGCTCGCATGAGCGAAGAGGAACCTGCTCGGAAAGTTCTTTGTGGTACTTTCTATGGTAGACGACAGCGTGGTAGACCATGCTTGCGCTGGAGAGATGGCGTAGACCAGGACGCCCGAAGCCTTGGGGTGCGCAACTGTATGGCATCAGCTCAAGACCGGAATAGGTGGAGAGACTTGTTGAAAGAGGCCAGGAACATAACCCGGTTGTCGAGCCGATGATGACGATGAAATTAATTAACAGGCACATTTGGTTTAAAGTCGGCTTTATTAGAAAATATGTAAAAGTAATAAAACCAAAACTGGCACTATACCGAACTTTTTCAAAAAACCCTTTATTTCTTAAATACCCATTATCTTTTTTGTAATCCCAAAAAGCCAATTTATTAAAAGAAAGTAAAACTTTATTTTGGCAAAGTAACATAAGATTTCAATCTTTTTTCAAAGAGTTATCGACCATTGAAGTAAGCCCAAAACTTTAAACGGCTGTATTTAAGAACTAGGATTTTTGTTTAACGCCATTTTTGTTCTCAGCGTACGATATGTGTACTGCGTACGGAGTGATTTTCATTTAACTTAGTTCCTAATCATAGGCAAAAGAATGATTAATTCATATAAGTGGTACATTTTTGTTTACAAAAGAACAATTTAATAAATTAAAACCTAGGTAACCAAAATCTGTAATAATGCCCGTTAAACTTTTAATATACTCACACAAACCAATCGACAGCAAAGAGCAAGGTGACATCTTGAACAGGAGCATCAATAGCCGATAAAACAACCAACAACAGCACCAATGCAGCACTAGGGACACTAGCCGAGCTCATCGAAGCTGCAGTTGCGGTCAACAGAACCGTGACCAACTCCCCAAAGCCCAAAGTCATTCCACTCATCTGAGCTATAAATATCGAGGCGATGGATATGAACAGCGCTGTGCCGTCCATATTAATGTTGCACCCAATCGGAAGGACGAACCGAGTAATCCTTTGATCTACATGTAATTTGTCATTCATACAACGGAATGTAATTGGTAACGCTGCAGCACTATTTGGTAGTTCCATTAAACATTTTAAAATAAAATAAAAGTTTTTATAAGAAATTCGAAATATTTTGCTAGTTTTTTTTTAATGTATAATCAAAAAATACACTTACGTTGAGGCTGTCGCAAATGCGGTGAGCATCGCTTGAATGAGTCCACAGTAGAACTTGAACGGATTCCGACGCAGGAATACAAAATAAATTAATTGCATTATAATAAACTGATAGAGGAAGACACCAATCGCAACGGTTATAATGAACCACATTAGTTGCGCCATCACCAGATTAAGATCGCTCACTCCGAGAATTTTCCCAGCAATTACGGAACTGATCCCAATTGGCGTTAGCCACATCACGCAGGTGACCATCTTCATCACAACCTCAAAAACAGCCGAAAAGAAATCTATCACAACTTGGCCCTTGCTGCCGATCGTACCGAGCAGGGTTCCGAAAACCAAACAGAAGAACACAATGCCCAGAGTGTTGGTACCTGTTCGATATTGTACAACTCGAATGAGTTCTACTTCGCTGCCGCTAGATTGATCGCCAGCAGTATCATCGGCCATATCGGTGGAGGTCTCATTAAGGGTTTCATTGAAGCTCTGATGTATTGATGGTTTCGGGACATAGACAGTGTGAGCTTGTTGGAACGCAGCTTGGAATAAATTGTCCGGAAAAACGTTTCTGCAAAATAGAAAAATAGTTGAATTTATAATAGTGACTTCAAAATTGTTAGAGAAAACTTAAAAAAAATGTGAAGAATATGTATACTTTTAATAACTTGAATTACTTCTTTAATTTCCTTTTTTGTTAAAAACACATATACATTTGCTACATGTTGTTCATGTCAGCTCTTCGTTGACAAGAGAAGGGATGAAAACCGCTTGCTTAGAAAAAAAGGAACATGATCAGCGGTTAAGGAGATACAGAGATGCTTTAGCAGAAAACAGGTGTGGAACTTCTGCAGAAGAGTAAAAAAGAAAACAAAAGGATTCACTAGCCGTCCTAGAGGGTGTAAAAGTAAGGAATGAATCACTATAGTGGACACGCAGCTGATGTTTCAAATCTGAAGAGTTAACGTCAACCAGGTGCTTAATGGCGATGAAGGTCAAGATTCCGCCAACTAGCAGCCCCGTCAAGTCTATTTGGTTGATGATCTTGAGTTTCACCCACCCGACCTAAATGCGATCAAGGTAGTCATCACTAGGGAAAAATCGAACGAAGCCGCCGGTGACGCTGGTCTACAGGCGGAGCTTTTCATAGTCTCTTAAACATCGTGTACAATATCCTGTCCAGCGTATTATGTGAACGCCTGAAGCCAGTTACTGACGAAATAATTGGCTCTTACAACTGTGGTTTCAGACCTGGAAAATCTACCATCGACCGAATCTTCACATTGCCCCAAGTCCAAGCTGATTATGACAGTGTGAACAGGCGTAAGCTATATCGTGCCATGTCAAGTTCAGGTATCCCTGCCAAACTGATACGCCTTATCAGAATGACGTTGAGAAAAGCTCGCTATTTCGTCAAAATTGGAAGAGATTCAACCGAAACCTTCGAAACTACCAGAGGACTGCGGGCTTTCATGTAGCTGCTTCATGAAAGAGTCCCTGCTGCTTCATGAAAGAGTCCCTTTATTACCAAAATGTCAGAGGGCTTCGTACCAAAACTTCTGCAGTCTATCTTAATTCACTAACCTTACCCTATGACATTTTTGCACTAACTGAAACTAACCTGTTTCCCAGTATTAACAATAGTGAGCTCTTTAACCCCGACTTCAACGTCTTTCGAGTAGACGGCTCTTTGCACGATGATGTATCCGTTGGACGCGGTGTTCTATTAGCAGTTCACAATCGATTTGATTCGACTCTTTTCAAAATATCTAATTCCTCCTCCTTTGAGTATGTCTGTGTGAAATCAACAATCGCCAAAGTAAACCTTTATATAGCTTGCTGTTATATTAAACCTTGCCAGCCTATTCAATGTTATCAGCTCGCAGTTGATGCTATAGATTCTATCTTTGAAGCAGCTGAACCATCTGACTTGGTTTTAATTCTAGGTGATTTCAACTTTCCGAATCTCCAATGGACTCTCTCTGATGATGAATCACACTATATGAGTTCTAATGCCATAACTGCTAAGGAAATCTTATTTACTGATTGTCTCTCTGACTCAGATCTTTACCAAATTAGTGGTGTCAAAAATAATTTAGACCGTCAACTAGATCTTATCTTCTCCTCTGATGTGGACAATTGTGTAGTTTCGCCGAGTAATCATCTTCTTTCTACTCTAGACCCATACCATCCCCCTATTTTCCTTTCTTTTTCTTATGACTCGTCCCATATCGCCACTGCTCCGGATAAGGTAATGGCTTTTAATTTTCGTAAGGCAAATTTCCCTAAACTAAATAACTTGCTACGTGCCGTCGATTTTGATATTATCTTTGAAAGTCACGACATCAATTCTGCCCTTCACCATTTTTACTCTCTAATATTTTGTTGCCTTAGCCAATCAGTACCTATTTCTCCCCAAAAAAACATTTCATCTAGCCCGCCATGGTATAATAATGAATTGAAATCTCTTCGAAATAAAAGAAACAAACTTTGGCGTAAGTACTTGCAATCTCGTACGGGCTATGATTTCTCTACCTTTCAAAGTGCAAACCATAATTTCGCCGAACTCTGTAAGTCTCTCTACCATAAATACCTTAGTCAAGTTCAATCTAACATTTTATCCGACCCAAAAAGTTTTTTTAATTTCATTAATGCTAAAAGAAAGTCGGATAACTACCCTTCTACGCTTACTTATTTGAATACCAGTTCAGACGATCCTTCAGTTATCGCTAACCTTTTTGCCCAATTTTTCAGTCAATCATTTTCTGATAACACTTCCCTACCAGACTCGGATTACTTTTCCTTCTTAGACACCTGCTCCCAAACTTCACTGTCTTCAATCGTCATTCCCCCTTCTATCGTTGAAGATAAGATTAATAAACTCAAGGTTAAATTTACTGGTGGTCCTGATGGCTTGCCCTCATTAATATTAAAAAATTGCTCGTCAACTTTAATTGAGCCATTGACCACTCTTTTTCAGCTCTCAATCTCACAAGGAATATTTCCTTCTCGTTGGAAAAATTCCTATATTATCCCGATCCATAAGAAAGGCTCTAAAAAAGAAATATGTAACTACCGCCCCATAGCTAAGCTGTCGTGTATTCCTAAGCTTTTTGAAAGCATAGTCTATGACACTTTGCTTTTCCATTGTAAACAAATTTTTTTCCCCAATCAACACGGTTTTCTTACCGGTAGATCAACTACTACAAACCTAGTTGATTTTGTCTCTGGCACTATATGCACCATGGAGGCTGGGAATGAAGTTGACGTCATCGCTACTGATCTCAGCAAAGCCTTTGATAAAATTTCTCATTCCCTTATTCTCTTCAAACTCAAAGCACTTGGCTTCCCTCCCTCCTTCATTGCATGGATCCAATCATATCTGAGCGATAGGCAGTACACAATCCTTTTTAGAGGTATCGAATCAAATCCCATCCTTGCAACCTCTGTCGTTCCGCAGGGAAGCCATCTCGGCCCTCTGATTTTCATTTTGACCATTAACGATGTAGACTGCGTCATCAATGATTCTATGATTTCTGTTTATGCTGATGATAAAAAAATCTACAAAAAAATTTCCTCTCACCTTCCGATTCCATTCTTCTTCAGCAAGATTTAAATAGATTTTCTATCTGGTGCCAGAAGAACTTTCTTGAACTTAATGTTAGTATGTGTCAAGCTATAACATACTCCCGTAAACGCTCACCTCTCCCTCCTCGAACATACTTTATTAACAATGAGACAGTCACAGTAGTTGATTCACTATGTGATTTAGGTATTCTTTGTGATAAAGAACTTAATTTTAGATCTCACATTACCACATCTATTAATAGAGCTAACTCTGCACTTGGTTTCGTTAAGCGCTGGTCAAAAGAATTTTCAGACCCCTACGTTACAAAATCCCTTTACCTCACATTTGTTAGGCCCCTTCTTGAATATGCCAGCCAGGTTTGGTCACCCTGTTACAATACCCATTCCCTTCGTATCGAAGCCGTTCAACGAAGATTCCTTCGATTTGCACTTCGCGGGCTTCCCTGGCTTGATTCGTTTCACCTCCCACCCTATGCTGATCGTCTTCAACTTATTAATCTGCAACCTGTTGATAAACGTCGCAAAGTAGCCGACATTGTATTCGTTCATCAAATTTTAGCCGGTAATATTGATTGTCCCACACTTCTCCAAAAAATCTCATTGCATACTAACCCTAGAAATCTTAGATTGGTGTCCCTCTTTGATGTCAATTTTCACCGAACTAATTATGGTAGTAATGAACCATTGACACGCATGCTTCGTTTCTCCAACATTATGCAAAATTCTTTCGACTTTCACACCTCCAAACACTCTCTCAAAATCTCGCTATATTCCCAACCTTAACCACACAATCCCGCCACTGTGTTTAAACACTCTCTTCTAGTTCTTAACCGCTCTCAATTCAAAGCCCACTTCATCCTCAATTTTTTTTCTTTTTTTTAAGTTTTTTAAGTTTTTTTTTTTTTTTAAAAAACTGGTGGGTGGGCCTACGGGCCCAGACTAATATTAAAATATAAATAAAAAAAAAAAAAAATAAAAAAAAAAAAAAAAAAAAACAAAAACAAAAAAAAAAAAAAAAAATAAAAAAAAAAATAAATAAAAATAAAAAAAAAACCCACCATAGATTTTAAGTTTAGTTTTAAGTTTGCACGCTTGTATTAAGCTAAATAAATAAATACAGTGCGCAGCACCCAGACCAACGCAACTGGCACTTTTTCAAAAATCCAAGCATTATATTGGAAATGCAGATGACTTCGACATAATGGTAAGAACCTGGGCACTACTGTGAACTCTGAAAATGATATCAGCGCTGAAATAAAGCGTAGAATAACTCTAACTAATCGCTGTTTCTTTGGAGGAATAAAATCAATTGAGGAATAAAATCTTATCGAGAAGTACCAAGGAGACGATTGCTCTATAGTGCAGAAGAATGGACACTCTCCTTTCCTAGGCGGATGAAAGCTCCCTTGGTTTCTTCGAGAGAAAAGTACGACGCATAATGTATGGGCCGGTTTGTGTTGACGTCGCGTGCGTCGTGCCCCTGGTGAAAAAAATACGTGTTCAACGGTTAAGATGGCTAGGGCATGTAGAGCAAACAAACGTCGACACTCCATCCCGTGAGGTACTCAATGCTAACCTAGAGGGAACGAGAAACAGAGGCAGACTTCAAGTGGACTAGTCAGTTTTCCACTATGATAATTTTGAAATGCACGTTTAATTCGCTTGTAGATCAAGAGTGCAAGGCTTCATAGTAATAAACATTGAACTTTATTTTCTTTAACGTTAATCAATACGATAGTTAATCGATGAAAAAGTCTTTCCTACCTATTACCTTTTTTCGGAACAAAATCCGAGTCAGGAAGGAAATATATCAACAGGAAATAAAACAAGAATAAGGAAGGCCTGCTATAAGGTTATCAGGTTATCTATTATTAACTGGACATCTTGTGTGTGTGTTCATATTCAAAGATAATATATCAAAAACTTTGGGGGTTCATGGGATTGAAATTAATTCACATTGTATTATTACAGTTCTGGAAAAAAATTAAAAAAAGATGTACAAATAAAGAAACCTTACTTCAATTATGTTTTATCTCAATTTATTTGTTAGGATTTATTATTGATATTTGATACTTTTTGATAATCAATGTTTTATAAAAGTTTAAGAAGCTTCCGTAGAACAAAATTTAAACCCCTTGGGCCGATAATGAGAAAATCAAAAACCATATATTTGACTAGGTTAGCAATGTTTTAATTTCAATTTTTTTAATAAAAATATATAGTGACAGTTTATGAAACAAAAACAATTATCACAATTATAAGAGCTGTTTTTGAAAAAGTACAACTGTTAACAGGTTTTTTTTTTTTTTAAATCTTAAAGGTGTTAAAAAAACTGTTGATTGTAAATTTTTTTTTTTTTTTAATTCAAAAAAGGAGTCTTGAAAATTTAACTTGAATATCTTAACAGTTTTATCATAAAAGCAGTTGTATCGTTTTTGACTAAATTGAAAACAAAAGACTGGTATGACAGGTACTATTCCCAATAATTTTTAGATTTTCTTCTAAATGACATTTATTTTTTTTTGTTTTTAATATGTGGAATAAATATTCTTTGAGAAAAACATACTTTTTAAACTTCGAAAACAATTTTAATAAAAAATAAACGCGTTCTGGGGGAAAAATTAAAAATACTTAATAACAAGCCTAAGAAAAATCGGCTGAGCCATTTAGGTTTAGGTTGTAACCAAACACACAGACAGACAGAAGCAATTGCGAGACCCAAATTTCTTATCTTCCACATAATAGTAATTTTAAGTATGATCAAAATCTTAAGTTTTATTTTCTTACGAACGTATATTTTACCATAAAATACATTGCAATTAAAAATGTAATAGCCTTTCCCGCAGTTGGTTTTTTATTTTAAAATAAAAATATCGATTTGAACAACATCAATTATGTGTCTGCAAATTAAAACTAAAAATTGTTTAATCAATCATTTAAATTTATTTTATGAAGTCGCCATTTCGTCGCTTTTCCGGGAGAGTGGCATAAGTCGAAATTTGTTGTTTTTTAGTTTAGAACACAGAACTGAGCTGAAAAAAAACACAATTTTTCTGTGTAATCGGCATTAACCTACTTCTTCATTTTCCGAGTTATGAAAAAGCGCAGCTGTCAATTTTCAAAAACATCCCTGTCATTTTCTAAGTATTTTCGAAAAACCGCATAAATCAATTTTTGTTTTTTTAAATATTTCGTTTTCTATAAAACTTAACAAACAAAAAATGCAATTTTTTCATGTATTCAACAATTAAGTTTGGTTTTTTATGAACAACGAATTTTTTTTCCAATATGAAAAAAAAACTTTAAAAGGCTCTCCTGAAAATTTACAAATTTCGACTTATGCCTGTCTGCCGGAAAAGCGCCGATTTGTAAATTCAAATTTTTTTTTTAAGTTTTCCAAGAGGTAGTAAGTTAAATACCAGTTAGTTGTGCAAAACAGAAAAACAAAACAAATATGACACCAGAAAAAAAAGGCTGGAAGTTACTAATTTTAACGGAGTATTCCCGAAGAATTTACTTTTTTAACTAACAGTTATTCAAATGATAACACATTTCGTCCAGGCTAATTAGCTAATTCAAATTCAACGACTTGCAATTGAAAACATTATGGCAAGTAATAAATTGTTTAAGTCCAATAAAGGCAGTGATGAGCTGTGTGTCGACAGTTCTATATTAAAAAAGAACAACATGATTCACACAGAATATTTTGGAAGGTACCTAAGTCATGAATCTTGAGTTCATATACATACTTAAAATCTATGGCGCAAAATTTTAATTGAATTAGTACGATGCTAAGGCTGTTTTAGTACGAGTATGATACTTGGTTAAAACAACGAATTTGCAAATTTTAATCGAATATAGCATCATACTTTCTCTACCCTTTTATTAAAGTTAAAATCATCGAATACCTACTTTATTTTTTTAGTATCGTGCTAGCTTCATATGACTCTTTGACATTTGCAAACATCAAAAAAGGTTCATGTACTTACTTTTTTACACGAAATGTCATTGTTTTAGGTGTGTTCAAAAGCAATTTATTAAAAAAATTCTTTTAGTACGATACTAGTTGGAAAATGTTTAAAATTAAGATTGAGTTAGTAAGCTACTATAAAGTTAGCAAATTGTTAAGCATAAGGTAATAATAGGCTGTTTAAAAATTTGCGCTTATTTCTTTTTGTTGAAATTAGTAACTTACTCTTTTTACTTTTTTATTTTAATGTGTTTCTTGCTTATTAAAGGATTTTATAATTTTTGTTCATGATATTACAGAATTTAAGATTTACAGAACTTCCTGTTTTAAAGAATTTTGGAATACAAAATAACAAAATTACAGAGAAATGGAATACAGAATTAAAGCCACACACATTTTTTGATTCATTTACAGAATTTCGGAAATTCAATGTTTTGGAATACACAATAACGATCCGTTCCCTGATTTTATTTTAACAATAACAATTTGAGATAGGGTGTTTTGAAAAAATAGTACAGAGGGAAATTTAATTTTTTTTGCGGAAAATGAAGTATAACTACTGCAATTGAAGCAAAGTGTTACCACTGGTTAGAAACTTAGAAAACTGCATTAACACAATCCTTGTAAGTCTGCACAATCGAGTTTTAACTTATTTTCCATGCATTCCATGACATCAAATATAAATTATAAATCCTTTAAAAAATGCAATGATAGGTCATTTTGAATTCTTTATTGTACTACATAAGATATACTTAAATGTACAAAAGTCCATATTTTCTGAGTTTATATATTCATGGAGAAGATAACTTTTTATACAAGGATATAAAACAAATGTTCTGATACAACGTGATTTGATTCTAAAACAGTCAAGTAGCATACAATTATTTATAAATTAGAGGTTTTTTGTGTTAGGATAATAATCATCGGGACAATTGTGTTTGTTTAACAAATTTAATTTTTATCTAAAGTTTTATCATCCACTCTGTATTGAGCAAACATCTGCACTCTTTTTATTCTAAGGAACGAAGAATTTATGGCTAAAACTTAATTTTGCTTTGGCAGAAGATTAAGTTCTTGCTGGCTGCTAAATTAAATATCGAAAATTTGTCTGTTTAAGAACTTCCTTTTCTACGCATTTAAACCAAAAGTCACGAGATCGATCATTTATGACCAAAAATATTTCGCTAAGTTTTTAATATTCCATTGCCAAAAATTATTTAATTGAAAATCCCCATGCTTGGAGTCTATGTATGCACATTTATTATATATTTTATATCTATGTATGTATGTATATCATTTTTATATAATTCAAACATATTCATCAAAATTCATGTCATTATTTTCTTAAAACATACATTTTATGTATTACCAAGAAAAAGATATTGTTAGTATTAATTATTTTTTGTTTCTTTCTTTAATTATGTCAAAACCAAGATTGTTTTATTATTTTTGTTGGCATCCCTTGCAAAAATTTTAAAGAGAATTAAAAGAGCGAAATCATTAAAATTCTCGCAACTTGACTATGACAAATTAGACCGGAAGTCAGTCATATGAACGGGGGTTTTTCTTTTTTTTTTTTTGTTTCTCAAAAAAGAACAATAGAATTTAAACATATCTCTTCGAACAGGTGAGGTACATTGAAGTAAATAAATACAAATGAATTTAAATATATTACCTTCCCAAGTCCAAAAGACTGTCTAAAAGATTTGCTGCTTTGTTGTCAGCAGAACGATCCGCATTGTTATGCATTCCCGGATCACCTGGGTGAATGAGCAGGACTAGTCCGATGCCAAGCAGTGCATTGAAGAAAGACGTGGCTGCAAAGTACACCAAAGTTCTAAGGGCGATCTTTCCATTCATACGGGCGTTTAGACTAGCCGAACCAGCAATTAAACTCGATATGACAAGAGGAAGTATCATCAGCTTAAGGACCCGCATAAAGAGCTCGCCGGGGTATGAAATGAGCATAATGGAATCTGCATGTAGTTTCAGTGGTCGTAAGCAGAATCCTGAAAATAAAAATATAATAGCTTAGAATAATATGGTAGGTTTGATTTGAATTATTTTGAAAAATTTTTCGATTAATCGTAACAGTGTTTAATCTTTGCTACTTAGGTAATTAATAAATATTTCAAAAAAAAAAACACAAAAAAAAAATTAGCTGAGGTCGCACCGGTACGTTTATTATATAACGAAAGACAATGCAAAGCATTTATGAAAGATCATGATCCTTGTTGTTGTGATATTAATGAAGAATCGCATCACAAAAACCTACATATATTCCCAAGCCGATTGAATGTTGAAAAGTTCCCACTATTTTTAATATTTTAAAGTTAAAGTTAAATAAAAATTAAAACAAATAGCTTTTTAACAATTTACCAAGAGATTTCTTGGAAATTTGTTTTAAGGTTTTCTTCTTTTTTTCCATTTGCCATAAAGGGTGATGAGAAATGTTAAAAGTTAACCACTAATAATATTTTAACCCTGACCGAGAAGCTTTTCACACAGCTTTTGACTCACACTCTATAGCCGTGTGTACAGGGTTAAAGTTTTAGAAAGTAAGTTGAAGTCTGACATAGAAAGTAATGAAGTATTAAAAAACTCTCATTTCAGCTCAAGTATATTATTCAGATATTTAATGCCAAGAACGAAGGGAACAACAATTGGTATATTGTATGAAGGTTTTTTTTATAATACAAACTCTATATACTACTGAAATAAATCAGCCAAGTAGAAGACTTAGACAAAATAGCTTTTTTGCCTTTAGTTCACAAAAATTGGCGTTTCGTCCCGGCGATCTCACATGGACTCATCAGTTGACTCTGAGGACTTGTCAATACCCAATTTTTGTTAAATTCAGTTCATCTTACATCGATTTTTTGACAGAAATCCAATGTGAACTATACCCAACTGGTATATTGCTTATGAAAGATCTTATATATTGAGGATTTTATTATTTGTAGTTTTTATTTCCATTTAGTGGATTTTGCCGAAGCTTTTATCTCATGAGCATACATTATAAGTTTCTGCAATTAGGGAAGTTATATCTTTTTATATGATAAAAGCTGTGTCCGAAAGTGTGAGAGTAAGTTTATTTCTCACTTCTGAATCCATCTATCTCTGAAACTGCCTATATATGCTTAACACATTAAGTTATGAAATTCTTATAGTTGGTTGTTTGAATTTGATTTATGCGACAACAAAGTAAGAGAAAATAAATAAATAAATTTGGAGTTCGAAAAGCTAAAATGATAAGCATGACTTTCTATACTCTTGGAGGATATGTCACTCCATCGCAAGATGAAGTATTGCTGAAAAAATATTTCCGGGCTTTGGCGTCAGTGTTTGGGAAGCGATCACCAGCTATCGGCGTGACACTCCAACGCAGTAACGCACTAACAGTTTCACCAAGGGAAACTACTAAACAATGTAAAATACAGGTCCCAAATAGCTTTAGTTTGTTTCTGAAAATAAGGTAGAAGAATCCTGAACTTGGATGTGTCATTTGGATGACATCATCTATCTATCTAAGATCATTTTTACACATATTTATTTAATAATATTATATTAAAATATCCTTGAAATTTTATCTGCATATTATATAATATTGCATATTGTAGGTCTTCAATTATAGGTAATCCCAAGTAGCTTGATGCCCTAACTAGCGTAATCAAATTCCACCCACATAATTATTGTACACATTATCCTGTCATTTCAATTAGGATCTCGTTTATAGTATACATACATATATCTATACCTCCCTATCTACATTCACTTGTTGTATACAAATGAGGGCATTAGTGCATTAGATTCAAATGAATTTGAATTCAAAGCAGTAGCATCAACAGTGTGGTGGTATATAGTATCTGTACATAATATTTGCATATTAACTTTTTTAGCTAGAACACTATAGCACCACCACTCTATACATATTCATATCTGTGTACATAGAATCTCCGAAGCTCATCAGGAAACCTTGATTTTATTTTTCAAGTTGTTTTCACATTATATCCCCTTTCGTTATAAGATTTTTAACACAATAGAGTGGCATGTGGTTCAAACAAGGGTACCTGTTGTTGATTTGTTTAGAGCTCAGCTGCCGTCATCGTCCTTGTCGGTAGGTGTCGTTTAGACACCCTTTGATATGCCACTTATCTCTGTTTCTGAAAACATATACACTTTCATCTAAAACATAACTTGAGTGTCAACTTTACAAAGCATAAGCGCAGTCCATTTTAGCAGTGACTTTTAACGTAGAATGGCATCCATATTTAGATGCAATTTTTATGCGTTAATTTAAGATATTTCATGTGCAAAATGTTCTTATGTGAATTCTACTCAAAGTCCTATTAAGATTTTCTGTGATCTGTAGATCCTAAGCTGACATTATCACATCACAGTTCACAAGGTTGTAAGATATTTGTAAATATTTTACTTAAACATCTGACAATACATATTTTAGATCTTCGTCAATACTAAGCTTAACTAGACGCGAAAGTGTAGTGTAGTCTTCTTTCCTGATATTTCTTATTTCCGGTTGAAAGCATACTAAGTGAAATGGTAAAAGTTTTATCAAAATAAACTCTCAAGAACGTTGACCTGTTAGATTACGTTTACTCCATTTACTTTATATTCTTCTTAAATTCTTTTTTTCTTAACACTTTTTTAAAACTCAGTTTCCTGGATTAAAAGGGTCTTGTTTAATGGTTTCACTTTCGTTTTGAGTTGGATCGTAAACAACAACATAAAATAATCTTGATGTTGCTGCTATTTGATTGGTCGCGTTAAGGAATCACTTGGATAGGCTATCTAGAATAGGTTAGTTTTCATTTGATTTCTAGACGACTAAAACCGGATTGTATAGGTTTAGTGTAAAAAATCAGTTGATACTAAGAAAATTAAATAGAAATACCTATTTTCTTTTTCGTAAATTTGGTGAAGAAATCAATATGTTTTATTTATTGAATTTTTCAATAACGATATTAACAAAAAAGAAACATTTTATTAATTCAATCATTATTAACTTTTATTCTAAACAACACCAAAATAACAAACTCAAATCACATTTGTATAGTCATATGTTTTGAAGTTTCTTATAGAATAGGTTTGTGTACCAAAATGGGATTAGGATAGCGGAAGATCTCTTTTTGCCAACAGGTGTTTTATAATCAGCTGTTTTTTTTACAGTGGATTAAATTAACACAAAGCTATCCAGATAGCTTTGTATAGAATGGTATACAACGCCGCCATTAGTTACACTTTTACATCAGTCGAATTTCTGGAAACTATATTATTTGCTTTTCTAAAGTTTATATTTTTATAAGATATAAAAGAAAATGTAAATAAATGAAAATAATTTTGACTGTTAACCTTTACATAAATGACCTTCCAGAAGTTGATAAACACTGTTTGATTCATCTTAACGCTGATGACGTGCAGCTGATAAGTCGACCGTTTGGTGAAAAGAATGATGCCGTTGTATTAATGAAGAAGGACCTTCTTTTCATTTCTCGTTGGTCTAAGAAAAACCATCTGTACATTAACCCTGTTAAATCAACAGCAAATTCTTTAAGACCAGACCGACTGCTGTAAAGCAGTTCTAAAAAACTTGGAATAGTTTTCAATCGTTACCTCACATGGAATGACCACCTAATTGAAGTATGTAATTTGTAAAGTTCATGGTAGTCTCCGTGTTCCCCAAGTCACTCGAAGTTTCATCCCTACAAAAACTAAACTTCTTTTTGCCAAAACACTTTTACTACCCATTATGTCATATGGAAGTGAAATTTTTTGCATCTTGGACTCAGCCACTAACCGTTAATTAAATGTCGCATATAACAACATTACCCGTTATGTCTATAATCTACGTCGGTATGACCTCTTTTTCTGTTCCCATTTCTGGCTGTAGCCTAGACGATTTATTAAATTTTCGCTCACTTAGCTATCTATACATGAAATCATTCAAACAAAACAGCCTGATTATTTACACGGTAAGATGAACTTCCCTCATTCAACAAGGTCTTTTGGTCTTATACTACGTCGATACAATTTCCTAATTACTGAGCGTCAATTTTTCCTCCATGTTATTCGCCTTTGGAACTCCCTGCCCATAAGTATCAGAAGTGTAAGAAGCACAAGAAGATTTAATTATTTATTTTTCAACTATTTGGCAAATCATTGATAATATCTATCTATTCATTTTTTATTATTTGTTTTCTCTTTTTTATTTAATTTTGTTCTTTTTAAAAAAATAAATATATAAATAGATTTAATAAATTCATTAAATTCAAATTCTTAAATTAATTTAAAAGCTTTCAACAATTTATAAGACTATTGTCCTACTTTGTACGCGATTTTGAAATAAATAAATACTAAATACTACACCGAAAAAAAAAACCTTGGTTGATTTAAACATGTTTCATTGTTAATTAATAATTCAACAATAGTTGTGAATTTAAACAAGTTTCGTGATAAAAACAAACAAGATCGCATTTTTAAATCAACAATGCAGCCGTGATTAATTTTTTTTTGGGTAAGTATCATAAATTTTTTTAAATTAAGCATGTTTGAAGTTGATTTGAATATTTTCTTATTTTCAAGCAACAATGTCATTGTTGATTTTATACTTAATCAACAACAAACGTGTTTAATTTACATTTCAACTGAATATTACGAAAACTAAAATGTTTGTGATTAAAACAACATGTTTGTGATTAAAACAAACAATGTATCATATTCAAATCAACAAATCGGTCTTATATAAGTTTTTTTTCGGAAGAAAATATCATAAATATGTATAATT
Source organism: Philhelius festivus (assembly GCA_963931855.1). Lineage (NCBI taxonomy): Eukaryota > Metazoa > Arthropoda > Insecta > Diptera > Syrphidae > Philhelius > Philhelius festivus. The sequence continues at coordinate 93,395,586 of OZ007554.1, forward strand.
ATATATCTAGAAAAAATATGTTTTTCTTGAAATACTAGGAAAATACAGAATACAGAAAATACAATCAATAGAAATGTTGAAGAAATACAAACGTTGTTAAAGTATCACAAACATGTTGAATTTTAATACTTTTCATATCTAGCCCACAACAAACGCCGTGCCCCATAGCGGAATTTCAATTCAGGTATTTGCAACAGAAATTTTACTAAGTACTGTTGAACGAATAAAGACGCTGTTGAATTATAACGAATTTGCTTGGTTGAAAATGTTTATCTTTAACCAATCAACAGAATTGTTAAGGAAACACAAACGTTGTTAAAGTATCACAAACATGTTGAGTTTGAATACTTTTCGAATTAAAAGTATCACGCACATGTTCAATTGAAAACTTTTCTTATTTAAAGTATCAAGATCATGTTCGAACTGAATACTTTTCTTGTTTAGTCAACAACAAACAACCCTTGCAGAACTGAGTTTCAACTCCTGTGCTTATTCTGATGTGTTTCCTTGTTCTTGTTCATTAGTTCAGCTTTTTTTGATGAGTGTGCACGCGATTAAAGTGAAGAGTGAAAATAAATAAATAATATAATGTAAATCTAAAAGTTAACAAAAGAATAGTGTCAAAAATATATTAAAACACACTATTAAAACACTCTGCTGGAATAACATTGGTAAATATTTAATTCTTAACGTATTAATAAGGCCTTACATTTCATTTACATTTATTATGTTTAAATTTTTAGTTATGAATTGAACATTTTTGTTAGCCATACTTAACTTTATTTTTGTATTATTTTCAGATCAGTTCCGACTTCGAAAGCAAATATCCAAACAAATCGAACTCCTTGATAGAGCGTCGGGAGGATTTTAAATCACTTATTGGTCCAGTTTTAAATGAAAAAGTTAAAGATAAATTCTGTCTTGGACTTTTAAGTGACTTAAATAAACAAAACTTTTCAAAAGGTACCTTGCTTTTTATAAGTTCTTTATTGGTTTAAACTAACATTTCCTTATATTAGCACCAGAAGATGTACTTATTGTTAATTTGCTTCATGCAACACTTCCACCATCAACAAGGCGTTCAAAAGTTGAAAGATTATCCCGAAAAAGGAAATATTTCAAGCCAACTATAAAGTACTCCCAACAGTCTATGATTCTATGTACTTAAAATATTTTGTTTTGCTTAGATTACTAAGAAAATAGCTTATATTTAAATATTAAAAAAAATGTATTTGTTATTACAAAAAATGTTATTCTGTTGTTTTTAATAAAAATTGAAATAAAACTGATTATAACAGTGTCTTGTGTCTCTTTTTCCCGGAACTCTCAGGTGGAAAATCAAAAGTGGTGAGCATTCTCGTATGGAAAAGGATTTTTTTAAAATCTTCATATGGTGAATTCTGCATGTGAAGAAAGGACAACAATAATGGTTTGAACATTTTAAAATTGAAACTAATAGGTACATACAAAATATAAGAAACTTAAAAACGTTTTTTTTTGAAATTATAATGCTTAAATTAATTATGTAATATTGTCACATCAACATTTGCATATTTAAGGAAACACAATTTTCATGTTTCTGACATCACAAACGTTGTTGATCAACAACGATCCTGCTCAATTTCGTATTAATTCGAGCACAATAATATTGTCACACCAACATTTACATATTTAAGGAAACACGATTTTCATGTTCTTAGCATCACAAACGTTTTTGGCTAACAATGTTTATGCTCATGTTACTATTATTTTAGTGATAGTTTGAGCACGAAATTGACAATGGCGTTGTTGATTTGAACAATGAAAATTGTATCATTTAAACAAAAAAATTGAAAATGCCAGCTTGTTCAAGTTAAGTATATTCATATTTGACGCAAAAACAAACAAGGTTCGTGCTTGATTTTACCAAGGTTTTTTTTTCGGTGTAAATAAATACTTTTAAGGGTTTATTAGTAAGAGCAAGTTTTCCCATTAATTATGGAACACAACGTCGTTCAAGTTTCTGTCTCGGCTGGCTTCGCAGTAGCACATTCTAACCTTGTAAGCGAATAATCTGAGACCTTTGTACAGAATTTCGTCAGGCTAGTGCGTGAAATGTTGACCATGTTGGACCATGAGTGTTGTTCACTAGAATACCAGTCTCACGAACTTTTTGGACAAACTTGTGTACAGCAGGCGCGGTGGTGCTTCATTTCGGCCAAAACTTCTTTTCAAAAAACGCACTGTTTGGGCTACACAGCACTCACTTTGGAAATAAGTTTTGAATATTTCCCAACATTGGTTAAGCGTTAAGCTCATTTCGTTCCGCGGAGGTATGATACTGACTTTCTGTCAAGATTTCGAGTAGGAAACAGCGGTCAGTGTCAAAATATCCTATGATTCGAAAAAAAAAAAACACTAGATGGCCTACCGTGTAAATTCTTATATTCGGTAAGGAGTTCGTCAATCCCATTTTTGGTGTGTTTGGGGTTATTGAAACTTCTTTCGTAACCATATTTGTATTCAGTGAGTCAAGGCCGTCAACTTGCGATGCACTTGAGGGGCCTTTCTGGCTAATTCTATTTTCGAAAAAGTTGTACCTACCTGACTCACTTTTTCGGTCAATGGGTGCTGGCAGAGAATCATATTCTCCTTGCCTGAACTATTTGCAAGATTGATACATGTTGGTTTCTTCTTACGTCTTAAATCTGAACTAATGAATGAACTAATACAATTTTCGAATTTTTGCATTAAGAAATTAAAGAAAATTCCAACCAAAAATTACGAACACATAAGAACTCATTAAATATCTACGAAATTTTCAAAAGTGACATAACAATTAACAAGCAAAATGACATAAACATGATAAATCAATAAAAATATATACCAATTACAAACATTCAAATGCCAAGCCTAATTAATTAAGATTGATATTAATTTAACTCACGCTAAATGTCGTTTAACGCAGTTAAAATTGCAAAATAAAGGTATACAAGAAGTGGAAATAAAAAACAATTTCTTAAACGTTTTTTTCTTGGTAATGTTTGCATGAACCAAAACAAAATAGAAACAAAAAATGGTATATGGGTAAAGTTAAAAATATCTATAGAATATACGAAATATAGTTTCCAATTACATATTTATAATAATTCCACTTTCAAGAAACCATCGGCATTGCGTGATAATTTCACTTTCATAAATAATATTCCTTACGAAAAATAGCGACCGGTATCTATTAGTGAACAACAAACAGGATAGGGATCGATTAAAGTGGTTATACTTTTGCGAGTATGTATGTGGGTACCTAGTGCCTATGCTGTATAGTACATATACATCTGTATTAAAATGTCTTTTTTTTAACCAAGGACAGAAAAGAATATTAGATAACATATTTTCTTGTTTTCTTGGATGTTTTCATTTTTTTCGCAAGCTGACATAAGTAATAAATACGGGTCATAGAAATAAGGAGAAGAAAAAATAAAAAAATTAAACCTGACTCTTTTTCGATTGTTGGTAATCCTCCAATTTAATAAGAAAGTTTGAACGAATTTACAATTATGTAATATTTCTCCTTTTATAATTATTCATAGATTAATTTTAATAGAGTGAAACTATGTACATATATGTACATCCTTAGATAGGACACAAATTGATTTCTAGGAGCATGGGCTTTTTAATTTTCAAAAACACCTTGATACATTATGTGTGTCCTTTGCGTATGTACATTATAATAAAGACAGTTACGTGTGTGAGTGGTTTTTTGTTTACACAACAAACGTCCTTGAAGTGACGACATCTAGTATCTACAAGAAAGAATCGTAACAAAATTGGTTTATATTTTTAGAAACCAAATTAATTTCGTTTCTTATTTCCATGGCAATTCAAAGGACTTTATTTTGTTATGATTATTAATACACTATCTTGTACAATTATGCATATTTACTTGTAAATACATACAAGGTAATTTGAACTTTTGCTCGACAGACCAAAAGGAAAGTTTATGCTTGTTACTAATTCGAAAAATTCATGTAAGATAGACCAAAATTTGAGTCGTTTGCGTAAAAATATTATTTAAATTATATTTTAATAAACTACATACATAGATATAAAGATGGAGCCTGTTTTTGATTATAAAAAATAATAGAGTTCTTCCATTCCATTTTGATGTAATGGAATATTGTACAGATTTTTCTAATTGAAAGCTCTCTTTACAGATTTTCAAAATAAATTTACTCACAGACATCGAAAGGTTCTAAGGCTAAGCACTTGCATCAAAATAGTTATTTAGATTCTCATACACTGTTTTTTAGGTTTTAAAAAAATTCCTATATAACAAATTTTATTTAAAGCCGTTATACTGTTAATGGGAAAGACAAAAATAAAAAAAGTTTGTCTATTTTAGGTACTGTCTTAATTGAAAAATGTCCTATATTGAATAATAGATAGAAACAAAATTAAGGGATACCGAAAAAATTTGATCAGAATTCTTGAACGAGTTTTCGAGAAAAATATGACTTTCCATAATGTGTGTTTTTTTTTTTAATAATTAAGATTGTGTTCAAAAATTTTGAATTTTGTTTAAAAAATATATTTGTTTGAATATTTTGATACACAATATATTTTTTTAGCCATCTGAAAAAACAGTTATATACATATCGTTTTTAAGAAAATTGTAAAAAAAATTGTTTTATGGGAGGTTCCATTCGATTTTTTTTATATAAATCTATATTAAAAACTAATTTATTAAATTTTATTTAAATAAGCAAATAAAACTTAAAACTAAAATTAAAAAATAAGAACTCGTCATTAAAAATAAATAAAACAAGATTTCAGTATAGGCCATTGATATTGGTTTTTCATTTAGTTATACATATGCATAATACGTTATACATGCAATACTTTTATGAAAATAAGCCAACAAATTTTATACCTTTTTTTTTGAAAAAATGTTCTTGTTTGATGAGTTCTTTGCAGAGCATAATTTTTCCGCAGAGGAGTTTGTTGGTGGTTTTGTATTTGATGAAGTTTATTTGGCAGAACTTGTTTTCTGATGCTGTGGAACTGTGGGACAAAACCGAAAAGCTTAGCATAAAATCAGAAAGCTCTTGAAACATTGGTTTTTTGACGTTGTTTTTTTTTTTTTTTAATACACTCTAAGATCTGACAATATCTGCTGCAGGTGTAAATTTTTTTTGCAAACCAATTGTTAACTCCATAAAGTAAACGGATGCTTTGAATTCAATTCTTCCAAATCTGAATCTCCATAAAATGGAAATGCTATTAAACTTGGTGAACACAATTGAGAAGGAGCAAGCTCAAGCTTAAATGGAATAGAAGCCAAAATATTGGATACACACAAATTCAATATTACGAACACAACGTAGTAGTAATTGCAAGAGTTGGCGAACTTTTGACTTTTAGGGGCAACATGTTTGACGTTTTAATTTTAACTAGTCGAACCACTCAATGCAGGGTTACATAAGGTTGGAGTGAACTTCTAGCTCTCTTAATTTCCTCATAAATATAATGATTTTGCTTCATAAATTCGGGAAAGATTTAGATCAGCTGACCTTAATGTTAAAAATATGTACAACAGCTATTCCAGGTGCACCTTCAGTTCCAGTTGCAGTAGAATTGTCCGCATACTTTCGGTTGCTACCTACTTGTTATCACTACATGTTCCTATTATAAAACTCAAATCCTTTAAGGATTTGTTTATGCAAAATTATAAGCAATTTTTTTACTTTCTCAAGTTGAGGAATTTCCGTTTTAATTTGATATTGCTAATCTTTTGCACCAAAAAATAAACAGTGTTCAAAAAATGAGAACAAATTCGAAAATGGATAGTCATTTTTTTGTTGAATTGGAGTAGGTTGAAACAGAGATTTTTGAAATGAAGTAGATTTCAATATTTTGGTGATGGTGCGAAGTAGGAAGTAGATTAAAAAAAAATCACAAAAAAGAAGTAGATATATGTACTTCCATTGATGAATTGCATTTTTTTATAAAAACATAGTTTTTGAAAAAAAAAAAAAATGTTATGACAGTAGGGAAAGGTTGGAAACTTTTGTAAATATGCTAAAATCCAAATATAATTTAAAACTCTAGAAAATTGCAAAAGTTAACACATCGTTTTAGCAATAAAAAGTATAGTTAATTTGTTAATTAAATCATTTTTAGTTTTAGAAAATGTTCTAAAGTCTTTCAAAGTGTCACTGAAGAAGGATTTGACAACTCCGTTAAGAGGTTTTGACAGAGGGAATAAGATTTGAAAATCTTATTATCATTCAACACTTCTTAAATAATGAAACAACTAAGACAGTCTTTTATTTTTATAAGGTTTAAAAAAGTAGAAACTATGCGACAAAATACTTCATAAGAACTTTCTTCAGTATAAGAATAAAACACTTTCCTCCAATCTCACAGTAGAAGTTTAAGCCGCACTTTTGGTTTCAGCTTCAGGTCAACAATAAATTTGGTTTCACAGTGTGATTTAAAGCTTCAACAGAGTTCATTCTGTAGTTTAAGTTAAACGACACAATTCTGCTGTTTAAGCATCAGTTCAACAACCCTTCACACATTTGAAAATATTATTTATAGATACACATTTTTTAATTTTGTTTCCTGTCACAGGTCACATTTGAAACAAACTGAACTTTCCTTGATTGTTTTTTTCTATTTTTCAGATAGAAAGAGAAAACAAATAACTCAAACTACGTTCAATAAATTTAAGTTCAGATTAGATTGTGAAACCGGACGAGTTGAACTTCAAATTTAAAGTTCAGGTTCAGCTGAACTTAAGTTTAAACTCCCACTGTAAAACTGGGGGTAACTAGGCAACAAAATGAATATGCAAACATAAACAATTATTCAGAAATATTCAGTGATTCAGTTACATATACGTAAATAGAGTCATCGAACATCAACGTTGAAATGCATTTTCGGCCTTGATCTCGAGCTTCCAGGGAGATCAACTGGCAACGGCAACTTATCTGCAACATCATCCCTTTATGCCAAGCCTATTTATTTTACAAGTGGCTCGTGAAAGCTATTTCGAAACATTTGACGACGATAATATTTTATCGTGTATGACAAGAAACTTCTCCTCCACACTAAGAATCTTATGGATTCCCTATTAAATTCAGTGGCGCAAAATCTTAGTTGAATTAGTACAATGTTAATCGAATATAGCATCACACTTTCTCTACCCTTTTATTAAAATTAAAATCCATCGAATACCTATTTTATTTTTTAGTATCGTGCTATTTACAACCGCCACAATAGGTCTGTTTGCTTAGTTTATTGCACAAACTGTCATTGTTTTAGGTGTGTTCAGAAGCAATTTATTAAGAAAATTGCTTTAGTACGATACTAGTTAGAAAATGTTTAAAATTAAGAATGAGTTAGTAAACTACTTTATCGTCATTTTAACATTCTAATTAAAGGTTGCTTAAAAAAACTTTTTTTTTTTCAATATATAAAGGAGGATTTGACAACCTGTCAATTGCTCCCTTAAAGAAAACCTCTTTTTAGTTCACTTTTCAAAAAAAAAAAAAAAAAAAAAAAAACTACAAACACTTGTCTTTAGTTGGTACGGTTTAACTATTGTATATTATAATTTAGAAAAAAAAAAGAAATATCCAATGCATTACACTTTTTATTTTTATATCTAAGACTACTTACTAAAAAAAGTTGCAGTTGGATTTCTTACAATTAAAATTACATCAATATAATCCAAAATAAAAAAGCTCTCTAGACACAAGTCTTATTTATTTACCACTGAATGTATCATTGTTTTCTGATCATTTATAATACTGTCTGGGTCTTAGTTTTTCAGAAAAGTGCTGACGTCAATTCCTCCTGCACGTCAAATCTTCCCGACCTTACCCTATTGTAATTGTTTGTCTTTGAAAGAAAAAGAAAAAAAACATGTGTCGGGGGAATAATTAGAAAACGCTAGCTTCGAAGTTCGTTCTAATAAGCTATCAAACTGTTCCTTAAGTTATATTATGGTTTAAGGTTAAAATTTAATTTATGTCGCTTAAAATTAACAAAGACTCGACTTTCGCCTTGTTATTAGATTGCTTAGTCTACTACTATCATTAAATTGACTTAGCTCCGGTTTGAAATGTGCAATATTTAAATTGATTTTTATTGAATATTGTCGTCTTAATGTATTGTATTCTACGATAAAGCTTTTGCAATTGCAGTGTCAATATAATAAATTAAATAAGAAAATTTACAACAGTGATTGATATCTGCAATTTTACGGATTGATTAGTCTATAAGAAATCGGTTATCATTTTTTTGTAGCGCTCGCCATTGACGGTGATCTACTCACCAACGTTCCCGTAAAATGAGTGAAACGCTCGTAACGTTTGCACTAACAAACACTGATTTTGATAATAAAGTTTTATTATTTGGACGTGCTGTTCAATCGTCAAACTTGCCATATTTATTAGACATCAGTTCCTAAATAATTAATAAAAGATTTGACAGATGTCACCAAAACAAAAATCTAACAGCGCCAATTAAAAACCCTTTTAAAATGTCATGGAAAAAGGAAAGATTTAATTTTGTTTTATCTATTCTATCCATATATATAAAAATCAATCGCTGTTCGTTTGTCTCGCTAAAACTCGAGAATGGCAAGACCGATTTTGAGATGGTGAGAAACATGATGATGATGTTTTTACACTACAGATTACTGCAGAAATTTACAATGAGACATTGATCATGATAGAAGATAATATGTGTTTATTGATGATAAATAAAGTTTTGACGTGTTTGGGCATGACAGCACTCAATCTTCCTATGCGCGATGCATTTAACCACGAGTTGCAAAGAGAACAACAATACGATACTGAAGTATTAACCGAAACATCTCGTTTAAATGTTCCGCGATTGAATGAACAACAAAGATATACGTACGATACTTTGATCGAAGCTGTGAACAGTGGATCTGGTAGAATTTACTTCCTTTCTGCTCCCGGGGGGAATGGAAAAACGTTCCTAATTTCATTGCTGTTGGCAAAGATCAAATCGTAAAATAATGTAGCCATAGCACTGGCTTCATCTGGAATAGCTGCAAAATTGTTAGAAGGTGGACGAACAGCACATTCTGCCTTGAAATTACCACTAAACATACAAATCAACGAAGCACTAGCTTGCAACATCGCCAAAAACGGCGCAATGGAGAAGATTCTAGAGATAGCAAATTGATCGTTTGGGATGAATGTACGATGGCCCACAAGAGGTCAATCGAGGTACTGGGCAGAACGTTAAGAGATCTTCGTGGCAATAAAATCATTTTTGGTGAAGCTATGATTCTCTTGTCAGGTGATATTCGTCAGGCTCATCCAATTATTCGACGATCAACTGTTGCTGACGAACTAAACGCAGGCTTAAAATCATCTAATTTGTGGCGGCAGGTAAAGACACTAAAATTAACAACTAACATGCGAGTGTTTTTAGAACAAGATTAAACTGCGATTATGTTTTCGAAGCAGTTATTAGATATTGGAAATGGATTTTCGTCACTTTGTCGACTCAAAAGAGGAACTTATCCAGCATGTTTTTACGGACATAAAACAAGAGTTCAGAAACCATAATTGGCTGAGTGAACGAGCAATATTGGCGGCCAAAAACAAAGATGTCGATGATCTCAATGCAACCATTCAGAATTTTCTCCACGGAGAGTTGTTTTTTTTTAAAAACCAGTTGATACAGTTACAAAGCAGAACGACGTAGTCGACCAACCCACGGAATTTTTAAATTCCCTGTATTTGCATGGACTACCACCTCACAATTTACGACTAAAAGTAGGATCAGTTGTGATTATGGTAACATTAATCAACCTCGATTGTGCAATAGGACGATACTGGCTGTAAAAAAGCAAATGAATAACGTCATCAAGGCCAAAATTATCAAAGGAAAATATAAAGCAGAGGATAGCGTTGCCAGACGTCCTAGTATACCCGGGACGTTTCAGACATAAATTCATCTGTTCCGCCGGGGCAGCTTTTTCATCGGGTTGGGGCTTAAACTCACAAAATAATGCCTAATGTACCTAAATATCTTTCAGTGATAAGGAACAATCGCTGCATTGTGATTTAATCTTAAGAAATTGATTTTAAAATTTCAATCAAACAAATCTAACTTAACGAAGAATGTCTTCTTGCAAACTGACATCTGCTATTAAAATTGACAAAAGAAAAATATTTGCAAATGACAAAAAAGTCATTTAATTAGTAATTAATAAAAGAATTTATGTACATATTTATTTTGATTTACACGCATATTATGATTTTTTATTTTGTCCCGGGCAATATGTTGAAATCCCGGAATTTTTCATTATTTTAGCCATTTGTCCCGCCAAGGTGTAAGAAAAATCTGGCAACCCTAGCAGAGGATGTCTTGATCCCGCGTATACCGATGATTCCAACGGATTTGCCATTCGATTTTAAGTGTCTACAATTTCCAGTCCGTCTGGTCTTTGCAATAGCCATAAATAATTCGCAAGCCAGTTGTTAAAAGTTTGCAGAATAAACTTGGAGTTTCCCTGCTTCACGCATGGGCAATTATACGTCGCGTGTTCGCGAGTTGGCAAATCCTCATCTTTATATATTTACGCAGCGCAAAAAAAAAAGACAAAAAGTATATTACATCAGAAAGCTTTAAATTGATTAAGTTTATAACTGTGTTGCATTTAATGTACATAGAAACAAAGTTTGTATTAAGTTTTGACCATATTTTTCAATAATACATGTAGGTGATACGAAGTTCACCGGGTCATCTAGTTTTGTAATATAGGTAATTTATTACATTTTTCCCAACGTTAAACATCAGTTATTTTTATAGGTATATTATTGTGTACTAGAATTATAAAATTAAGTTAAGCCATCTTTAAGTGACAGAAAATTAATAACTCGAATGTACGAAGAGGTTCTTCAAAAATATTTCTGACATAATGTAACATACATATGTAAAATTTGGATATCTATTATTATACAATAATTAATCTCTACCTTTCATTTATGGCTATAACTCAACTTAATTTAAGTTTTCGTTACAATAGTATGTACATACATTATGATAAAAATGATTACACCAATACCTACTCAGACAATAGGTCCCTTTTTTGTTGTGTCAAAAGGTTAATAGCAGTTTGTGAGCAGAAAATTGTAACAAAATCATATATCACTAGAATGTCACGTTTATATTTATGTAGACAAAAACCACATCGACCTCCAATGACAATCACTCAAATCGACCATTAATAACAACATTTAGCCTTCCAATTACGAACGAATGATTTGCAAACTAAATACCGTTCATTATGCATCCGTGTCGTGTAGCAATATCCGCATGTAAGTTGACTTGACATGCAATACTCGTATTATCAAAGCTTCGTGGTAACACATAGTTGCATAGACACACACTCGTTACATTTGCAATTTTATTTGTGCCATGTACTTACACCTTTCACTACTATAAGGATGAAATTTTTTCGGTGCATTATCATGCATCGAAGATTGACATACATATAGGTAAATGAAAACCAGAATTCAGGAATCGCACTTTTGATATCTACATCATAAATGTAAGTCATGTGCGTCATTGAAAGTTAATCAATAGAATCATGAGTATATACGCGTACACATTTATAGATACATATAAAAAGATAATGTTATCTGTGCGTATGTATACTTTTTTAAGGACCCTCTTGATTATTAGGATTTGCTTTTTATTACATAATTGCAAATTAATCTTTATTATACTGGTCTTAAAACGAAAACTTTATTAGTTTTGCTTTCAAAAGTTGACATAAAATTACCCATATAGAATATCGATTAGACGTCAATTAGTTTATTATCTTTAGCTTACTGCTTCTGTGGTAGTTATTATATTCGAGAGACATATTTTTTAATACCTTAACTTGATTAAAATAAAATATTTTACTTCCTATTTCTAATTAATATTTCGGGGATGAATTATCTGCGTATCTAATTTTGTGAGTAGACTTAATTCATATGCGGAAGTTTTAACAAATTTCTAATTAGCGATATTTATCTCAAGATAAACTATTGGGATTGATAGGTAATATTTTTTTAGTGAGATGATCTAAAAAGAATTATAAATACAAGTATTTTTTGAATTAATAATTTTTTTGAATTAATAATTTTATTTCTTAAAATAGAAATAAGTGCAAATAGTAGGTATTTACTTTGTATAAGTATAATAAAAATAGAGTAATTGTCAAATTAAAAAATATCATAGTTAATTATTCAGCGTTGATTTGATACTCTGCACATCAAACAAACAAGCATTTTTCTTACATGTTTTATAAACAAAAAATATGATGTAAAAATTCTGATAGAGTGTGGGAGCTCGTTAAATACATATTTGACATGAAACTTCATCATAAAATTTACGAAAAGCGGTTGTACGGAAAACCAGTATAAATACCTGATTAAGAAAATTTCCACGTATGTATGTATGTTATAGTTTGAAATAATTCTGAAAACATGGTTTCATGATGTTTTAAAGAATTCATTAAGAGCCTTGAAGCAGTTACAAATGCCGAACTGGAAGAATTTTCAAATTATAAAAAAAAGGAAAATTAGGATATAGACGAGGTTTTCGGGAAATTTTCTTCAGAACAGATTTTATTATAATACCTTCCTACCCAATATGAAATTCCGTATTGTAATTTTGAATGGAAGATGTTATAATAAATCTTCTTAAGATGATTTATTGACCAATTTGGAATAAATAAGTTGAGTGGAATCGATTTGAAATCTTTCCTTCGGCTTATTTGGTCAATGTAATGTTAGCAATGAAACAACCATGTTACATCCTGCAGACCGAGCAACATGCATCGAAACGCTATACTTTAGAAACATTACACATAATGAGTAATAATAGCAACATTAACAAAAAACAAGACACACAAAACGTTTCTGCTATCTATTGCTCGCTTGTCTCTTAATTTATGTCATTTTGAAAATAAGTTTCCTACTTAGACTATACTTCATTAGAAGTGTTCTTTTCTTTTGTCTTTGTTTTTTTTATGATTTTACAATCATTTATATTATATATTCTAAAAAAACAAATAGCTTATAAGCAAGTGAGTTTATATTTTATTTTTTTAATTGTTATTATACTCTTGAGGTAACTGATGTTTTTTCTTTGTAATTTTGTGTTAATAAAGTTCCCCTAAAAAAAGCAGCAAACCCCGCCGAAACGTCAAAAAAGCCAATGTAACATAGTTGTTTCATTGCCAAAATTACAGTGACCAAAAAAGCCGAAGGAAATTTTTCAAATCGATTCCGCTCAACTTATTAATAAAACTTCATAACAAGTTGAAAGGAGCAAACATTCCAAAGAAAGAAAACCTATCCAAAAGTGCCAGATTTTCTATGTGATTATAAAAGCTCGTTCTAGAGCCAATGATAAGTCCCAAATATTTGATCTCATTAGGCGTGTTTTGTTGAGCTTCTTAATGTACACATTAAGAAATGTTACACATTCAGCTAATTTTGCACATGTAAATACAACAACAACAAGTTAACAGCACATTTACTCTTCAGTAATTTTAATGTAGCATTTCTTAATGTGTACATTAAGAAGCTCAACAAAACACGCCTAATATAATTTTGGTGGTGCAACAGCTCGAAGAAAACCAGGACCTAGTGACTTACAACTCTCAGCCATTCCTGTGTGCGTGTTGCCAGAAATGGAGGGGACCTACAATTTTCTGTAGATTCCGAAAGGCTAATCAGCAGCACTTTTCATGACAAGAGATACTCTTAGAGGATTTGTCAGTTTTTCGTAAGAGGCAGTCCAAACCTGAAAAAAAAACTTTTTTTTGCAGCGGCTGAGGATCAAACCCAAGACCCAATTTATATAAGAAGTAAGATCTAGATAGATATTTGCACCCCTTTGGAACTCCCAAATCCAGATTGATCTTATTTCGCTCCTAATCTCCTTCAGTTTTACGCGGTCTGTTAGTTAAATATAATCCGAGCCCTATCCATATAAATTCTCAGAACCCTGCATCTTCAATTTTGTTTAAGAAGTACTACATGATCTAACATATTTAAGGCTTTTGATATATCTACAAATAAAGCGGCAGCATTATTTTTTTTATCCAGGCTCCCAAATATTCGAGTGCATAAACGTAACCACAGTAACCAGGCATCCCCAGATGACTTATCGATGGTAATAGTGAGATCAGCCTATAGTCAAATAATTCACTAACAACACTTTTTTTTTCAAAAGAGGCAAGATATTTGCTCATTTGAGTGTATCCGGAAATACACTTCCTCGAAAGAGCCATTACTGCTGTAAAATAAAATGTGTAGGTGAAAGATTGTGAATGCAACCCCAGAAGTCCGGCGTGATAGGCATGTCGATTCGCCGATTCTATTCAGCATTCACACCAGCTATTTGAAAGGTAGTCTAACTCAGGCAATTGCGTATGCCGACGATCTTATAGCGTACAGAACAGCTCCAGTGGTCAAAGAAATCAGTATTGTAATGACTGGAAGTTGAAAATCAACTTTCAGAAATCTGAAACAATTCTGTTTAAGACTCCGCTCCATGGAACCTGAAGGGACACGACAAAGAACTGGTGCAAGCTAGTGATCGTGTAGCTACATGGACAGCCAATGGCGAGTAAAAGTTAATTAAAGTAGCTACCTCGGCAGAGCTGTAAAAGAATGCAATCATTTGGTATTTCATCGCGAAAAGTCCCATTCATTTAACTGAATTTTGGGAATGCATTAACATTGCTTAATGCAATACTTTAACTTCGAAAACAAATTCCCAGTTAATTTTGAAGTCTTTTGTAAAAAAATCATTTAGAGCAGTTAAAAGACTTAAAGTCAAAAGAATGTAAGTCTTTTAAAAGTCTTTTACATTCTTTGCATTCATTAAGTCTTTTGATTGCATTCAATGTAGTGCAGTCATTTGAATGCTTTGAAGTCTTTTTACTGCTTGAAGTCTTTCTACTGCTTGAAGTCTAAAGACTATTTTTATGAATGTATTGTGCAGAAGGTGTGATCATAGGCTAAAACATATAAGGTGGCTTCTAAAAAAGACGTTTGTGTAGGTGTTCTTAGTTCGGGCAGGAGAAACACTTTTTCAAAAAAAAAAACTAACTCAAATATAAACTAAATTATTATTAAAAACAACGTGCAACATCAGCCTTCCTTTGTTGTATATTTTTTTTAAATTACTGAATTGTATGCTTTCACTTCTTTTTGAATTAAGTTGATTGAATGAAAACTCTTATTTTTTCTTATGGTATAGAGAAATTGCGGAAATGTGGTTTTAACGTTTTTATTCAAATAATGAGAAGTACATGTTTGTGTAAATTGAATTGAAATGGCTGAGTTCGTTCAAACTTAATTTGATAGGTTTTTATTTAAATTTTCCTAACGGTAGCTATCATAATATACTCGTAGCAGCCCAATCAATTAATGCTAACTTCTTTGGTTTTTGAGAAAAAAATCATAAGGTCATAAGGGATAGAAATGATTTCCATTGAACTTTGTATGCAATATATAGAGGAAAGCGCAAGAAAACAGAATTTAATAAACAGTAAGCATGCATAAAACAAATATAGTACTGATGTTTTTTTTTTCCTGAAATGGTCTTAACTTGGGGAAAATGATTTCATGAAACGAAATTTTTTTTTTTGAAATTATGTAGGTACTTAGTATTTTATTAAATGGTTCATTTTATTAAATGGTTCAATAAATAGAATTAGTATTAAGATAAAACAAATTGCTTTTGGTGTACAAAAGACCTTATTTTTTTTTCAATTTCTCTATATATATATGGGTTTGTTTTGGAAGGAATAGCGTAAAAAAATTAGACCGCGTCGATCATACAAAATACTTTTTAAAGAAAAGAATTAAAATCATTTGAAATAATTTCAATGGTTACTTTATGGAATGCGTTTATTCATTTTCAGAGCCAGTACGCGGATTTTAATTAAACAATAATTTAAATAAAAGAAACTCATAAGTAAATGTATGTGCTTTATAACACAAAATAATACCTACATATATTTATTTAAGCATTTATCAACAGCAATATATCAAATTTCTAATTGAAAACAAAAATAAATGCGCTCATCAAATAAAAAAATGTAGTTGCTATCATGAACCGGGAATTCGTGCATCACAATCGGTGGGCAAATCGTTGAATAATATTATTGATGTTAAATTTCTGGTTATCAGTGTTCAACACATGGTCTTTTGACAACGTTGAAAATTATTAATTAATGAGAACTACGAACTGCACCGTTATTTGTACACATCTATGCTTAAGCCACAACAGCCAGGGCTGTATTTAAGTACATGTGAGCCCATGGATCTTTCGATTATAACTTGTTTGACCTTTTCGAAAAATACTTGAATAAAAAGCTTTGGGCTTTCACTTCTACTGGGATTTTGTTGAAAAAATACTTTTTTTACAAACAAATTAAAAAGCTGTTCCGTATTCGCTATTTTATTTCGGTAGATCTTCTATTCTTTTTTCAATTAATTAAGTAAGTAAGTTGTTTGGCATTTTTCTTATAAATATTTTTGTTTGCGCCCGCATAGATCTCTCACTTCTGAGCTTTCTTGTTATAATTTTGTTACTTTAGAGTTATATCGAAAGAAATAACAATGTTAGTGTCACTACTGGAAAATTTATACCGTACACATTTTCAGATTAATTCAAATTTTGCGGAGTATATTAAAAGATGGCGCGTCAATGATCACCTACAAAAATATCAAATGTTTTTGGAACAGACAAACGAAATCAAAAAATCCCTGTTGATGATTTCATTTCAACAGTTCCAATTCCTTTCATTCGATATTAGTCGAATTATTGCCATCAAATTGGAACTTTGTGATAATCTTATCGCTACATGTCAAAAAATCATTTTTATATTACAAGAATATAGCTACGATTTTTATGATACGGACAATGAAAGTGATATTGTAGATTTAAGACAGTAAGTATAATTGGTATAAATTGATACTAAATGATTATAAATGTATGAATTGTAATACATTTTCTTACAGTGATTCCGATTATATGTATAGCAGTGACAGTGACACGGAGGATGTATAGCAGTGACAGAGACTTAAGGAGAATAATATGAAAATATTTTTTTGATTTATTTTGTGAAAAGATGTTAAATGATTTGCTTAGTTTGTGTTTATTAATGTAATTTTTTGTATCTTTTTTTTTTTTAATATAATTTATTTAATAAAAATAAATTTCGTAAATATATATGTATAAATGGATTTTTTTTTAAATTTTGATAGACTTTGTATTTGTGAGGCTAACTACGAGTACAATATGAATTTAATAATCAAAAGAGCAAAGTAAATGCTAGTCGTAAGAAACCTGATGATAAACTATATAGATAGACTTAAAGCACTCAAAAGACTTCAAGCAATAAAAAGATTTCAAGCAGTAAAAAGACTTCAAAGCATTCAAATGACTGCATTACATTGAATGCAATCAAAAGACTTAATGAATGCAAAGAATGTAAAAGACTTTTAAAAGACTTACAAGAATGCGAGCAGAAAAAGTAATGCATTCTTTTGACTTTAAGTCTTTTAACTGCTCTAAATGATTTTTTTACAAAAGACTTCAAAATTAACTGTGATTTTTTTTTCGAAGTTAAGTACTGACATGAAGTCAAATTATTCAAAATGTAAGTCTTTTCAATCATTTAACTGCAATACAAAAATGATTGCATTTTTTACAGCTCTGTACCTCGGCATCTGTTTGGATTAGTATTTATATTCTGACAGACATATGTATAAATGCTGCTCTGATCAGGGCTAGATGAGCCTTGGCCTTGACAAAACGGTTGTTTTAGGGCAGCTGGCTTGCCCGGTGTGATCAACGTATCGCCTCAACCTCCTACCAAATAGAAAAGAGTCAGGTATTTGAGGGTAGTGTTTTATTATTATTATAGTTCCAACCAGGTTGCATATAAAGGAGCCAACATAAACAAAATTGATATTTTTTTATAAAGCTGATTCTCCTCGACCATCAGCCTATTTTTTTGGGGCTTACTACCCTAACGACGATTATTTCTTTACTAAGGCAGTCGAGAGCTGGTCTAAGATAGAATGGCGATTCCGCTAATTTACCACGTTCGTCACTTGAAGGACTGGGGATAAGGGGCTCCTTTAAAGTCTGGATGTCCTCGCATAAAGTGCTCTGCAGCCTTCGGTTCAGTAGGACTGTGTCCGATCGAAACCGAAGGGACAGAGTGAGACTGAATTGTGCTTCGAAATAATAGCAATGTTTCAAATGTGGAAACAATATGTAGAAGGATAAATCTAATAAAATCAATTCCATGGGAAAATTGATTTGAAATTAGAATATTTTTAAGTTGCTATTAGATATTCTATAGTTATGATTTTATTGAGAATTAACACGTAATTTTAATCAAAATTTTGATCAATAAAACTTTTTTCCGCTAATAAATAAAGTGTTAACAAAATTAGTAATTTTAATTTTCAATTGAATGTTGAAATCTAAATATCTATGAAATATATAGTGTTAGCGACGAAGCGTATATTTTCTCATAAAATTTAGAAAAGGGAACAACAGTTAAGAACAAGAAATATTGCTTATTATTAGAGTGCTAATCGAATATGTCTTGAAATGAAATTAACTAGGTTGCGACTTAAGCACACACATCTACCAAAGCTTATTTTATTCATTTTTGTCTATAGAAAATGAATAACATCCTGCGTACATAATAAGAGACATACCAGATTTTAATGATTTTTTCGAAATTGTAGTTACAAAACTTCTGACAAACACTGTCATAAATCTAAGCAAAGCACATAATTTTTCCATAGAAAATTTTTATTATTGAAGTCTCTTATCTACCCCATTTAAGTTTCACAAACTAAAATCAAATGTTTCAATAGTAAGAACATTAAACTTTTTAAATATTTTAATTGTATCACAAGAAATTTTGCATTTTTCTCATATTTTTTGGCTTTTACTCGTTCTATAGGTAAAAAAAATGCTTGATACGGAAAATAACTTTTGTTCATACTGTAATACTATATTTTTAAAAAAAATTTTAGGGATAGAATATTTATCAACCTTTTATTAACAAGAAAAACCGAATCAAGAGTAAAAGTTTATAAGGAGCTACCAAAAGACGGATTTTATCATTCTGGAATCGTGTTTTGTTCTCTGTTTTTATTAAATTTACTCTCGTCAGAGATGAAACACGATTCCAGAACGACAAATTCATCTTTTGGTAGCTCCTTATAAACTATTTCTCTTGATTCGGTTTTTCTTGTTGATAAAAGGTTTTTTTTCTTGCCACTCTTCCATGAAAATTACTTTTTCGCAGCACTGTTTTTACGGTTTCAAGATTAACATCTTATTGCAGGTATTTTCTTACCTACGCCGCGCCGTCAACTCTGGTGCACTTATTTGGTTTTTTTTTTTAACTTATTACCATACCCAACGTTCATCGCCTGCAGTAAACTTTTTTGGTCTTCAAGATTTTTGTAAATTTTCAACAGATTTTATTGTTTTTAATCTTTTTATGATGTCTCCTACCATAGACTTGCTTCTTTTTACAATTTCTGCAATAGCACGTACAGAGTAACCTTTTTAAAAACGTTTTATTACTATTTTTCGCACTTCTATCGTTGTATATCAACATTGTTCTTCCATTTTGACCTTATTAATAATAACGCATAAAATTCAAATGGAATAAACATCTGACATATGTAACGGAATTTTAAGAACCTAAAAGTCGCCCATATTCTGAAACTCGTATTTATGACTCGTATTCGACTATAGTCGAATGTTGGTATTCCAGGAGTCGTACATTCGACTTCAATTTTACTAATATTGGGAAACGCAAAACATCGCATACGACTATTCATATTTTATCCTTATTCCGAATCTCGTATTCGATTTACTTGAAGTCGTATTTGTGTACTGTATTACTCGTGTTAAATTTTCTAAACGAGACTTGTTTTTTTTTTTTAATAAAAATGGACAAAAAGTTAATGTAAGTACATTGGTACCTCTTGGCATAATAGTTAGTGCCTTAAACTGTCATGCGGAAGGTCTGGAGTTCGATTCTCAGCCACAGCAAAAAGTTTTCAGGAGTGTACTGCCTCTTTCAAGGAATTGACAAATCCTCTAAGAGTATATCTCTTGTCTTGGAAATTGCTGTACATTAGGCGTTCGGAATCGGCAGAAAATTGTAGGACCCCTCCGTTCCTGGTGACACGCACACAGGAATGGTTGAGAATTGTAAGTCACTATAGGTCCTGGTTCACTTCGAGCTGTTGCACCACCAAATTTTTTAAAGTACATTTTTTATTGGTTTATTTATTTGAACTCAACGTTATTAACGCGTTCTTATTTAGTAAAATAATAAATCGTTCTCAATTTGAAGCATTGGTTTGTGCATTGGAAGAAAATTTGGAAGTAGCGAGGTTCTCATCAGCTGCTAGTGCTCTTCGTTTTTGGTGATGGCCACGAAAGACGAAACAAACAAAAACAAGAATCGTTATCAGGATCCAAAAGTCAAACATAGGAAGATTGGAAAACTCAAAGCAAATATTTAACAGTTTTGGGCGGACCTTTCGATAAAACTAAATAGCCTTGCGCCACCCATCCGAAATGGTCCAGCTTGCCTTAAAGTAAGAAATATTTAACAAATTGTAATACATGCCTCTTTAGGTCTGCAATGATCAAAAAGTATTTAGTTAAAACAGAAACTGCATAAGCAGCAATTTAAAGGCACAGGGGTGGTCATTGGAGTGCATTGCTAAATTTTAAATTTAAATTGTTAATCCCCAAGGATCAAACATTGGAGTTTTTCAGCCTCATCCTGTAGTCAACACGATAAATGCTGAAGATGAAACTGACATAGTTCAAGAATAAAACGAGGATCCACAAGCCAGTAACACCACTACAGTACATACAAAAAAGAAAAAGAAAAAACAAATAAAATAGAAGAAGAGCTACTTCAAATCAATGGACATCAGAATTTTATTATAAATAAAATAATTTAATTGAAAAAACAACAAATGACTTTTTCAATTCAAATTTATTGATTTTGATAACTACCTACGGGCGACAATACACGTTGCTTTTTTAAGCTTCTCGTACGCAACGTAGGTATACGAGTACGAGACAAAATACGACTTGTGGAATATGGGTGAGTGTTATAATATTTGTCCCATTAAAAACAAAAAAATGAGTATACCACAGAGTGTCCGATTTCTTTTTTGATATTAAATTTGCGATTGTTTTCTTTTAAATTAAATTTCGACAATTTGTTAATAAAAATGTAATTCTTGCTAAATATCCAGAGTTTTAAATACTATTATAAAATAAGAACACGCATTATATTGAGCTTTCAATTTTTTCTTTAAAAACAAAATTCTTTATTTTTAATGAGTCAAACTTTGAATGCATTTCGGGTAGTTTACCACCCATCATCAGCAACACGACTAAATATAAATTGTCTTTGTCTATATTTTTACATTAGCAATCAATATATAGATATCACCATCGTGACCGTATTCATCAACGGCATCGGCAGCAGCAGCAGCAACGATAGCAACAACATCATCATCGGCTTCGGCAGCAGTAGCAGCAGCAATAGCAACAACATCATCATAGAGAACGAAGGTAAAGCGCAGGCGTTAACTGGTGAAAGATCATTTTTTTTTTGCACAAGCAGTGTGAGACCAACAAGCATTTGGAGTGTGTAATGTCAACGTAGAGAGAACAAATCAGACTGTATGTTGCCTTTGTCCAAGTTCAAAGCGGTGTTATCTTTGTATATATACATACTTTCATATGCATCTAGTTTTCTTTCGTCTTTAACGCACTTTACAAGTTTTATCTCACTTGTAGATACTGGCAAGTGTTGTTGCTCCAGTACATGTGATGCGAATGCAGATTTTTTTGGTTCGTTGTTAGTAACATATTGTTTGTGTTCGCCGTATCTCTTTCTAATTGAACGTTTGGTTTGCCCATAATATTTTCTGTTGCAAACTCCACAAGAGATCTGGTAAATCCCAGCTTTGTCCAATGAATTTGTTTTATCCTTTGGTGTAATAAGGTGATTTTTCAATTTGAAAGGGTTGGTAAACACAATTTGCATATCATGTCTACGAAAGATTGTTTTTAGACCATTTGTTATGTTTGGTGCGAAAGTAATTGAAACACGCTTAAGATCAGTTTTTTTGTCTATTTTTCTGTTTTGGTCAAACAGTGTTGATTGGTTTATGTTTTTCTGTTTTTGTGCATGTTTCTGAATTATGTTAGAGATGATTTTTTCGCTGTAACCATTTATTTTAGCTGCTTTTAGTATGTATTTGTACTCTTTGATATAGTTTGGCAATGGTAGAGGTAAACTCACCAAACGATGAGCGAGTGAGTGAAAAGCTGCTAATTTGTGTTGGATTGGTGCATATGAATCGCTAGGGATATATCGGAGGGTGCTTGTTGGTTTGTGGTGAACGGCAATTTCGATTTTGTTTTTGTTCCTTTTTAAATTAAGGTTTGTTGCTATCGTTGCTGCTGCTGCTGCCGATGCCGTTGATGAATACGGTCACGATGGTGATATCTATATATTGATTGCTAATGTAAAAATATAGACAAAGACAATTTATATTTAGTCGTGTTGCTGATGATGGGTGGTAAACTACCCGAAATGCATTCAAAGTTTGACTCATTAAAAATAAAGAATTTTGTTTTTAAAGAAAAAATTGAAAGCTCAATATAATGCGTGTTCTTATTTTATAATAGTATTTAAATGTTTAAGAGTTTTCGTGTATCGTTTCAATTGTTTTATTAAATCCAGAGTTTATAGTAAAAACTATATATAAATGCAGAAATACGCTGTTTTCAAACCTTCATCAATTTTATATTGTGATTTAAAGAGAAAAAACTTGTATGTCCGATTTCTTTTTTGATCCACTGTATATGTACTTGTACATCCAATAAGAAAAAAATTCTTGAACATTAGATATCAAAAATTTTTGGTCTCTACATACTAGAGAAAAAATCAGCCAATTATAGAAGATTTTACTATATTTGGATTGGACTTATTGAATTAATTAATAAAATTCAATGTGAACATAGCTTTTAACAGCCTTTATTTACAAAAATTGAGGTTTTCTCTAAAGCTTCGTATTCGTACCTATGTTTATTAATGGTTTGAAGTGACTGTGCGAGTTATTCCTGCTTAACTCGTTAATGACTGGACCAATTTTGTAGTCGAGTAGTAGCAGTATTATATAAATTTTATATGATAGTTAAATTGCAAGAAATCGGCGCAAATTTATATGTTTACATTTTATGTTTACAGATATGACTTAAAAAAGTAATGAAATTTCACGCTACCAAGAGCTTTATCTTAAAAATATCAGACCGATATGAAACGGCTTTTTGGATTTCGTATTTTAATAGTAAATAGTACTTACGTAATATACAATTTATTTTATATTATAACTGTCATTTGAGAGCCTCAAAATTATCTTGTTTTTCATCACTTTAGTGCTTTATTGTTCGTAACATGAAGAGCGAATTTTTAACTAATGTTATCTTGTAGAAAATTGTATCGCAAGCAAATTCATACGGAATGTTTTTTTCTTAATTGCATATATACAAAGTTATATGGCAATGTATTTTGAAGAAAAATTATTTTGGTATTGTTTTTTACTTTTCAATTTTGTGTATAATTATGGAAATCTTAGGAGCTCGAGTAGGTAGATGTATATTTTTAAATATACATATATGTTTATCGTACAAAAAACACATCTCCTATAAGGCACATCAGCATTTACCAAATTTCAAGGTACATAAATTCTCCTGCACCAATTATTATTTTTTGATTTTATTAAAAATAAATAGAACCTTCAAGACCTATGCATGCAACACATTTGATAATATTAGAAAATTAATGAACGGGACGAAATTGTGTCTTCTACTTCGTTCTATATATTTTTTTTTAAATATTTTAAGCTTCTTTGAAGAGAACGACAAAAAAAGTTTTAATTTATCTGACATAGTTTGTCAATGTAAATGAATGTACCAATTTTTCCAAAAAAATATCTGACAAGCATAACTGAAAACTTTCAATATGACAATTTTGTCAGTAAAAGCGATATAAAAAAACCATTGCCGAACCGAACATGTGATAATGAAATTGTTGTTCAAAATCAGCCAACCATGTGAACTGATTGACCATTTAGTATGAAGGGATATTCAGCTGTCTACCAAAAAAACTACCCTAGTGTGTTGTCAAGATGTTGATATCTTAAGGAAAGACCCAATTACTTACTTTTTAGCTTACTCAAGAACATAGGTCTGCAGATGCTGGCCTATTATTTCCGTTTTACGTTTTTTACACTATAATAGACGATGTTAACGTAACAGATTGTGTACCAACAGTCGACTGAAATGGTTAACTTTAATTCTCCAGCCAGGTGTGCTCTTGACGAAAGGCTTCGATAAACTACATATTTTTACCGATTATTACTCAAGATGGAGTGTTGGTTAAGAAGTCATTTGTGAGTCTCTAAATATACATATCTAGCGCCTTTCAATTTCTCAATTTTGATATTGTCTTTCAATCAAAATAAGATATCATTCAAAAAATACTTGAGTTTTTTTCTTAAATAATATGACTTTAGAACATTGGACTTTGCATACGTCATTTTCAAAAATTAAGCCCTTCTCTTATGCTGAAATTATTTATTTTTTAATTTTTGAAAATGATATGCAATAATTTAAATCTTAGTTGGCTACGCGTTGTCAGTTTTTGTAAATTCCTATCTAATTATCTAACACTTAGCACACGTTAGTTATGATTTATGAAATACGTGGATCTACATATATCCTCATTCTTAAACTCACCGACGCACGACGTCGATTTCTTTTAGCATGCTCTTATTTGTCTTATAAAATGGGAACAAAACTGTTTTGCATCCGGTTTTTTATCTGTTTGGTATCATTCTCATTCTAAGCGAATTGGCGGATTTTAACACATTTTTGGTTATTCTCCGACAGATTTTTTTCATTTTCTTGAGGCCAATAATGATTTTTTAGGCATAACCGGAAGTTAATTATTTCTCAAAATTTGATGTGTACACATTTTTATCACCATTTGGTAAAACCATTTTTGCATAGAATTGTTATTAATAGTACATACGTCATGCTACAATTGTTCTGCAAAATTATGTAAAAAATTTTCATACAATTTTTATTTGGATTTTGAAAACTACGCAGTCGATATTTTTAAAATTGGCACGTAGCGGTTTTCGACACTATCTAACGGATTCTTAAGAAATCTTTTGTATCCAAAAAATATCGGTCACTTCAATGTATACATAAATGTAGAGGAATTTCTTTTTTTTTTCGAAAATGAATATAACGATTCAGATAAAACTTTTTCTGTGCGCTATGCTGTTATGAACAGTTACTACGGCAGAATTTTGTTTTGATTTCAACTTCCTCATGATTATTGGCAATTAATACTAGTAAAACCTTAAAATTGGTATACATCTTTTTTTTTTCAATTTAAATATAATAATTTTTTTTTTATAAAATGGCTTTAACGATTTTAATGTTTTTATTTTTTAGCTCAAATAAACTATGAGTTTTTTTTTTAACAATTTCAAAAATGATATCATGAAAAAGTTCTTTTCATCTAAGCCGTTCGAACACTACAGTTGTAGGTCTGTCCATTTCTGACCATAACACGCGCATAGAAATGGTCGGGAATAGTAAGTCGCAAGCGCATTGTTCCCAGTAGGGTGTTGTAACGTAATATTTATTTTTGTTTTTGAGACGGTAGGAACCGTGTTATACGGACACTTAATCTACCGAAATATATAGAACTATTTCAAGAAGGCGTATTTTTGTCAAATTAAATTGAATTTCGATTTTTCAAAATAGTTTCGAAAATCAATAAGGCCACAGCCACACAGCTTACATAATATGGCCTCATATGAAAATTGGTTTGTGTTTCATAAAATTCTGTTTGGGGTTCGGATTGAAACAAGAATTATTTAAACTGTAAATTTAAACGCTAGCCGAAAACCGTTAGTGCATAATGTCCCGGCGGTATCGTATAGCCTAATCGCGGCCAGTTTTATTCTCGGTTTTCAGCAACAAGATCACAAAATTTATAGAACTTTTCATACCACAAATAAACTAGACTTTGTTTGACAATTCGAAAGATTTTTGTGTCCTTTTAAAACCGAGTCAAAATCTAGATTTCCATTAAAAAGTCGAAAATTTCAATAAAAATTAACGAAGTTTCCCATACAATACAAATTTTAAAATTAAAAATTTTGGACTTGGTGGAAATGCTATTAGACATTGTCATCTTCTAAAACAAATTTTTAAGTGATAAGTGGATATTTTTCAAAATCGACAAAATTTTCATTTCCACATTTAGTTAAATTATTTTTTCAAAAAGATATTTCAAAAATCGACAAATCGTGTTCAAACAAAAATAAATACTATACCCAAGTTAACTGTATATACGTAATAAATTTTACTCACCTAAAGAAACACCTAGTAGTACGCCGGACAGTGTTACCAACAGCATCATATTTTCGTGCAACCACTTCTTGTAACCAGTCAACTCGATTGGTGCCTCACTGCGTTCGGTTGTTTTCGGTGGCATTTGAGTACCGTTGACGGTTGTACCATGTGGTGGACCCATTTTAGCGAATAAATAGTCTGAAAATTTTTCAGATTTTTCCATCGTTTGAAAAACGACACTTGGTAGAGATGTTGAATTTGTTTTTTTTTTTATTAAATGCAGTGATGTGTTTTTGTTGTTAAATATTAAATAATTTTTGTTTACTTCCGTTTAAATTTTAAATGCAAGTGTTATTTATTTGTGTCCTTTAATAGATTTTTCTGATATCCTTGTAGTTTTGGGGATCAGAGTTCTTTTTTTTTGACAAAGAAAAGAGGTGCCTTTCAACTTGGCAGGATTTATATATTCTATACTTATATAAGATTATTGTGTATATTAATTTTCTAAATTAAACTATTACTAAATATTATTGTATCCATTTTTTATATCTTCTACGTGTGGTTTTTTGGGGTATACAGTAAATGCAATTTAAATTTTTATTATTTTCGAACAATGGAGATTCTTTTTTTTTGTGATGATTTTACTTTACTTTCTTAAAGACATTGAAATTTTGGTTATTTTATAATTTTGTATAGTATAATTTTGCTGTTGATTAATTTAACGTTTTGTTGCAAACGTTCGTCTGAATTAAGGGTTACCGATGCGGCGATATCTTCTTCAGCAGAACACGCCCTTTAAGCCTTGTAGGTTCGTCTTGGACGTCTACGTTAAAGTGGTTTTTAAGTAATGGCTCCGTTGTTGTGATTTTTTTAATAACTTTTAAAAACTTAAATTATTCTATACACTTTAAAGGGGGGTTTGAGTTTTTGGTAAAATTTGGTTTTCTTCTGTTCACTTAATAAGTCGTTTTTGTTTGTAAGTTAATGTAAAGTTGTTAGTTTTTTTTTGAAAATTATTGAGCTATGGTCCAAAATATAAGATTCTGGCAGTTTTACTATTGGTAAGTTGTTTTTATTTAATTTAATAGATTTGTGTTTTTTTTTTAATATAAATCCGTTATAAGATTATGTAAATGGTCTTGCTAAATATATATGTATGTATATATATATTTTTTATAAAATGCGGTTAAGGTGGGTCCTTTATTGATATTTTTTTGAATAACTATATTTTTATGTTTACTTTAATTAAATTAACAAATAAAGTTCTTTTACTGTTAGCTTTTTTCTTTGAATGAATTTCTTTTGCAGCACTTCTTGAAAAATCGATTTTTTTAGTTTCCCCCTTTTTCTCTGTTCACACTAGATGATGAACGTATACGAACGAGGAGGGTTGGAAATATATGTCAATTCAAAAAATGATTTTTTTTTGTTCTATTCAAGATTTCGAGTCTATGAATCTTTTCTTGTGAATATTCTTTTGTTTTTGACAAAAGCCGAGTTTTTGCAATCAACTTTTACACAAAGAGGTTTCGTTTTTTATTCCAAACTTAAAAGATTGTTTTTTTTTTTTTTCCTCAGACAATTTTAATTCAGGACACTTAACAAATACTTTCTTTCTCAATCCGCTCACGACAAGACTTCTGCAACGTTTGCAAGCTTTGAGTTTTTGGAAAGGCATTTTATATAGGTTTATAGGGTGGAGAAATGCTCTGTACCTATTACGAGAGAGAGAGATTGGCTTACCCCTGATAGGAAAAGCTTTTTTCGTTGCATCGTTAACTACCAATAGGCCCAGTAAGAGATTACTACAATTTCCCATGCACAGAATTGTTTGTTGTTGTCTGTTAAATCTGAAAATGGTATCCCAGGAAAGGTACAGAATATTGCGAATTTAGTTTTTGATGTAATCAATTTATAAAACTTTTTGTGGATAATATTTCGAGATGCGGTTTTAATAGAAATTACGTATATCATTTTTACTTATTAAATTATTTTTGTAGGATGTTAGTAGTCGATACAAAGATATGAAGTGATTTTTGTTTGGTAGGTACTCGTAGGTATAAAAAATTACATCCGTGTAGTTTTTATTAATATTTTCTTTGACTTGATTGACCTTCATATTAAACTTAAGAGAAAACCACGCAGAATTATAGGCTACCACATATTACTATCGAAGCATGGATATTTTATGCGATATTTATTTTGTGATTTAATACATTTAAATTTGTATTACTTTGAATTAATTAGAAAGATATTGCAATAAAATATTTAAGCTTGAAAGCTACATAGGTCGTTATTGCAATAATTTATTAGCGTTATTATAGAAAATAGAAACTAGATAAATGTATAATAACAAATTTATTTGAATAAATATTTATTAAAATTACAAAGCCTAACTCGAAAAAAAAAAATTTCTCAAGATTATATTAAAATCGGACATGTTTTATATCGGATTGGATTTCTTCCCAAATCTTCAAAATTGAAAAACTTTTCGAGTTTTGAAGGTAGAGACGTGAAATTTTTTCATCTAATCATCTAGTTAATGAGTATTGGGTCAGAAAATGTATTTTTTAAAATAAGTTTTGTACAATTTCTTATGGTATCAGAAGAAATGAGGTCTCAATAAAACTGACACCAAAAACTTTTAACATCATTTTGCGTTCAGATTATCACTAATTACATCAAAAACAAATTTCTTTAGTAAAATTCCTAAACACGGGCCAATTTGTTGAAAAAAAAAACAAACCCAAAAAACTATGTTTGTCGTAGTGTAGAAATAAGCTTTATTTTAGTAACTGTAGAACAATTTTTAGCATTTTTTTCTTAATACTTTAATTTGTTTAATGGTATCGATAATTGTTTATTTATTTGCGTTCGGAATATTTTTTTCGATGGTTTTGGACTCCAAGTAACTATTATTGCTTGCTTTTGATTTTCATCTTTTGAATGGATTGCTTTAAACTCTTGAGGCAATGCGACTCCCCTTCCTCGCAACGTCATTAACAACTTTCAAATTTTTGACGATATTATTGCAAGTTAGATAGTGCTCATTATACAACGTTTTGGAAGGTTCGATTTCGAAAAGACAATCCGTTTTCGAATCAAGAAATTCAGTCACAAAGCTTTAGAGTTCTAGTTTTTCAACATTATCACCTAATTTAACTTCTGTCCTTTCTTTCTTCCTTTCTACCTTGAAAACTATTTACTTTCAAAATTGTCACAACTTAAGATTTTTTGTTTATTTCAATATTTGTATCGAATAAGCCCAGTGTAATCATTTCCACTGATGAATACCATAAGTGCATAGAAAATTATTTCCCATCGCATTCTAATATCTCCGAATAAATCTTATTATAAGAGTAAAGGTTTTTTAAGAATTCCAAATCGTTTTTTGGAGTACATACTAAAAACGGGGCTTTATAACCAGTGGCGTAGCGAGGCGGGGGCAAAGGGGGCACAGGCCCCGGGCGGCACTTTGCTTGGGGGCGGCAAATTTCAAAATATCCGGGCGGCATTTTGCTGCAATTTTTCTAAATTCGTTAATGTAAATAGTTTTTGTATGTTATGTTTTTATATTTTTTCTAAGCTAGCTTACTTTTGTAACAAATTTTAATTGTTAAAAAATATACTGTCCTTTTCGGAAATATATTTTTTCCTTTTGAACTGAAAGTTCCGTGTGGGTGCGTAGGACGTAGGTACATAATACATACATACGCGCCACAGTTTTGCTGTCGGCAATGATACACGTCTTTCTCTTGTTTTTTTTTTTGTTGTTGTTGTGTCATCGTCATGTTGTGTCTGAGATGTGTATTGCGCCATAAGGAAATGTGAAGTACAATGATCGACAACGACTCTGATTTGGAACACTAAATGATTGTTTCGTTCTATGTGTGTCCTAGTGCAAAACTTTTTCGTTTGCCTTCTTTCGGCTACCACTCATGAGCAGCGTTGGAATCTTACTCCAATCGGAGTAAATTTACTTCAATTTTACGAAAGAAAATAGATCTACTTCTTTACTCCGTTTTTTAAGATTTAGGTAGGTACTAATAATTTTTTTCGACACTGAAAAATTCAAAATTTATTTAGCCAAACCACATGTAAGGGAATGACCACTGTGTTAATAAATTTTGCAACCAACTCTGACTCTGAATTACTAAATCTAAATCTACTCCAGAAATTTTCAATTCGTTTATTTTTTTATAAGTCTGTTCCAAAATTTTACTACTGCGGTTCGAACCCTGCTCGTAAGGCTAGAAGTTGAGACGAAAACATTTCGTTTGTTTCGACTGATTCGATGTGAGTTGGCTCATAAGAGTTCATGTATTCGTATATTGTTGTATCTTTTATCTAAGGTGTATTAGTCAGTTGTATTTTTGTCTGTTTTACGAGTATTTTATCGTAAAATGCAGTAAAGTTTGCAAACATCCTAGTTAAATACAAAATTAGTTGCAATTTAACATTTAACTTGTCTGTGTTTCGTGTGTTGTGAAATTTTTTTAAAATTGTGTGTACGGGTACAGTTACCTACATAAGCGCAAGAGATTTTCATTTTACCCCTTTGGATTGATTACATAAAGTAAGTTAATTGATGAAACGAAATACCTAGCTGATGGCTCGGAAATAATCCATTGATTTTTCTGAGTCGAAACCCCTATTTGGCTTTATTAAGAGTGTTTGCTCCATATCTCAAGAACAATAAGTTCCATAAAAAAACATTTTCTTACATTTTTGTAAAAAGTTGAGTTCTCTATTTTTTTACCGAGAACTCGAAAGTTAATAAGTTATTATTAAAAATAGAGAAACGGTTTCAAGAAAATTTTTTTTAATAAATTAATCAATAAAAGTTAAATGATTTTTACTTGCGATATGTATGTACATAGGTAGGTACTATATTGCAAGTTATGGATTAGTAAAAAAATCAAACTCGACATTTATTGATCAAAGTTGACATCGTAATCTCTATGATTACAATGATAGCGAAGTTGAAAAAAGCAGGTCTTGCAATTCTGTCTGTCTGTCCTTTCGGCTGCAGCCTATACGACTCGATCGATTTTCTTTAAACTTGGTACCTAGCGTTTTTTTTGGACATTTTAATACCAAAAATAACGGTAGGTTCCTGTCGTACAATTTTTTTTAGCAAAAAATGAAAATCTTATTTTTCTCAAAAACGTTCCCACAACTTTAAAAAAAAAATCAGTAATTTTTTTACAAAAAGGCTACCATTTTATAAAAAAAATCTTTATTTTAAATACTCTTCAACATTTCCTAACGCTCATACTCAAACATTTTAAAAGTAGTCATAATCGCTTTAGTGCGCGTAAAATTATAAAAAAATTAATAAAATAAAAACTATTAAAGTATTAACAAATATAAAGAAAAGGGAAAAAACATATTAACATTTTTTCTTCTTGAATAGTTGGAGGTTCGTGTCTTTAAGAAAAGTCTCCAAAAATATAAATTTTTTTTATAATTTCCAAGCATTAAAAAAGAACTTATTGCTAAACTCTATCAAATGCTTTTGAAATATCAAGTGCAATAATCTTACTTTATCCTAAACTATTGCAAAGATACATTCTTATTATTAACATGTAAAAGGTTTTTATTCTAATGTTGTCTTTCTTAACAAAAATTATGTGGTTAAGAATAGTTTATTTTGTAAAATTTTATAAGGCGGGGTCTTACAAAAAAATCTGCGATATGTATATAAATATTAAAATAAAAGAATTATAGGATAAAAAATTCAAATACCAATGAAATCTTAGCCTTAAATTTCAAAAAAAAAAAAACATTTTTTGAAATTTTAAATTAACTTTAACCGATGATCTTTTAAATAGTTACATTCAACAGCAAATCTTATTTCCTATTAAAGTGAAATAAGCATCTGTCAAATTAAAAGTTTAATGTTAAACACAAACGAAAGTAAAATTTTTTGAGAATGAATTTTAAAAAAGAAGTTTTGCCTCATAAAATGTTTCATTTTCTGATATGGCATTCGGAGAGGTCAAAGATGCGGATGTCAATGCATTTCCATTTTGTTTCAATTAAAAAATCGAGTCAAATCAATCTAAAATAAGTTATTGTTATGTTTTAAGGATACTTATGTTCTTTTCAATATATACGTATATATATATATTTCAGTACGATTAAATATCAAAATATAGTCATAAATTATTTAATTTAAATTTTGTATGCAAAAGCTTGCAAACAGTTTAAAACGATTTTTAATTATTGAATACATTGAAGAGGAAAAGAATTTATAATAGCTTATAATAAAAAGGGCGTCGTGGGAAGATAGACAGTTTTGATCTAGGAAATAAAAAAAAGAAAATTTAAAGTGGAGGCAACGTGAATTGAAAGTAATGTTTGTTAATGTCATCATCATCAGAAACAGAAGTGGAGATCCGTGAAGGACAAGTTCCGTTAACATATGGAGTGCCATCTTCAAAGAGAGGACGTTGGCATGTCGTCACCACATCCACGAGATCATGGTAGAAGCAGTGGTCATGAGATCATTGGGACCATCAACGGATCCCAAAATTCTTATTTTTAAAAGATTTAAAAAACGTTGTCCCAAACATCGATCGAAACAGCCTTGTCCAATGATATTTCCATCCGCAATGATTGAAATCATGAACAAAATGATTCCCTTTTCCAAATATCAACTGTAAGAGTTCCAGTTTCAAAATAACTACAAGGAATTTCTGGAACTGACAGCTTTTTTCTTGGGAGGAATTTCTCAGAAAAAAGCTGGACTACACCTTGCTAGATAGATGTCAAAACTATCTAATCCCTTAAGATATGGATGTTTAGGAGTCAGTTCAAGTTAAAGAGAGAAGAACAAGGAATTCTTGTTATTTGCCTATTTGATTTGAGAGACTATGTTAGGGTTATTAAGGCTAGGACCGCACTTGCTTTTTTTTTGTCGAGGCGATTAAAAAATCGCGTCGCCACAAATTATTGTCATAGAATCACTTGTGATTATTTTGCCGCGCGATTATTTAACCGCAAAAAATAAAACACACTACTTTTAATATGAGTGCACGGATTTGCTACAGATAAATAGCAACGATTAAATATTTTTTTCCTTATTTAGCTCAATGTCACCGATAATCGTTCATCAGATGATACTCGTATTCAATTTATCCATTTTGTATTTTTGAATACAATTCTGGGTCCAACTTGTTTCAGTAGTTCCTTAAAGCATTAAATATTCATTCTTTAGTTTTGCACAAATTTCTGTGGCTGTTCCTTTAAATTATCGTGGATCTTATGAAACTGACCGTTAAGTAGTAAGTTATAACCGGATGCAACCAATACTTTTTTTTACGTTTTTCAGAAGGCCTTAAACGTAACGAAAGTGCCACTACACAGCACTTCCTAATGAAACCCATTTGAATACTGAACAGAATTTTATTAAATAGTCGCAAGTGCGTGTAGGATTATTTAAATCCATTTGATCTATTTAGCTCTGCGACAAAAAAACCGCTTGAAAAAATAGAACTTGTTTCATTTTTATCATTCCTACGATTTTTAAGTCGCATGTGCGTGCATTCACGTTTAAC
This sequence comes from Philhelius festivus, assembly GCA_963931855.1. NCBI lineage: Eukaryota > Metazoa > Arthropoda > Insecta > Diptera > Syrphidae > Philhelius > Philhelius festivus. Next base: position 93,429,707 of record OZ007554.1, read on the forward strand.
ACCATATATCCTATTTCATGCGGTTAAAAAATCGTGCGATTGAAAATGACAAGTGCGTGCATGTCCATTTCTCATTGCGACTACGATTTTTAAGTCGTAGTAAATTAAATCGCAAGCGTGAGCATATCCATTTGAGTACATTTGTTTCATTTAAGCTTACGACAATCACATCGCAACAAAAATGAAACAAATTGCGACCTTTAAATCGTCACGATTTGTTGATATCAAGTGCGTTCATTCTCATTTAAATTCATGTGTCCTATTTTTGCGACTAAAAAACCGCGCGATTGAAATCGCAAGTGCGTTCCTAGCCTTACTTCTTCCAATTTGGCTGCAGCTCCACGAAATGATCTAAAACTACTCAAAAACCTTGAGAACTAGAAGAAAATAAATTAAGTTATTTCAAAACTGTATCTTCAAAAGTTCTTTTGTCATGTCTGGTACTGTTGTGGTTTTTGTGGAGAGGAAGCTAATAACTGTCGACATTCTAATATTCAGTCAAAAGAGTTGGAAGGTTTCGTCTGCTTAAAAACGCGCCGGTTCCTTAACATCACTGGATTGTCGTCGGAGTTCTTGACTAAAGGTGTTGATGAAAGGTCCAAAGACTAGGCCTACAATGAAATGAAACTTTTGGCATGCTAAATGAGAATGGTCAACGACATCGAGCGAGGAGTAAAGTAACACACTAATAATGAGGAACAGAAGCAGCTTCTCTTGTTAGCAGTTAAAGACTATAGAAAGAAATATCCTGAAGAAATGATCATACTTATGTTTATCTATTACCTGTTTGTATGTAAATTATAGAAATAAAATACAATCTATTATAATTATTTCCACAAATTTAGTGTATAATAGAGACTCGTGTAATGTAAATCAGACCAAAAACATAAATTTAAAAAAAACCTTTGTGTAAGAAGTCGCTCTACCAAATTTCATCATTCTACAGCAATCGGAAGTGCTCCATATAAATTAAACATTTTCTCAGAAAGTGGGCAGATAACACGCCCACTGAAAGGAAAACCTCAATTTGTATTTTTGGTCCTTCATATGCAATTTGAGCCCTACCGTTATACCAAATTTCATTGTTCTACTGCAATCGGAAGTGTGCCATATATAATTTACAGGTACATGAAGTGGGCGGATACCACGCCCATAAATGGAAAACCTCAAATTTTATACTTTTCTCAATTGTATGCAATCTAAGTCCTACCGTTTTACCAAATTTCATCGTTTTAAAGCAGTCGGAAGTGTGCCATATATAATTTACATCAGTTCTGAGGAAGTGGGCGGATACCACGGCCCCTGATTGGAAAACCTTAAATTTTAGATTTTTTCCTCTGCTTGCATGACAAGACCCACCGTTGTGCAAAATTACCAGATTCTACGATGTCGGGAAGTGCTGCATAATTTTGATGATCTGTTAGTCAGTCAGTGAGTCAGTCAGTTACAGTTTTTGTGATTTTTGAGGTCTTATATCTCAGGAACCGCTTATACTAGACTAGCCTGACTAGCTTAGCAAATATTAGGAATTTTAAGTTTCTGGACTTATTGGTACTGAAGATAGGGAGGGATCAAATATCGCCTGAGTTTGTTCCTGTAAAAAAGGTGTAGTGCCAGAACTTGGTTGGGCACTACCGTGCCCTTTGACATATAAAAATGGATTCAATATTATATACATATTGCATATGTATATAATATTGAGAAATTAACAAAAAAACATCCGTAGCAGCCTTATTTTATAATTAAAATTTGGTACTCTTCTGCAGTGTGATTTTGCTTTTGCGTTTATCTGCCATAACTTGTATTGGATCGTTTTTTTTCTAATAAGGCCCTAGTTCACTGCGGATAACTTTTATGGCTATTACTGTCATTTGGTCTAAGATTTTTGGCAAAATTCACACCAAGGTATTGATATGATATGTATGTATTTGTTTGAAAGTTCCTAAGAACAATTAAATAATTTATTTTAAGTTGAAGTAACGTTAACTGCCTGTAAAGTTATACAGCTTGAGATTATGATAAGAGTACACGAGCAGATTCCTGCAATTTGTTGTTTCTTTAATAAATACAACATACATTTAAAAAAATAAATGTTAAACTTACAATATACAATATATCTACAATATATGTTTAGTGTATTAGTTAGTACACTAATAAAACAATTAAAAATCTATTACTTAAATACAATATCTTTAATCAAAAAAAGGTTAAAAGAGATAAACTAAGGTTTTACAAGAATTATCGATGTTAGCTAGACACAAGCAAATCAAAGAGTTAGTTAATATATTTCTCTCGGCAACAGAATCTGTTTTCGTCTCTTTCTTGTCGCTTCATCTGACGTTTCTGATTTGTGTTGCAGTGTTGGTATTGTTGGTTGTGTTCGCACTGATGAAGGTGCTGCCACATCTACTCCCCCACCAGTGACAATGTCACGATTATTATTGTTTTTGAAGGAGACTTTTTTGTTAGTTAATTTTATTGGTGATTTGACTTCTGCTTCACGTTGCTGCTGCTGCTGACTCTGACTGGATTCTTGTATTTCTGTTGGAGGATCAAACTGTTGATGCTGGCTGTAATTTTCATCTGTACTTTCATCTGGCGAATTGCTCTGTGTTGGTCTTTCCTCTTGAACAATGAATGCAGGCTTGAGACGATCCACTGACACGTTAACATCTTTATTATTCATCCGAATAGTGAAGAGACGGTCGGATAATCTTTCGATTACCTCAAATGGTCCAGTATAAGGAGGCTCCAGTGGTTTTCTTACTGCGTCGGTTCTAAGCATAACATGCGAGCACTGGTACAGATCCTTGAAAACAAAGATGTTTTGTTTAGTGTGATGTGCTGACGGAACAGGTTTTAATATCCACATGTGCTCTCGCAATCTTTCCACAAAGGTTTGAGGATCTGCAGGCATGTCTTCATTCGTGAAAAAATCGATTGGAAGTCTGATGGAAGTTCCATAAACAAAATCAGCTGCTGAGGCCTTCAAATCTTCTTTGTAGCAAGTTCTGAGCCCAAGAAGTACTGTTGGTAGAAGCTCAGTCCATGGTTTTGTGGAGTGACACATCAGCGCTGCTTTAAAGGATCTGTGCCAACGTTCAATCATCCCATTGGCCTGAGGATGATATGCTGATGTTCGAGCACGTTTGGTTCCCGTCAAGTTGGTTAACGCATTGAAAAGTGCTGACTCGAATTGTGTCCCTTGGTCAGTGGTGATTGTTTTCGGACAACCGAATCTTGCTATCCAATGGGTCCAGAAAGCGGCAGCAACAGTTTCGGCAGTCATATCTTTCAGCGGAATGGCTTCAGGCCATCTAGAAAAGCGGTCAATCATCGTGAGGCAATATCTGTATCCTTGAACTAGCGGCATGACAACCAAATCTAGATGGACATGATCAAAGCGACTGCCTGGCATGTCAATGTGATTAGGCTGCAGTTTGTTGTGCCGGTGAATTTTTGCTGTTTGGCATGGCATACAGTTGCGAGCCCAATTGATGACATCTTTCTTCATATATGGCCAAACATATTTTTGTTTAATTTGCTGGACTGTTGCTATTCCACTTGGGTGTGAAAGACCATGCACAGAATCGAAAATGCGTTTCCTGAGTTCTTTTGGAACATATGGTCTCACATATCTTGTTGACACATCACAATAGATTGGAGTTTCTTCAGGTTCAAGGTGTACTACTTGTAGTTTGAGTGAATTTGAACCTTCGATAAGATTCTTGAGCTCAACATCATTCGATTGGAATTCGAAGAGTGTTCTGACATCAATCTCTATAGGCATTGTAATCTCATTGACGTTTGAGTGAGCAAGACGTGAAAATGCATCGGCTACAATATTTTCATCACCTTTGATGTGCACAATGACTGTTTGGAAGGTTGAGATGTAGTCCAGATGTCTGAGTTGTCGTTTGCAAGATTTATCAGATTTGTTTCCAATGTTTGTTGCAAGAGTTTTGTGATCTGACTTGGTAACAAATTGTCGACTGTCAAGAATGTGTTCGAAGTGTTTGATGGCATCGTGAATGGCGAGTAGTTCTCGTTCATAAGCGCTGTATTTCATCTCAGTTGGAGTCAGCTTGCGAGAGTAAAAACCAAGTGGTTTCCAGATGTTGTCTGTTTTTTGCTCTAAAGCTGCTCCAAGTGCCACATCGGAAGCATCTGTTGTTAAGACCAAGAGTGCTGTTGAGACTGGATGAATTAAAAGTGCAGCTTTGCCAAGACTTTTTCGGCATTTATCGAAATCTAGCTTTGTTTTCTCTGTCCAAGGAACTTTCCGCTTATCATTTTTCTTAGAATTTTTTAGAAATTCATTGAGTGATGCTTGAAGATCTGCTGCATGTGGTATGCAACGTCTGTAGTAGTTGATGATACCCAAAAATCTTCGCAGTTGAGAAATGGTTTCCGGAAGCTCATAGTTAACGATGGCAGAGACACGTTCTGGTGGTGGTTTACAACCATCCTTGTTGATCAAATATCCAAGAAATTTTACTTCAGGCATACCAAAGTAGCATTTGTTGACGTTAATGGTAAGGCGATGTTGCCTTAAAATTGTAAAAACAGCTTTAAGATGTTCTTCATGTTGCTCTGATGATTCAGACATGATGATGATATCGTCTATGTAACAGAATACAAATTGCATACCTCTAAAGATGGAATCCATGAATCTCTGGAATGTTTGTGATGCATTCCGCAGACCGAATGGCATGAAGAGGTATTCAAAGAGACCAAATGGGGTGCACACTGCTGTTTTTTTAATATCATCTTCGGCCATCGGAATTTGATGGTATGCATGAACAAGGTCAAGTGTGGAAAAATGAGTTTTCCCGTGGAGTCTCTCTGAAACATCATCAACGTGTGCGATGGGATATCGGTCAGGTGTTGTTTGTGCATTTAATCGCCTGTAGTCTCCACAAGCTCGCCAGCCACCAATCTTCTTGGTCACCATATGTAGTGGACTCGCCCATGGACTTTTAGAGGGTCGACAGATACCCTTTTCGATGAGATATTCTAATTCAGCTTTTGCAGCTGATAATTTATCTCCTGAAAGGCGTCTGAAACGGCTTGCAACCGGAGGGCCTGTTGTTTCTATGTAATGGCATACTGACCGATCGATGTTATTTTGTGGCTGGGCTGAGCTGGTGGTGACATCGATGAACTCTTTCAGTAAGTTTCGGTACTCACCATTCAGAATTGCTGAAGCACTTAGAGTTGATATCCCAAACTCGTTGGCATTTGTTACTTTGCCACACGTCCTAAGACTTGTTGTTGCATCGATTAGACACTTCTTTGTGAGATCAATGATGAGATGATAATGTTCGAGAAAGTCTGCACCGATGATTGCCGACTGAACATCAGCTAGTATGAATGACCATTGGAATTCTCTTCGAAGACCAAGGCTAAGCTTCAAGAAGTGATATCCAAATGTTTGGATTTCGGATTTATTGGCTGCGTACAATTTGAGATCTGCGCTGATGAGATGTTGATTGATTTTTGAGATGGGAATGACAGAGACAACTGAACCAGAATCTATGAGAAAGCGGGTGTTTGTTCCCTTATCAAAAATGTGCAGACGGGGCTCGTTGCTGAAACTGTTATTGATGAAGTTGCTGTCGCCAACCGTCTGAACTGACGACAGCTCCGCTAGTTTTCCTGGTTGCTGTTGAAGGAACAAGAACCCGCACATTTTCTGGCATTGTTGGCCCATCTCTTGTGATAGAAGCATATTCTTTTGTTGTCTTTGTCTCTGCTGGCAGATCGTCCTCGATGTTGAAACTTAGATCTAGATTTAGATCGCTGACGGCTGTCCATTGTAAGGGCACGCATTTGTTCCGAGAGTTCTTTGACGGTGCGACAAAGTTCAATGTAGCTCAAATGACCATCTTGAGAGATTGCTTGAATTGACTGCTGGTCGATGGCTGATGATGAGGATGATGATTGGTTGTTGGTTGCTGAATCATACATCTTATCTGCTGCAGTGGCCAGGTCATCTAGGGAGTAGTTCTCAAAGACTGTGAGAACATTTCTCGTCAATTCTGGCAGTGTCTGCATGAAGCATTCTCTCATAACTTTCGGGCCACATTCTCCTCCAGCAAGACGTTTCATCTCAGCTAAAATTATTGATGGTTTTTTGTCTTTTGATTCTGCACCTTTCAACAAACGCCTTAGTTTGGACTCTGCTGATTCCGCAAACCTGGAGAGAATACGTTTTTTGAACACTGAGAACTTGTTTGACACCGTAGAGTCGCCAATTAAATCTTCAGATGCTGACAAACAATCACCTTCCAGACTAATGAACACTTGCTTGAACTTTTCTTCCTCGGTCGCGATACCTTCGAGTTCCAATGCCATCTCAATTTGACTTAACCACATTTGAGGTTGAGTTGGGTCAAATTTAGTTAATTTAATTCGACGAAGACTCGGTCGTGGCTGATGAACTGATGCGGAAGAGTTTTGGGCTGCGGAATTTTGATTATGCAATGTCAATTGCCTTACCTGTTCTTTAAGGATGGTAAGTTCATTGCTTTCAATCACAGTGGCATCAAGATGAGATGAATCCATTTGACGAGCTATGTCTTCTTGCTCTTGCCTTTGAAGGATTTGATTTATGATGAGCGTGACTTTTTCATATTGACTGTCGATAAGATCCCTCTCGTTTTCCGCTTCTCCTCTGGCCTTGAAGCTCTCTTCGTAGTCAGCATTCTCGGTAGACTTTTCCTCAATGGTCGATTGGACGATGTCAAATTCACGGTAGAGTTTGTCGAGTTTGATTTTTTTGATTTCAGCCTGGGTGGCTGATCTGTCGGTGGAGAAAAAATTGCAAATTTTTGTAATTTGCTGCTTGATGACACCTCTGCTCTTGATTAGAGCGCTGAGTTCCGCCATGGCAAAATTGGCGTCACGAAGTCGGTATATATATATAAAGATCAGACGGCAGCTGCAGCGTTGGCGTCACTTAATTTGTATGCAGAAAATTTTTAATTATTGAAAGATTGGGGTCACCAGTTTAGTGTATTAGTTAGTACACTAATAAAACAATTAAAAATCTATTACTTAAATACAATATCTTTAATCAAAAAAAGGTTAAAAGAGATAAACTAAGGTTTTACAAGAATTATCGATGTTAGCTAGACACAAGCAAATCAAAGAGTTAGTTAATATATTTCTCTCGGCAACAGAATCTGTTTTCGTCTCTTTCTTGTCGCTTCATCTGACGTTTCTGATTTGTGTTGCAGTGTTGGTTGTGTTCGCACTGATGAAGGTGCTGCCACATATGTATATCAAAAAAACCGTTGTTAATGAAAACTAAATTTTTGTTTTATATTTTTTGTAGTATTTATAAAAATTAGGGTATGGCCTTCCTTTTGAAAAAAAAAACCATTACTACCCATTCCTCTGTTTCAAGGTTATTATTTTCAACTTTCTCATTAACCGCTTTACAAATTTTAATACAAACAAATGTACAGGGATAATTAATTAAGTAGCCCTACAATTTTAAATACCAACATTTTTAAAGAAAATAATTATTGTACTTAAAATTTCTTGTGAAAATTCTTCGATTCATCAATAAAGTTAGCTATTTATTTAAAATTGATTTTTATTGTCCTTGTTTTTTTTTACTTTATTTGTCCGATGTTATTTTATCCGAACCTTTATGTATTCTCAAGTTTTTCTTTGTTTATAAACCCATATAAAAACACTAAATATATGCAAACACACACCAGCAGTCAAAGTTTTTAAACTTAAACTTCATGATTGGAAAGAATCTTTTTGTGCAAGTCGTAATATGTATAAGTTTTTTTTTCATCATATCGACTTGAGTGCGAAGGTATGTGTTTATGTGGGAAGCCACATTCCCATTGAGTGCAATTTCCTCCGGAAAAGCGGCGATGGGAAATAAAATGACAGAAAAATGGTAAAACAATATAACAACAAAACACAACTCAATAAAAGAAAAATCAATAAAACGAATTAAGCGGCTGGTTGGGTTAGATGTAAACATAAAGAATCATATAAACCCCCAGTGGAAACAAATACACCCTTCAAATTATTTACTAAATCGAATCAAATCGATATAATTTCGACCAAAAAATTGTATTTTCGAAATGCAACCGGTTTCGAGCAATAAACTCGGCGGTCGGTAATGTACGTACAGTTATAAACACAGGATTGATATACTCAATATGCAAATGTCCTGGCGGAGTATGAATTATGTATGTACGTAGGAAGAGGTATAGAAATGTGATTTACGAAATGGGCAGACAATAGCTGCCTACGTAGTAAAGTATGTAATTGCTCTTTATTTCATGGTCATGCTCGGAGTATTTTAGTGTGATTACGAGATTTGAGTATTTTTGATGACCATGACGTATGAATTACGTTATTTTCTTTTGATACATATATATTTTTCTTATGAATGAAAGAAATAATAAATTAAAGCAATACTTAAAGAAGGATTGGTGCTAAAATTATAAATCATGCAATAAAAGGAAGTGGTAGTGTGAATAGGATTGTTTTTTTTTTTATATGAGTATGTTATTGTGTGCGTCCACATGTTTCGCGCACAATGAGGTTTTTCCGGAATCGGATGAAGCCTACAATTTTTGTATCCTACATTTTTCAGATAAGCGAGCAGGATCTAAATGACATAATTATTTATGTTATTTTAATGTTTTTTTTTTTAAACCGACCAACGAGTTTCTGATTTGAGAAAACTCAACATACATAAAAGAAAAAATTAAGTACACGAGCCATGTCTTGTTCGAAAGCATTTTGTTCTTATTATTTAAAGCTGCAACGAAATCAAGTATTGAATTTGTCAATTATACTCTGTCCAACAAAAATTGTCAGTACAGGGAAGATAGGACGTTTGTCTCTCATTCTGGTTGCATTTCCATGCATAAATGTGTCGCCCTTTAAAGCTCTCACAGGGATTCTGTAGTTCACATTATAAATCACCGCAAATGAGAGTAAGAAACGCGTAGGGCTACCGTCTGCCGATTCAAAACGACTGAAAACAATATTCAATTTACCTTTTCCCACAACACCAAGCGGTAAGATAATAGGCGCGTTTTTTTTAAGTTGGAAAGCAATACGGCAACACTCAACATACTCATCTTCTTAAAATGTTTTCTCAAAAGCTTTAAATCCCAAAAGCTCCTTAATAAAAACCACTGAAAAAGCTCTTTGCTTGTAATTGAGAATGATAATGGTAACTCTGTTTTGATGTAGATAAAGAGCGCACGATCGTATTGAGTGACACTTGACACTCTTGTGTCTTGTCAGTATCTCATCATAGAGCTGTGCCAATCGTTCATTTTAAAAAGCGAATCAATCATTGATTGATTGTTTCAAGGATTCGGTCTTTTCAATCAATCGTTCATTCAATCATTTTTCATCCATCCGCTTCGTTCTGAACGAGATATAGACCGACACGAAATGTTTTCAATCATTCATTCGACTAAAGTATTTTTTTTTTTTCAATCGTTTCGTTCAGACCGAGACCGAAACAATGTGAAAATGAAAGAGTGTTTGGCTTTTTTCTACTTTGTTGTTTCGTTCACGCTATCTTCCATTGTATAAAAAATGAGGAATATATGTACATTCTGTTTCGTGTTCATCCCTATTTGGTATTGTAAAATGATTGAGAACAAGTTGAATGAACGAAACTTTTTTTCGTTCGTTTCGTTCATCGGTTGCAGTGGCAAGAGATTGACATTAGGATTGATTGATTTGGTCTACTTTGATTGCAATCAATCAATCTTTTTGGTGAACGGGTCACAAAGACCGAATCAATCACGATTGACACAGCTCTATCTCATCAGCAGTGGGATATGACGGTCGTGCTGGGGTGTACAACTTTTTGCAAAGAATTACAACAACAATTTCTTAAGAAAAGTCAGTGGCTTGCTCTTTTTTTAGTGGCATTTTTCCTAACGCATTGAAGTGAGGGTGCATCAGGCGCCACTGCTTTATAAAAAGCTCTCCCATAAGGCCTGTACTGACAATTTTTGTTGGACAGAGTATAGCTTCAGGGAGGTAGGTGGAAATGGCAGTCTAGCCTTGTGGCTCAATTAGAACTGAAGTCCGCCATTTTGATACCATAACTCGTATTGGGTGGAATCAATATCTGAAATTGGGGACATTCTCACGGAGTCATCCATTTTGGATTAAGGTCAAAATAATGATTGGATCAAGTAGGTTTTGATGTCATTTATTATGTGTGTTTGCTTATGCAAAATCATGCGGAAATTGGATCAATCATTCAGTGGGACCACAACACTCATCCGACACTATATGCATTGTGCAAAGCTAGGCAGCTTGTTGACCGGTGCTGAAACACTAAACCAATTGAGTGATCATCCCCGGCCCCCCATACTGAAAGCCGCCATCAAAGCCTTCATTCCCCTAGCTCGGGGTCTAAGGAGTCAAACGGAAGGCATGGCACAGAAGTAACAGAAGTTCGTCCTAGAGTCATTTCGTCGCGTTGAGAAAAGAGAAAAAGTTTTTGAACTTCATTTTAAAAAGTTCGTCAATGTCGTCAAAAAATCCCCTACCTAATTATTGTGCTCTCTTTGGCCAGAGCTGGGCATTTGCAGAGGAAACGGAGGACAGTTTCCTTTTCCCATCACTGGTCCCACCATATATGAAAGTGAGTGGTGTGTGTGATGAATGCCTAGCTTCGCTGCATACACTCCTACTGTCCACTACAGATAGCTACGGTTCGGACTATGTCTTGGCCCGGTGTGTTCAAGCTTCGCTGCATATAGAATAGGAGATATTGAGCTGAAACGAGTAAATGTTCAAAAAGATTTGGGTGTATTCTTAGATAGCAAATTAAACTTTAATAGCCACTATGACTATATTATTTTTAAGGCTAACCGTTTATTAGGTTTCCTGAAAAGGAATTCGAAAGAGTTTACAGATCACTACACCTTAAAGTCGATCTATGTTTCGTTGATAAGATCTGTACTTGAATTGAATATGCTTGTTGTGTTTGGTGCCCTTCTTATGAAGTGAATATTAAGCGTATAGAATCTGTGCAGAGAAAATTCACAAGGTTTGCTCTCTGGAAACTCAATTGGGTTGACGGCATAATGCCATCATATGAAGTAAGGTCTCGTTTGATTGATCTGAGCTCGCTTCATGTGAGGCGTAAGTGTTACTTAGTTATGTTTGCTAGAGATGTGATTTGTAATCATATTGATTGTGCTCCTTTGCTTGCTTTATTTCCTATACATGCACCTTTAAGAGTTGTTCGTGAAAAGGTTTTTTTTTTATGTTCCTTTCCATGGGACTAACTATGGTAAATTTGAACCAGTATCTAATTCCTGTTCAGTTTTTAATTCAGTATATGATCAAATCGATTTGCAATTAAATAGATATATGTTCAAAAAATCAGTTTCAGAGCTCTTTAATAATATTTTTTAATGAAACACACTCTTTGTAATTATTTATCTATATTGTCAGACCCCTATATGTTAAATTATTTATTATATTATATTTAAGTTATATATGTACATGTTAATGGAGCCAGTATGAGAAGTGGACACGCCTTAAGAATACTGTCATTATTACTGCCAACTCCATCTTAGGCAGTAGTCGTAAAAATCGGAACGACTGGTTTGATGATGAATGCAAGCTAGCGGCTGAACGTAAGAATGTTGCGTACCGAGCAATGCAACAATCTCATAGAACGCGGGCACGCGAAGAGGAATATAAAGAGCTCAGAAGAATAGAAAAACGGCTTCACAGACAAAAAAATCAGCCTGGGAGAAGAACCTAATCTGTGAAATAGAAAATAGCCGAGAGCGAGTTCCGCACTAGGCGCGGAAGTTCTACCAATCCTTCCGAAACATGACGCAGTACACACCACGCTGCACATACTGCAAGAACGGAGAGGGAAATCTGATCACCAATCCTAAAAGCATACTGGAGCGATGGGAAGTGTACTTTAATGAATTGCTAAATGGTCAGCTCACTGCAGAAGTGGAGGCTCCACTACTTCAAGAAGAATACCCTATGTTGCCGCCACCAAGCATAGAAGAGGTTGAGAAGGCTATAGGCCGGCTTAAACAGAACAAATCCCCGGGAGCCGATGGCATACCAGCCGAATTATTTCATCACGGCGGGCCAGCCTTACGTCAAGCAATTCATGATATTATAGTACACGTATGGAAGCAGGGAGAAATGCCAGAAGACTGGCGAAAAGGTTTAATATGCCCCATACATAAGAAGGGAGATGTCACAACGTGCAGCAATTATAGAGGTATCACGTTGTTGAGTACCGCCTATAAGATACTCTCCTCTATCCTACAAGACCGGATGACCCCATACGCTAAAACCGTTATCGGAAAATATCAGTGTGGTTTCATTCCAGGCAAATCAACAACTGATCAGATATTTACCCTTAGGCAGGCGATGGAAAAATGTCTAGAATTTAACATCCCAACATACCATCTGTTTATAGCCTTTAAGGCCACTTATGATAGCATAGCCAGGGTAGAACTTTACAAAGCCATGAGAGAATTCGGCATCCCAAATAAATTGACACGACTATGTAGGTTGACCATGACCAACGTAACAAGCCAAGTAAAAATAGCCGGATTGCTATCCAGACCAATCAACATCTTTAATGGACTCTGACAAGGGGACGGGACGGATTGGCCTGCCTCCTCTTCAACCTGGCGTTTGAGAAAGCAATCCGTGACTCTGGCACGGCAACAAGAGGGACCATCGTCAACAGGTCCAGCCAGTTACTGGCTTACGTAGACGACATCGACATCATCGGAAGAACCGAACAAGCTGTACACGATTACTTCTCTGGGGCTGCACATTAGTGAAAGAAAACAAAGTACATGGTGGCGTCGAATGCGCCAATTGTTTGATAAGTTTAAATTATAAAACAAATGTTTTTTTTTTTAATTATTCAATATTCAATATTTCTAGAATTCCTGCATACTTTTAACCACTTTCTGATGAAAATTAATCCATCCTTACATAGGAAAACCGGGAGTAAAATATACTAGCGTCACTTTGTAAAAATCGTTTGTTCATTGTTATGTACATTTCACTAATGTATGTTCGAAACTGGAGGCGGCTATCTAAAGTTCACTTCCGACAGCCAAACTACCTTAAGTAAAAATGTAACTAAAATGACCACGCTCCTACGTCGTGTTGTATTACAACAGTTTTTTTTTCATTGGTACGTTCAATTTTCAGTTGTAGCACATCTGTGTTCAAACGGAGAATCTACTGGAAATGTATGATTGTTTTTCACAAACTTTATATTCTACGTCGTTGTAACAATTAAAATATTGCAATATTCATAAAATATAATTTTTGATGTAAAAGATGTAAAAGAGTAATTGTGTTAAAAAGGAGTAACTGAGACAGATTTTGAAGAGTAACATGCCAAAATTGAACAAAGTCCCCTGTGGTAAGCATAATCAATTGTTTTATTAATTGTTGAATAAGTTCTAAATTATAGTATTTTGAATTTAAAGAGCAAGGTAGATAAAATAAGGCGGACTAGCATAGATTTTGTTGCACAAAAAAGATGTTATTTATCAAAACGATAAATTGATTAATTGGATGAGCAATAAATGCACACAAGCATTCAACCAAAAATTCTATACAGATTCTTTGAATACAGAATCCCTACAAAAATATGGGTCTTCCGAATTAAAATTTATTCTCCCTTAAAATATATTCCTTGATTCCAAATAATCGTCAAAAAACGTTTCTATTTTATTAAAATTTTTCACTTTATTTCAAAAGATTTAAGTAAAATATGGAAGCTTACCTCATATCAAATATCAACTACATTAACAACACTTTCCAGCTACATCATACAGCACTTGCAGTCAAATGTGTTAAACAAAAAACTGTAATTTTAAAATGTAGTTGTAAAATTAAAATTATGTAGTAGAACTGGAACAGTGCACAGGGTTAAGGGAATTGTGAGATGCCTTGAGAAAAAAGACATTATTTTACTTTCGGTATAGGTAAAATACGGCAAGTCTTGCATAAGAAAAAATCGAACTCGGTTAGTTTATGTCTGATACGCTGGTTTGAAGTTTAATTTAGGACAGGTATTCCTCAAAGCAAAACACCGAAGCTTTTAAATTGAAATTATAAAGCTAACTTTTTTTATTATTTGTACACACTCAAGGTGTAATGACTTATGGTACCACTTTAGTTCAATTGAAGTAAATCTACTACTTTTTTCAAAATATTTGAAAATCTACTTCCTCCATCGCACCATTAGCAAAATATTGGAATCTACTTCAGTTCAAAAATCTCTGTTTCAACCTACTTCAATTTTACAAAAAAGCCCAAATTTATTTCTTTTGATCAAAATTCACTAACGTATTAAAGATCGAAAGACTAAACCGTCTAACAGCTTAACAGAACAATTCAAATGCATAAAATGTGAAATGAAAAATAATGAAATAACATCTTGACTTTATTATGGTAGTCATAAGAGCCTTACCACTTTCGGAAAAAAGGCGAAGTAGATATGAAAAAAGTAAGGTAAATTAAGAAAAATCGAAGTAGATTTCAGAATGACTTTTTACTTCCATTTAGAAAAAAATGAACTCAAGATTTTCATCAGTTAACATTACAACACGAAAAATTGGTGATTCAGTCTGTCTGTATGTCTGTACTTCATCCTGCAGCCTAGAGGAGAATTTGAAATATTTTTTAAGCTTGGTTCCTTCCATACAACCACTATGAAATATTCTATTTATTCCGAAAACAGCTCTAAGGATTTTGATAAATGTATATCTAGTGCAGTAAAATTTCTCTTTTTTTTTATAGTTAATCACCTAATTGACGGGTTATTTAACGACACTCTCTTGATTTACTTCTTCTCTATTGAGTAAAGTTTGATAATGCTTTCGAATAAATCACACGCAATGACTTTAGCTGATGTATTCCCCAAACTCCCTTATTTGTACTAAAGTATTAGTATGATACTACTTAACAATTTGCTAACTTTTAAGTCGATTACTAACTTTATCTTAATTTTAAACATTTTGTAACTAGGATCATGGTAAGGCTATGTTTATTAATAAATTGCTTCTGAACACACCTTAATTAATATTCATGTAGAAAATTAAGTAAACAGACCTATTTTGATGTTATTAAATGTCAATTCAATTCAATTCAATTCAATTTTGTTTTATTGAACATACTATTTACAATTTGGCTTACAACTAATAAGATACTACGAGTATGTATGAAAATTTACATTTGTTGGCTCATAGGGGGCCTAACTATATACAGTGACTTAAGTTTAATTATTTTTATATAAAATTTACATGACGAAAAAAATTAAATTTAAAATGTTGGTTGACTGTATTGTCCTCGGGGTGTTCATTCCTGGTTGTCAGTGGTGATTTTTGTGGGTTGTGGGCAGGGATGGCGTTTTAGCCGCGGTGGTAGGCTGACCCAATGTTAGCGTAGAACGAGACTATTTCCTCGTTATTCATGATTACGTTGTCATCCAGAGTTTCCATCACACTGAGGTACCTTGGCTCGGGATATCGTTGTTCTGTGGTCATCCTTCTCATAAGCTGATTCGGGTGGTCGATGATGTTCCTCATTAGTTTCTTCGTTGAATGAACTAGATATTTGTCCAGTGCGATTAAATTCGCTTCTGCGTAGAGATGCTCGTTCCTGTAGTGCTTCTGTTGTTGACGGTCGAAGTAGAGTCCAGTGCAGATCCTCAGTATCTTCCTTTCGAATAGTTGAAGTTCCTTCATAGCTGTCTTCGAGATGGAAAACCAGACTGGGAAGGAATAGCTGATCACTGGTCGCAGGAGCTGCTTGTAGATTAATATCTTTGTCGGTTGGCTAAGACCTGATCTTCTTTTCAGCAATGGGTGCAAACGGCTGAAGGCCCAGCTGGCCTTTTTCAGAATATTTCTTGAGTGCAGGTTAAACCTTAGCAATTCGTTGAAGTGCACTCCCAGGTACTTGACATTTGGCTTTGCCACTATGGAGGATCCGTCAGGGAGTTTTAGGACCAGATTTCTTCAAATTGTTGCGGTGCGAAGGCCTCTACCAGTTGAAGGTCTCCTGAAGCAGACAAGTTCCGATTTGGAAGTATTGATTCGGATATATATTAAATGTAATGTCAAAGGTATTCGATGATTTTAACTTTAATAAAAGGGTAGAGAGAATATGATGCTTTATTCGATTAAAATTTGCAAAATCGTTGTTTTAACCTTGTTTGTAACCACGTTTTCACGCACTGTGAATCAGCATCTTTTACAAAAAACAGTAAAATATTGAGCGACGTTGACAATCCCTAAAAGCAGTAAAAGCCTTGGAACGTGAAATAAAATAAAATAAAATAAAATATAATAAAATAAAATAAAAAAGATATTATCTGATTTCTAATATATTTTAGGATACTTAAAATCACTCCTTTATGTAATCGCACATTTAAAACAAATTTATTTATTTATTGAGTAAATTAGTCGCCATGAAGTCATGTAAATTTAAAAAAAATTAAATAGTGGACGGACGACATTCACTTCTAAAAGTCTTAAGCTTTATACCAACAATTGTTTCGGTGAACAGATTTTCTTTATTCTTGATATGACTACGTAACATGTTTAATAGGGAAAGTAATTTACATACTTCTGCACATACATTATGTGCTCTATATGGCAATGCTAAATTCTCAAAATACAAGTGCAAGTGCAAGTCATCAACTTTTAGAGACTTTGACATCGAACAATTTACGCCACATTCTTTTGGCAGCATTTGTAAGTTTTATTTTTATTTTAAGATAAATCGGGAATTTCTGTAAGCTTTTGACCACAAACTGCTTTATTTTAAGAACAAAATGTAATTATTCAAGACAATGCACTTGCACTCTATTGGCCTTTTATTGGGGACCAAATGTCCGAAAAAAGATTTATTTGCTGCCTGTACGTACAAGTAATTTCTTTTTTAAATGATTATTTCTCACTTAATTATAGTTAAATGTTTTCAATTATTTACCATTAATGTTTTTTTAAGTTTAGATATTAATAGACTTGACCCGGTGGGTGTAATATTCTGACTGAATCAAGAGCTCAAAGTTTTTTTTTTAATAAAATGAATTTAAAAAAAATGTTGCGTATGTGAAAACTGGTGACTTGCAAAGAGGGCATTTGATGTATTTTTTGAAGAAAAAAATATACATATATTGAATTAAGATCGCTTCCCATTCTTTTCCAAATATTTACCATAATCTACCTACCACTTTTTGAATCAATTGAATTGGGCGAACTTTGCCGTGCTTCTATATTTATCATAAAATTCTGAAAATTTTAAGCCAAAAAAATAAATCTACATTCATTATTTGGATTATGCACGAATGGATTCAATCCCAAACTTCCAATGCTTAAAGCAAAGGTTTGTTACTTTCGAATCAATGGAAATCGGAAAAATTGTTTTAAGGAATAAAAAGGCCAAAATAAGGTGAAATTTTGGCCAATTTTAAGTCTTTATTATTGTGTAACCAAAAATTTGATTAAAAAAAATTATTGACTCGTGTTTTGAAACATAAAATTTTCAATGCAATGATTTTCAAAGTTTATAGAATCTTTTGCATATACAAATTAATTAAAATCCGTCAAGCCGTTAATACAAACTTTAAAATCAAAAAAAGTTTCTAGGGTACAAATGTTTAAAATGTTACACACAAACCTTATAAGATGTAAAGTTCCGGCGTTATTGAAGGCTATAATAATAGCTTTCATAAAACAAAATATTAGATTTTTATTAAAACAAGAAATATTTATTTGCAAAGACATATTTTGAATTGGCGAATTCAGCTATAAAATCTATAAAATTTACAACTATTAAAGTTGTACCTACATCACCAGCAGATGATCGTTGTAATTTAACTTACTGTTCTGCCTCCTCAATGCAGTCCAAGTCCAACAAAGTCTGCGTGACGAACACCAAGTGTTTATAAGTTCAGATACCGTCAAAAGGAGACTTTCTGAGCAGAACCTGACTCCAAAGAGAGCTGCAACAGGCCCAGCATTAACGGTAGTCCACCATCGAGCACGGCTTGAATTCGCTCGAGAGCTAAGGTATTAGACGTTACAGCAGTGGGGTAATGTACTCTTTCCTGATGAGACCAGGGTGACTCTACATCGAAATGATCGGCGTCAGTGAACGTTATTCTCAATGTTGCATCAAGTAAACTGTTGCTTACGGAGGAGAATCTGTAATGGCCTGGGGCAGCATCTCCATAACCGCACATACATACAGCTTTAGTTTTCATCGATCCGATGCACGGGTCGTACACGTGGATTAATTTCTCATCGCTACATTGCTGAAATCTTCGCAGACCATGTGGTATATCGGGTAGGATATACAGTTAATGCATGATAATGCACGGCCTCATGTTGCTTATGTGGTCACTTAGTATCTAAGCGAAGTCGGCATTCTTACCATGGACTGGCCAGCTCGACACCCGGACTTGAATCCGATAGAACACTTATGGGATGAACTGAAAAGTCGGGTTCGAGCCTGGGTACCTGCTTTAACAAGGCTTCCAGAGCTACGAATCGCGTTTTCATTCATTTTAATTAACATGAAACGTACTTTCTGTAGGTACCACTTTTTTCGTTGTACTCGTACATATGTATGTTTTATAGTTTTAAAGAAAATCGAATCCGAGTTCAAATGTAGCGGGTGGCCTGGTTTATTTGCCGTCTAGTGTAGAGTAAAGTCGGGTAATATGGACCACCAATCATATTTTTGTTAATAAAACAAAAACGGTGTAAGTTTTTTTTAAAGATATTTAAAAAAAATACATCAGTTAATTCTGATTAAATAAGTAGCAACAAAAGAATAAATTCACTTAATAAAAAAATAACAAAAAACAAAAAGTTAAGTAACTCTAAAACGTAACAAAAAAAAAAGTGGAGGGTAATATGGACCACCTGGTTTTCAATCCATTGACGGCCATTTATCCAGTTTGGACACTGACATAAGCCTGCCAAGCAATGCACATATATCAAAATCATCAACAGTCGATCATTCATCCTCATCCAGACCCGAAACTTCTTATACTGAAATAGCGGGTATGTGGCCCACTAGTTCATATACTCCTTTCCTCGGGTGGTCCATATTACCCGCAACAATGTTTTGGAAAAAAGCAATTTTATAACAAAATGAGACTCTTTACAATAGTTTTAAAAATAAAAACCTTAAAATAAATATTCACTTCTTATATTTAAGAAATAAAAGGAGAACAAACTATATTTTTAACTATAGAAAAAAGGAGAAACACCTACGAAAAAAAAAATAATCAATGCCTTGGATTTTCTTTTAATCCGATCAACTTCGTAACGCGCTACTCCTGACTACTCAAACTATACTGAGTAAAGTTTAAGCAGATCCCGCACAATCGCAAACAATCGTCTCCTCGATTGCATTTGTGTAAGGCGAGAAAAGCTGGTGGTCCATATTAGCCGACTGGTCCACATTACCCGACTTTACTCTAGTAACCCTACGTTTATATTCTTATAGACAACATTAAACTATATTACTATATTCATGTGCCTTTCGAGAATTTCCTCTTAAAAATGTATGTTAGGAGAAAAACAACAGAATCTTGATAGTGGCGGAGTTTTATTTTGTTTTAAGTACCTATTGTTATGGATTTCTAATCACATAAATCGAGTACAAATATGAAACATCCAAAATAAAAAAATTATAAAAAATGTTTATGACCACATTTTTAGTATTTAGTGATACATTTTAAAATACAACTTAATTTTTTATGAGTAACGAAAGTAATATTGTGAGTTAAGAATTGATGCTTTACCAATTAAATACTTTCATCAATCGATTAAATATATTTTATTATTAAGTTCTCTCACAATGATGAAGTCATATTCAAAATAACAACAAGGAAATGAAGTTTTTTATTTTTTTTTAATAAATAATGACCGCGAAATTTTAGTCGAATGAATGCGATACCAATTTATTTCTAATAAGTCGTCGATTTTACCTGGTAAAATAACTTTACATTGTTCATTCTCATTTTAAACAAAAGGCGGTCTAATGGAACATGGAACACAAAATTTTATTAACAGTACAGCCAATTTAAATAAAAAATGGGAAAGAGGGCAGATCAAATATCGGGTTTTTCAATAAAAGTAAAAGACTTGACGTAGCCCTACAGGAAATAGTCTAACGGCGTCAAATCGCACGACCGAGGCGGCCAAGCGACTGGACCATTTCGTGAGATAACACGTTCTCCAATCTTGGTTTCCAATAAATTGATTGTGACATTCGCTGTGTGGCTTGTGGTGCCGTCCTGTTGGAACCACATGTCCTCCAAGTCCAAATCATCCAATTGGGGCCAAAAATATTCGGTTATCATTGAACGGTAGCGATCCCCATTCACAGTAACGTGCCGGTCTTGATCATCACGGAAGAAGTACGGCCCAATGACGCTGCCGGCCCACACTGAAAATAAATTCCTAGGTAATATTGACAAAAACGTTTTGTTGACCTTTAACAAAACAATTTTATCGTTTTGATAAAATTTTTGTCAATACGAAAGAATGATTTTGTTGATTTCACAAAATTTTTATAATCCAGCATGATTTTTTGTCAGTTTAACAAAATATGCACTACAAATAACATTGTCAGTTTAACAAACCAAGTTTTGTTAATATAACAAAATAAAACAGAGATTTTTGTCACATCGACAAACTGTTTTGTGATGTTAACAAAATGTTTGTTGTATCTACAAAAAATCTGTTTTGTAAATGTTTGTCAATATCACAAAGTTTTTGTTAATTTGTTTTTGTCAATTTAACAAAAAATGAAAACATTTTTGTTAAAATGACAAATATTTTGTTTTGGGGTTGAATTATTTTGTAATATTGATAAAATAATATTATCAGATAGATAAAACTATTTTGTAAGGAAACCAAAAAATTTCTTTTGTGTATGATATAGTTTACACTTGGTTTTTGTTAAAAAATCGATGTAAGACTAACTGAACTTAACAAAAATTGCGTATTGTCCATACGCCCTCACAGATGGTTGCATGTGAGATCGTAGGGACGAAACGCCAATTTTTGTGGACTTTAATCCCAAACAAAAAAAAACTATTTTGGCAAAATTAATTTTGTTTTTTGTGGATTCAACAAAAGAAATTTGTAAAATTGGCAAAATATTTTGTTAATTTAACAAAATATAACAAGAAATTTTTGTTAATTTAACAAAATATTTTGTTAATGTAACAAAACAATTTTGTTAATTCAACAAAACAATTTTGTTAATTTAACAAAACAATTTTGTTAATTTAACAAAACAATTTTGTTAATTTAACAAAAAAAATTTTGTTAATCCGATAATAATAAAAAAACAATAATACTAACAAAAAAATTGTTGGTACAACAAAAGAATTGTTAATATGACAAATTAATTTTGTAAATTCTACGAAATTTTGTCATATTGACAAAATATTTTTGTTATTTCAACAAATTTATTTGTTAGCATAACAAAATAATTTTGTGGATACAACAAAATATTTTTTGTTACCTCAACAAAATTCTATAATTTTTGTCAATTTGACAAAACTTTTTGTTGGACGTATATTGACAAAATTTTTGTTAAATCAACCTAGATTTTTATCATATATACCTAGATTTTATTTTCAGTGGCATAAACCACACCAAACCGTAATTTTTTCGGAATGCAATGATGACTCATGGAGTACGTGTGGATTCCTGCCTGACCAATACCGCATATTTTGATTATTGACTAAGCCATTTAGCCAGAAATGAGCCTCATCGCTCAAGATGATTTTTCGATGAAAATCCGAATCATTTTCAAGTTGTTGCTCAGCCCAATTCGCGAACATACGACGCTTCTGGTGGTCAAGTGGCTTCAGTTCTTGCGTCAATTTAATCTTATAAGGATGTAGGCCAAGATCTTTTCGCAAAATTCGCCACAACGACGTCACAGAGATGCCCAACGCTTGAGAACGTCGTGTGATAGACACATTTGGGCTTTCTGCAACTGAAGCCTCAGCGGCAGCAATATTCTCGACACTACGGGCACTTCTTTGTCTCACTGACACGGGAACATTTTGTACTGTACCTGTGGATTCAAATTTTTCCACTAGACGCTCAATTGTTGATCTGCTAGGACGATTATGACGACCATAAATTGGACGTAGCGCTCTTAACGTTGAGGCCACTGACTCCGAATTTCGGTAGTAAATTTTAAACCTTGCTGAAGAGAAATGTCAAAAGAGCTGCAAGAAATATGGCGTCGTTTGCTGTCCCTATCGCTCTACTTTTGTAGCGTCCCTGTTGAAAAACCCTTATTTATTTATATTTATAACGGTTTTCCCCGCCGAAGTTTTTCTTTGTATAATGGTAAGTAGGTTGGACTTTTATGCAAAAAATCTTGTTTCGATACCCAGTCACTGAAAGAATATTTTTCAGTGATGAATTGTCCTTTTTTCGAGGAATTGATAAATCCTCGAAGAGTATCTCTTTTCGAAATAAAGTGCTTCTCATCTAATCGGTTCGAATTTGTCTGAAAATTTTAAGTTCTTGCTTGAGAAGGCCAAGTTTATACATTTTTAAAAAGATTATAGGGATATTATCAGGTGCCAGAGAAGTATTCGATTCAAGGAAAGACAGTGACTTCATTATACTCGTATCATTTTCTGTTATAAATGAATAACCAATATCAGTGAGAGCTTGACAAAATGCTAAATTGGAACATCTTATATCAAGATTAAAAAAATTAGATCGAAAGAAAGAAGCAAACATACATATTACATATAACACTCAACTGTCACTAATTACGCCATTTAATTCCATTTCAGAAGGTAAACCAAGTGATTATCTTTTTGTGTTAATGAATGTCCCGACTCAAGACCCCAAAGATATTGTTTATAACGAAATTTTTTCAAGAACTCATATTCTTTTCTAGATTGACAAAACCTACTTTGAAGTTCTGCTCTTCTTGTACGCATTTCTCATCGCGCATTTTAAATTTAACAATTAAATTTTTTAAAACTCTTTTTGTTTTGTAAATATTAATACTAAGCAAATGCATATTTGACCAAGAGCTTCAAACAATAATGGTGTTGTTGGAAGGAATTCAAACATTTTTTCCTAATCATTCTCTTTATTAAAAAAAAAAAAAAGGAAATTGAAACCAAATTAAACTGGACCCCCCTTTTTATTTCAAATAAATCCAATTGTGAAGCGGAAATTTTGTTTTTTTTTTCAAACTTAATATTATTCACGATATGATTATCAAGAAAAGCAACAATAATTGGACAGACATGCTATGCATTGAAGAATATATGTACACCTAACTTTCATGATAATGTTTTATAAAATAAAGTCACTACTCGAGTCATGGATTGATATTTCTTATTTCCACAGCCCCCATTGAACTTTTTTTTAATCCAATAGCAAGGTCAATGTCAAGGACGATATAACAAAAAGTAAAAGTTGAAAGCATTATTTATTTGGATTTGTATTTTTCGGGGACAAGTACCTGCTTGATTTTTTCTTTTTTCTTAACTGAAGCATGTTGAAATGAGACAAAAAAAAAACATGTCAAGATTTTGATGAAATGCTCTTTAAGAGCAAATGACATGCTATAATTTTCATGAATTTGTATTTATTTATTCGATATGTAAGCTAATTTCCCGGAAAATACTAAAGGGTACTACATGTTCTTGTGATGGAAAATCAATTTTTTTTTTAATTTTATTTCTCTGAAAAAATGATTTTTATTAATGACTTGACTTATTGGTAGGCATACGTAGTTACGCCAGGCTTACTTAAAAAGGGTCACGAAGAAAGGAACAGAATTTATCGCAATATTTTTTCTTGTATTTAATTCAACTAAGAGAGAGAGGGAAACTATAAAAAAATATTTAATGTCTTTAAATATTCCAAAATTAGCTAAAATCCAAAATAACCATTAACACTATAGTACATTTTTGTAAAAATTATGCTTCAATATTCAACAGCTGTTATGTACAAGTGTTAAAGAAAATAAGTATTTAAGATTTTACTTGCGGTATTAAAGGTTCTCTATGGCAAGTTATCCATTTGTAAGTCTGCCTGTCTGTCTGTTCTGTAAGAGCCTAATGCCCCAGTTGATTTTATTAAGACTTGGAATCTATCTATTTTTATATTTTTTTTAAACCAAAAAATATCAAATTTTCTTTCTGGAAAAATTAAAAAAAAATTTCACAGAAACTATTCCACAGATTTTAATAAAAAATGTCTTCATATTATTTATATACATATCTTCCAAAGAACCGTTTTTTTGTTTCGATTATTTTCGTAGTTATACAAGTGGTTAGTATCAATTTTAAATCAGAAACCAGTAGTGTGTAGTAAAACTTTCAAAAACATTTTTTTAAATTAAAAATAAATCAATTTTGTTTTTGAAAATTCGACTTTTCAAAAGCTTGCTGATGATTTTTTTTTTTTTTTGAAATTTTGAACGGTCTTAAGTCTGATCTTCACAAAATAAATTCTTGTGTTCCCCAGTGCTCTATTTTGTCTCTGACTCTCCTCTTCATTTTTATAAGTCTGAAACTACTAATTAACTTCATTGTTTTGCCGACGTCTCTCCCTCAGCTTCTCATACTCATATTCAAATTCATGTCCATCACCTAGGGAAGTTAAATTGCAATGTTATCGTATGATTTTTACAGAATTATTAAATGGGGTATTAAGAATGTTGTGTAGTTTAATGGTTCGAAAACTCAATGCTGTCTATTGTTGTTGAAGCAAAATGTACCCCTGATACCATTGTCCTTGAATGGTACTTGCAAGCTCAAGGTCCAATGATGTTTCATACGTTTTTTTTTAAAATTATGTCCCATGTTATTCTCGGGCATGTAAGCTCAGTGAAACCGTGGCATGTGATCCGAAGAACTCTTCCAAATCAAATATTTCATAAAGCCAATCTTCTACGAAACAATAACATACATACAGCGCAGGAATTTCTCTCCCTTAAGGCCAAATTTAGATCTTCCGTTAAGAATCATTCGATTATATAATTTAGCAAATTCAAGTAGTGATCTAGCTTTTCTATCAGCTTTATTTATTGAAGAAACAACATCGTTTAAAGTTGAAACCGTTTTCCAAGTGGTTGCAATTTAAGTATGCCAGTAGTACAAATAAAGTGTTTCTTGAATCCGTATTTATATCCATCACTTGGTGTTCCAAACTAACTCGTTCTCGTCATTAAATATTTCATAATTTTCTTTCCATGCATATGTTTCAAATAATTCAAATACATCAAAGTTTTTACAAAGTTAAAAAGTTTAATAATAAATCTAAATCAGTGGCCAACGACTGGTTGAGAACATGAATCTTCTGACCTATAACTCTCAAAATTTCACATTTTTAGGGATACAATTGATATTTTCCATTTATTCGGAAAGAAACCATTAGAGTAATACCATTGGAAAAGATGAATCAGTGGTTTTTCCGGGGTTGAAAAACACCTCTTCCAAACAATTAGAAGAATACTATCCAAGCCAGATTTGTGTTATATGTATATTATAAACGAGCGCCAAAGAAAATTCGTTTAATTAAATCGTTTGTACAGAAGAAGTCATAACACTTTCTTGCAGTATTGAAGTCACAGCTAACTTTGTAGTAGGAAAGTCATTGAAAACGATCGTTAGAACAAAAAAGAAAGTACTATTTCGTATGTTTTATATAAATGACCAACATATTTCGAATTTTGTCTTTTCCTCAAGCTGTAATACTCGTAGCCCCATTAGAAAAAAACCATCAGCTTTCTTCTGGTTTGATTGTTTTTATCTTATTCGCAATACAATGTCTGATACCGTAAAGAACTAGATTTGTAACCATATACGAGTATATACGTCTAAGTTCAAAAATATGAAAGGATCTAGTTGGTTTTGATTTTATTTATTGTGCGTTTGCTTTTGCACAATCATCCGGAAATTGGATCACTCCCTCAACCGGACCACCACACTCATCCGAAATCATCTGCACTGTGCCAGGCTAGGCAGCTTGTTGACCGGTGCTGAAAGAAGTAGCCAGTCCGATTGAGTGATCATCCGGCCCCCACACCCTAAGTCTGCATCAAAGCCCTCAAGTCCACTAGCTGGGGATCTAAGGAGTCAAACGGAAGGATCAGTACAGAAATAACCGAAGTTCGTTCTAGAGCCATTTCGTCGGTTGAGAAAAGAGAAAAAGTTTTTGATCTTCATTTCCAAAAGTTCGTTAATGTCGTCAAAAAATGACATTCCTAGACAAATTTGGAGGTGGATGTACTAGAATTAATGGCCTTAACAGCCGCTTGACTATGTCTGTTAAAATAGCCGTATACCGGTTCTGGTTTGGATATTGTTTGAGTACCTTGCATGTTTCCCTGATAGCCAGTAATTCAGTTTGAAAAACACTATCAAAGTCGGGTAGCCTAAGCGACCTAGATATTCTTATATTCTCAGAGAAGATTCCTGAACCAACACCACACTCCATCTTTGAGCCATCAGTAAACGCGTTGAAGTTTTTATTCACGACGTCATTATCCCAGTTTTTTCTTGATGGGTACATAATCTTAAAATCTTTACTGATGCTCATTTTAGGGGTGTAGTTGTCAGTGGTAGTCGAAAAAATCTCTATTTGAATCAACTCCGTAATATTTCTGTGGTTTGGAAATCCAAGAGTTGTATTCCTTTAGTCTTAATGCACTACCAGATACCAGACACTTAATGTGAAAATCAAGTCATAAAAGGTACAGAAAAACGATTAAGGCATCAGTTGGTCAAGATCTTAGAGTCTGTTGTGCCAATCCTAGAAGTTCTTTGGTAAGCATAGGTTGCGAGCTAGTTACAAAAGTGACAAACTTGTAAAGCCCCATGTCGTTCATGAATTAAAATCGAAAATTATTTTTTTTTTGTTTTGACCCCAAGAAAATGAAAATGAATTTTTATTTTCATATATCGAGAAACCCAAGGTTATATACAAACATGTGTTTATTATAATGAGAAAGAATGCTTAATATTAATTCGAAGTAGTCAAAAAACAACTATGAGTGCAAAACTGAAATACATACATAGATACATAATGCAGCAGAAATAAACAAAGACCAACAAAGGACTTCTTATAAAATATGTCGAATGCTAGTTTATAAGCTAAATGAGCAAAATTATTTTGTACGCATACAAATACATACATAGAGGCACATGAGCCACGGTTCCTGGTTCCTGTTACTTACGAAATAATAACAGACTATGTTCAGAAAGGTTTCGGAAAAATATTTTATTTAATTTTATATAAGTTTAATACGCGATGTTGATTGACGCAATTCAACATAATGTTGGGACCTAAGACGTTGGGATAGCATTCGAAAGCGTCTGGGATTGAGATCATATATCCAAAGAAGATGGTTTGTTTTATTAAAACGACTAGTTTATCATGATTGGGACGGACACGACTGAAGTTTTTTTTTTTTTAAAGTTTCAATAGAAGATTAACAAAAGTTTTGATATTCGTGTAGTTGAATATCATTTTCATAATTTTAAGAACTACAAAATTGAATTTCTCTTTAAATAGTTTTTGTTTTTTATTATGATTCAAAAGCTTTATACTTAAAATAATTTATACAAATGTTTATTTATTTATTTATTTATTTATTAATATATCAATATACAATTAAAAATTGCTATTAATAAAAGGAAGAGCAAACAGCAGCAAAGGCTTTCGGCTCTATATACAAATGTTAATTTTTTAAAGATTTGTATTTTTAAAATTCAATAAAATGTAATTTATTAATACATTTTTTAATTTGCAATATTAAACACGTCACTGCATGAAAAACAAATTCAAAATCATTTATCAAATGTAAATATGAGAAATACTCACCTAACAGCAACAGTTTAACGGCTATTTATTTTAACCAGGTGTCTTTTAAAAATAATAAGTACTAATTATTTTTTCGTTGTTTTAATTTTGCAGTAGGATTTAAATATTTACAGAAAACAGAAATTAAAAAATATTAAACCATTTATGCAACAACCTAATATTATATTTTTGCTTTTTTCACTCAAAAATCACTAAATAAAAAAAGTTGTTGAACTCGAAAATTTCCTCAACATCTTATGATCCAGGTATATCAATAATTTAACTATTATCTTTAAAGTACCCGTTGTTGTAAATTTAGCTTCGAAGCTTTATGAAGGAAAACACTTTTTTTATTTATTTTTCAAACAATCGCTGAAAATAAAAAACAAAAAAACTTCAACAAAATCGAAAATGAATTTTAAAAAACTTAAACATATGTATATCAAAACAAAAATAAGTTTAATTCCTGAATTTAAGCTTAAATTCTATTGAATTAATATTTTTTTAAATTGAGAAATATGTTTAAATTTAGAGTTGATGATTAAATTTTTGTAATTTTTATAAGATTTGTTTTATTTTAAAATCTATTTTGCCCCGAGTGTTTTAAAGCCCTTCACTATGACAGACACTTTTTCGAATAAATATTGCACAAAGACAAAATGAATTTGCGGATTCACATTTCATCGGCTCAGAAGTATGATAATTTGTAATCGGATTAAATAAAAAAATTGAACAAATCACAGAGAAGAACTACAAAAAATTGCCCGCAACGTAATCAGTTAAAATATTTATTTCTTTATAACCAACACGACAATAACAAACGTCACCAAAGAGGAGATGGGGTTCGTTTTTTTACATGAGGCCGTACACGAGTCCGTGGGGTTGGATAAAATAAATGTCGCTGTTTTATTTTTTTTTTTATAACTTTTACGTAAATTGCCCTTTACGCAACACATAAGATACAAATAACTAAAAATAGTTATGGAAATTCAAAAAGGGTACGTTGTAATTTTGATCTTACAAAAATAACTTCTTTTTAAAAAGTACTGAATTTGTATTTGTTTTAAGTTTAAGTCTTATTTTTAAATTTAATTTTAATATATCGTTGAGGTTTATATAGGAAAATCAACGACCGTTAGAGATAAATACAACCAACCAATCCGTTCGCTAGCTCAAGTTCACTTAAAATGAAGAAAGCTTTGTACTTTGTTAGTTTTGTACTCTTACGCTTGAATTTTGTGTTGTGCCACGGATTGTGTTGTTTATTTTGGTGTACCTATTTATTTATTTCCTTTCTGGGTTTGTTTTTGTTTTTATTTTTGTTTGTTTTTGTATCTGTTACGTGATGTGGTTTTCGCTTAAGCTTATTAATGACGCTAAAAAATTATTTACAAAAATTTTCATAAAGGGTTGTTGCATAGAGTCAATCTTTGCAACCCCCCTTCCAACCCCATGCATGATAAAAGTGTGAGGCATGATCATTGTACAAAACAAGAAGGAAATGTTCGAAACAAAAAAAAGTATCTGCAAGTTGTATGAATATTTGTATATTAATGAATCAATTTAGATAGCTGATAGTTTTTTTTTTAAGTGACGCTAATATAAGAAAACACATGTGTCAGATATGCATTTTGAAATTGTCAGAGGCTTGAATGATTGACCACGAACCACATGTACTATAGGGTTTTGGGTTCTGAGAAAATATCTATGGGAAATTTCCATTATTATTAGCGAGTCTCTCAAGATCTATACCCATTACCCTCTATAAGTACAATGATAGATTATGGCTGAAGAAAATTAAATTGGCTTTAAGGAGAAAATAATTCATTGAAAAAAAAAGAAAATACTAAGAAGGGGAGCGTAGTAGCCTTAATGAGGTGCCATATTTTTTCAATTAGTCTGATGAATGATGTGGTTTCAAACGTGGATTTATTTGTTCTATTTTTGAAAAATTCAACGAAATATTTTTGGCAAACAAGTTTGTGAAAAATGTATGGAATATAACAAACAGATTTGAAATTAAAATGTGATATTACGAATAAAGTATATTAACACAATCGACTATATGGTTTATGTCAATAGAAAGTTCAATAGAAAGTATATGGTTTATGTCATTAGGTGTGTTTTAGATGCGAAAAATGCTGGAATGGATTACTTTAAGAAACAAGTGAATTTATTGAATTCGAAAGCTTATGTTAGTTTTAATTAATTAATTTAAGAAATTAATTCAATTTATTTTTTGTCGACAAAAAAATTTAAACGTACAGATTCCGATTTTGTTATTTACATTTGTAAAAAATGTGGCATACGTTAAAAAATGGACTAATGCTAAAGTTACGACTAGGGTAACTAAAAAATATGCTGAAAATAATCTTTTAAGCAAAATTTTTATGACGAAGCTACAGTTGATATTTATTTCATGAACAATTTATCTTTTTTTTTATTTTTAAGGCAATCATTGTTAATGCATATTTATGCGTAGGTATTTGCTTTTAAAGTGGCGTGTTTTCTCCTTAAAATCTATCGACTTTTTGAGTTCGAAAATGTATTGGTCCTAAAAAAAAGAAAATGTTCTAAAGTACGGTTGAGATCTTGTCGCCATCTGACAACACGGTTACAATTGAAGAAAGGAGTATTCTCTTGACTTATTTTCAAGCGTATATTAATATTTTTGTCTATATTTCTGGTTGTTTCAAATATTACTAAATTTTGTTGTATTTTTTTTGGAAAAAATGAAGAACCTGTTTAGCATTTAGCCATATCGCCTGTTAAAAAAGTTGTTTCTTCGATGATTGGTTTCTCAAATTGTAGACAGTATAGTTTAACACCACTGGACCTTTGCCTTTCAGACTGTATAAAATGTGCGACAATTCTTCACCTTAATTTAAGTTTAAAGGGAGAAGGTTGGGGAAAATGAAACATGTCTATTTTGCTTTCTTAAACACCTAGCATAATTATGCTACTACTTTATGTATACTTCAATCTATGTAGGTAAATAATTTAGATAGTTCTTTATATTTTAATAATATAATCTTCTGGGGTATATGCAGCACATTTGGCTTTAATATACTTTTCACCATCTACCGATTTTCTTAAACGAAATTCCGGTTCAAGCTTATCAGGTATAATTTAGTCAGCCTTTCATCTTCCGTTAAACTTACTGTTGTATTTACTCTACGAAGTGTACTAAATGATTGTACTTCGTTAATTAGATAAGCAACTTCTGTGTCCTTTTATTTAGGTAAATACATTTTTATAAGTGGCAATTTCTTCAGCCTTCGGCTTTCGGTCGACTTCAAAAGTTCCTTATAATCATATTATGATCCTAGCAGAATCGGATAGTAGATTTTTCGATAGAGAAAGGGAGTTCTATCGAAGGGTTTTTGGGAAACACAAGAATTTTAACCATTTTTTCATAATTTTTATCATTAGTAAGGGTAATAACTAAGCTCATAGTTAGCGCTTACAAAATTTATATCAATAATTAGAGTCGTTTTTAAGATAAAATATGTTTTTGGAAAAAATAGATTGAAAATTATAATTTTAGTTCTTAAATCAAAAAAAGAATAAAAATAATAATAACATAAATAATCCGGTTTAAAGACAAGTGACAGCATTAAGTTTTTGAAGCATTAAATTCCAATTGGTTTTTGGTTCCCCATTGGACAATGCAATCGAGATAAGAATTTAATGAGCTCATCATAAGCTGCCGTTTTTCATCTTATTCCGAAGAACGTGGGCGTGAATATGAAAACGAATATGAGCAGCTGAGAGAACTGTCGTCAGCAAAACAATTCAATGGTTTCGGGCAAAAAATAATTGATGAATACGAGAAAGAGATTCGGAGACAAAACGGAGTCTTGGGGTACACCAACTTGGAATATCAGATGTTCAGTGGGCTTTTTGCTACGAAAACCATACTGCCGATCATTGTGAAGCTTTTGTTCTTTAAGATTTTTCTTGAACTGATAACTTATGAGCGTTTCCATGACGTTGGAAAGAAGGGACGTAAATGCAATGGGACGATAGTTAGAAGGGGAAGAAAATTCTCCTTTTGAAGGGACAGGCTGGGAAAAAGTTGTTTTCCATCAACTCAGAAAAAGACAGATAGAAAAGATTATGCAATGGTGAATGGGATGTGAATGATATTATCCGGGCCACTGAATATCGATATCTTTTAGCATTTCTGACATGTTCTGGGAGCAAAGAATTAACAGTATTATGTGCTGCAAGCAAATAAAAGTTTCTTGTGAGGTGACAAAAGGAGTGTTATTGAATACGAGCGTAGGAACAATTTTTTAAAAAATATTACTACTTTTGAAACATTGGGCATGCAAAAATTTGGTTTGGTCGAATGTTTTTAACTTGTTTGAATTTATTCCAGTTTTCCTAAACAGGGTTGGTTTTATAACATCGAAAAATTATTTCTCTCATCGTAATAACTTCTTTACAGCTCGAATACGAATAACACCAGTAATTCTCTTTCGGTTTTCTAGATTTTACACTATTCGAGATAAAATTTCTGTTTCCGAAAAGAATTAAATTCGTGATCATACAGTCACGGAAAAAATAATAGAAACAAGCTTCTCCTGTGCCGTTTTTTAAAAACAAAAAGTTTATTGGAAGGAAATTGAAAATTAAAAATACATACAATAAGTCTCTATAAAGTTTAAAATATACACAATATTAAATTTATTAATAAAAAGAAAAATTAGTAATGAGAAAAATTAAAATTAATATTAACAGCCATTTTAGCCTGGAAAAAATAATAGAAACAATATTATAATTGTGTTTTCTTTTTGGTAAAGAGAAACTTAACAGTTAAATTGGTTCATATTCGTTTAGTACTTGGTCGTTGCACCTTTATTTTTAATGACGGCTTCACATCTCCGCCCCATGGAATGAACCAACTTGGCGCATGTCTCGGAAGGTATGGAATACCATACATTTTGTATTATAGACCACAGTTCTTCCTTATTCTTGGCTCTGAAGTCTCCAATTTTCCTTTTAAGAATGCCCCACAGGTGTTCTATGGGATTAAGATCCGGGGACTGCGATGGCCACTCCATAACATTTATTTTATTTTTGTTAAAGTATTCCTTAGCTAATTTTGAGGAGTGCTTGGAGTCGTTATCCTGCATGAATTTCCATTTAATTGGCATGTTCTCTTCGGCAAATGGCAGCATAACTTCATTTATGATTCGGACGTAGTCAATAGCACACATTCTGTCTTTTATCCAAAAAATTGGACCAACTCCAGATGTTGAGAAACACCCCCAAATCATGATATTTCCTCCACCATATTTAACAGTCTTTTTTGTGTACTTTGGATCGAATTCCGCGTTCTTAGGTCGTCTGACATACATTTTGCCATCGGAACCAGATAAATTTATCTTTGTTTCATCCAACCATAAAACGTTGTTCCAATTTTCCCGTTGGCGTGTTTATTTGCAAAAGTCATTCTCTGCAGAATATTTTTCTTGCTCAAGAATGGTACTTTTCTGGGACTCTTTCCAGGAAGCCTTGCTTCCATTAGTCGGTTTCTTATTGTACGACTTGAAACAGGCGCATTTAGTTCAATTTTCAAGTCGTTTGAAGAAAAAAAAGGCTTCTTTTTTACACAGTCGTACCAATATCTTATCAAACCGCGTTGAGGTCTTTCGTTTTCTGCCTCTTGTTTCTGGCTTTGGACTTGAATGGAGAACTGTAAATATCTTCAACAATTTATTGCTTGTGTTATTTCTTCCATAGTTTTCCCATTTTTTTCTGAAGTTTTTTTATTAAATTACGCTCAGTAATAGTACAATGCACTCCACGACCCATTTTTATAAAATTTTAAAATAACTTATATTTTTTTTATTAAAACGACTGAAACACATGCAAAACTAATAAATAACAATAAAACGTCTATTTCAATAAAAATAAAAAACGAGATTTAAGTCAAATTGAAAGTCAAAGTACCTTGTTTCTATTATTTTTTCCAGTCGAAATTATCACTTAGCTCATTTTTTTTACCGTTAAGTCCAAAGAAAGAGCTAATGACAACAAACGGCTGCATCATTTCAAAGTCATGCTAGGTGCAATTAATATATAAAAATTAGAACCGAGGAAGACGTAATTGTATGTAGTTATATTAATGGTTTATCATTGTGTAAAGCTTTGTTTCTATTATTTTTTCCATCACTGTATATGCACTGGAATCAACGTCACCGTCGAAGAAGCATATTGACCAGTTAAAGTTCCTGAAGAAATAATTGAGATAGTTCTTGTTGGCTTTCTCATATTGCCAAACGTTTCTCTTAGGAATTTTTTGTTTAGTTCTTAAGATTCTTTTGACACAAAAAACTTGGTGTTTTGACCCAATGGTCTGATGGGCCAAGAATCGATAATACACTAATACGGTGAATTTAAACCACATGATAGTAAAGTTTGTATTTAAGTGCCATATTGTGGTTGAAGCTGCTAAGCAAAATCATTACGTTCATATATGGTGAGGAATATAAAGGCACTGAGCCATGTAGGTTGAATTCCGAGTGATCAGAATTTTCACCCACGTGAGTTTCACTATGTCCTAAAACTACTGTTCTGTTTTCCACAATATTGACATTTATGCAGCACAAAAATTCTTCCTGAGTCCCAGAATTTCGCTGCAATTGTCCCTTAACTCACAAATACGAAAAACAAAACATAAAAAACCAAATCAGGCAGTTATTTATGATGTCAAATCATAATACAATTTATTTGATGTTTTAGTCAATGGAAAAATGGACAACAAGTTCCTGATGAAATATTGTAGGAAATTAAAAAAAAGATCATCGCCAATTTATTACCACTTTAATTACTTCCTTGGTAAACATTATCTTGATTAAGATGAGACTTTCCAGGAAATAAATTGCTTTTCTTTAAATGATTTGTTTTTTTATTTATGTAGGTGTCTACTGTTTGAATTAAAAACTATGATTGAAATAATGTATTATTATGTGTCAGAAAATAAGAATAATACAATTTTTTGACTTAGAACCATTCACAGTAATGTTATGTCCCACGAATAATCTCTGTTAGAGATGTCGGCGCAAAATTGTGGTCGATTTAGTATGATATTTAAGGCATTTTAGTACGACACTAGGTTAGCACCTCTTGGCACAATGGTTAGTGCGTTGGATTGTCATGCAGAAGGTCTTGGGTTCAATTCTCAGCCGCTGCAAAAAAAAGTTTTTCAGCGGTGTACTGCGTCTTATGAGCAATTAACACCTCTAAAAGTATCTCTTATCATGAAAACTGATGCTCATTAGCCATTCGGAATCGTTAGAAAATTGTAGGTTTCCTCTATTTCTACCAACACGCACACAGGAATGGTTGAGATTTGTAAGTTACTAGGTCCTGGGTCTCTTCGAGCTGTTGCACCACCAAATTTATTTTTTACTAGGTTAAAAAGGATTTATATATTTTATTAAAATTAAGAACCTCGAACGAATCGTACACCTTGACATTTAAGAATGTCAAAAAAGTTGCGTTTGTGTAGCTTTTTGTCATACTCATCGTCATTGTTTTTTAGAACTGTTCAGAGGAACTGATTTCAAATTAGAAAGTTGTTAAGTATTATAAGGCAATTTAAAAGTTTTTGGCATTGTTACTATTACAGTCATGAACTTTTGATATGTTCTTAAGTAAAATATTGTGTATCTATTTGCTGTGCAAATAAACCATTTTTCTTAAAACTCACCAATTAAATAGCCTTGCAATTTAATTAAAGCTGAAAAAAAAAATAATTTGAAGTCCTTTATTCGTCTAAGATTTTTGCAGTCCAAATAATCAGTTCCTAAGCCAAGGGTACTATCTTAATGTCATCAGGTATTTGTCAGAGAAGGAGTTTTCACTGTAAGATCGTA
Source organism: Philhelius festivus (assembly GCA_963931855.1). Taxonomy (NCBI): domain Eukaryota; kingdom Metazoa; phylum Arthropoda; class Insecta; order Diptera; family Syrphidae; genus Philhelius; species Philhelius festivus. The sequence continues at coordinate 93,465,513 of OZ007554.1, forward strand.
ATTAAATATGTACAAAATTAAAGCATATTTTTAAATTTTGCGAAAATCACTCACTTTTTCCATATAATTATGTTTGTTTAAAAAACGGGTGTTTTGAAACAGTTATTGTTATATGCTCCATCAATCAATAGTTTATTAAACATATTTAAACTATTTTTCAAAGAGTGTACATTTTTGTCTTAGTAAACATTATTTTTAATATCAAAAAAGTGAAAAGATCAATTAGGCTACTCTGCTTTTCTCATTGCCTCATATATGCACCTTTACTTTTCCTATTCCATGTCATTTAAACAAGATGGTTTTTCAAATTGTGACACGTACCCAAAGCTAATTGCTTTATATGTTTTTTTTCTTTTTTTCTTATTGGTTATCTTCTTGGAACTATTTTTGGCCTTTAATATTATGTTCGAATTATCTTCCGTCATTGGCTCTACTAGGAGTAAAATATAATTGCAAACTTGCTCTTGAGCGCATAAGGCGCCGAAAATAATAATTGTAAATTAGTATAACAAATTTTGAAGTGACATAAATAATTCTTGCACATAAAATCAATTACGACAGGGAATTGCATAAAAACAACAAAATATTCAACACATTTTACATTCATCAGCAAAGTCGAGTTGACCAAAAATCATGCATAAGAGCAGAAGGAAACCAGGACGGAACGCAAAAATTTATTCATGTAATAACGATCGCGCAAATTCACATCGCTTTGATGTTTTCGCTTGCCAATTGCCAAATTAAATAATTTGTATAAATATTGGTATGACAAAATCCAATAAAATGTGTGTAGATGAGTGTGCTTAGGTTGTTCTACGAAATCGTTTAAGAATAGACTCAGAATAGACTCGAATGAGTGTACAAATTAATATGTAGTTTGTTATGTGCCCACCGCATGAAGATGGAACATGGGACGGACTATTCAGAAATAAATGCAACATAATAAATATTTTCAAAGTGTATGCTGTATAGTGTTGTCCTTAAAAAATGAGCAGTTTAATGGTTTCCTGGCGATTTGTTAGGACTAGGAATTGCATTTTTATTCAAGCGACCTTTCTTGTCATAAGAAGGTTTAGGTTATGTATTACCATGTTAAGTGACACTTGAATGAATTTGTAGATTTTGTTTTAGAATTTATCTTAAACTTTTGATTCATGCATTATGTGACCATAATATGTGGCGATGAGAATAATAATGGGATATCTCTATTTATGCTTAATTTGGGCATAGAGGTCTATAAGAGATAAATATTTAGTTAGTTTTGAATGCATTTTTTCCAAGTGTCACTTTAATTTCCTATTAATATTCATCAAAGGGCACGGTAGTGCCCAGCCAAGTTCTGGCACTACACCCTTTTTACAGGAACAAACTCAGGCGATTTTTGACCCCTCCCTATCTTCAGTACCAATGAAGTCAGAAACTTAAAATTCCGAATATTTGCTAAGCTAGTCAGACACAGGCGCCTCACCAAATTTTCTAGAATAAGCGGTTCCTAAGATATAGGCGTGGTATCCGCCCACTTTCTCCGAATTGGTGTTGGTTGAATGGAGCACTTCCGACTGCTGTAAAACGATGAAATTTGGTAAAATGGTAGGGCTTAAATTGCATATACAGGTCCAAGAATAAACACTGAGGTTTTCCATTCAGAGGGCGTGGTATCCGCCCACTTTCTCCAAATTGGTGTTGGTTTAAAGGAGCACTTTCGACTGCTGTAAAACGATGCAATTTGGTAGAACAGTAGGGCTCAAATCTATACTTCTATACTCTATACTATTATATAAAAGCGAAACCATTTTAAAGTTTGTATTGAGCAATCTCAGAAAGTAGTCAACCGATTTATTTGAAAAAAATTTTATAATTTTCTATATTGTTATAAGAGTGTTCCTGGCTAAATTAAATTATAATAAATTATTAATCGACAAAGATTAGCATTGCTTCATAAATTCAATATTGTTGCGCAAATTTTAAGCCCAAAATCACTTCTTAGTTACACATACAACCTGAGAAATAAATAAAAACACATTATAAAATTATAAACTTTTTGAGTTTATTTTATCCAGGAATTAGATTTCATCACAATCGCGAGGTCGCTGCTTTGTTTCATGTCATTATCATTCCAACATTTTCTTTTCTTGCCGTTCCCATACTCTCTCTCTCTTAACCCGCCAATGGTGACGCCAATTTGACTTTGATCAATGGTGACGCCGGTCTCACGGACCGGGTTTTTCAAATGAAGATTTTTTGAAAAGTTTTACTAATAGTTTGCGTTTTTTTTTAAATATATACTCCTTGACAACAAAACAAAGATATTAAATCAACATAAGCTCTCTTATTTCAATATAAGAATTCACAAAATTGTTTTCTTAGAGCATTAAAAATATCAAGTTTTTTGAAAATACATTTTTTCAAATTAAGTAAAAAATAGAAAAAATCACATATTCAAATGAAAATTAAGTTTTTTGGTCTCTCGACACTAGGAACTTTAATAAAATAAACAAAAATTGGTATCCTTAATTAATTAATAAGAAAATAATACACGATTATTTTACTTACATAAACGGTGACGCACGGTCTCATGGACCAGTCTAACATATAAAATACACAACGTGTGCTCGCTACAAAGTTTCGACGACAACTTATGGTGGGGGACGTGCAATGCGGCAGCTACTCTAAACGGCAACAAAAAACAATAACGGATAATAAAGTTATTCGCATTTTCTTGCACACCCGGTCTCACAGACAGGTAGGTCACCATTGGCGGGTTAATATCTGTTCCATTCAATAGTTACGTTTTTTCTCTTACCTACCTACCTACATATTCAATTTTTCTGTGTTTTATTATTGTATACTCGTATTTCATCTAACTAACCTACACACACACACACACACATTGTTTTTTGTTTCTCTAATTCTATCGTCACATCGCTGAGCAGTGTGGGCTAGTAATGGGAACTATCGAATAAAAACTATCGACTTATTCGATAGTAGCTAAAAGTTCATTCATTCGATAGTACCCAGTCATTCAGTTACTATTTTCAGTTACTATTTTCAGTTACTATTTTCAGTTACTATTTTCAGTTACTAGTTTTCATTATACTATTTTCGTTCGATTACTTTTTCACTCGATATTAGCTTTGAACGTTTTTAGTAATACTTTTTTCGTTCAAGTAGTTTTTCACCCGATAGTTACTTTGAACGATTTCAGTATACTATTTTCGTTCAATGAACGATTTCAGTATACTTTTTTGTTCAATTACTTTTTTTACCCGATAGTAGAACTAAACGATTTTACTGATTTAGTTACTATTTTCATTCATTTAATTTTCAATGGTTGATGTTTGTGTTTAGTAAGTTTTGTTTACCTTTGGAATAATATTCTTATAGTCATTTGTGAGCTTTGGTTGAGACTCGGTAATATTTGAGATATTATTGTGGCTTAAGGTAGGATTTATTTTAAAATGTTGGGTTTAATATTTCAGTATTTGGCTATGAAAGATTAAATTTTGGGTTCTGTTTCGTCTTTTGTGTTCCTATTATTTTAACATATCGGTACATGTTAAAATTTTTCTTGCATAGAGCTAGTCAATTATGAAGATACAAAAGTGTTTCACAAAAGTTATTCATAACATATTTACAGCAAAAATAAAAGGTTTGCATTTTTGGTCGTTTCTTAATCGATCGACATCATAGCCATCCTTTGATGGAATTTTACATTTTATGACTTGACGAATAGAGGACAAATTCAGCTATGGCGTACATATAGTATTTCGTTCCAAATGTCAGCCGAAAGCCCTAAAATTGTTCTTTTCCGGAGCAATAAATAAAATCTTTTTTTTTGCATTTTTGGACTTTTCTTAATCCACCGACATCGTGGCCATCCTTTGATGGAATTTGACATTTTATGACTTGACAAATAGAGGACAAATTCAGCTATGGCGTACATATAGTATTTCGTTCCAAATGTCAGCCGAAAGCCCTAAAATTGCTCTTTTCCGGAGCAATAAATAAAATATTTTTTTTTTTGCATTTTCGGACTTTCATTAATCCACCGACATCGTGGCCATCCTTTGATGGAATTTGACATTTTATGACTTGACAAATAGAGGACAAATTTAACTATGACGTACATATAGTATTTCGTTCCAAATGTCAGCCGAAAGCCCTAAAATTGCTCTTTTCCGGAGCAATAAATAAAATCTTTTTTTTTGCATTTTTGGACTTTTCTTAATCCATCGACATCGTGGCCATCCTTTGATGGAATTTGAAATTTTATGACTTGACAAATAGAGGACAAATTTAACTATGACGTACATATAGTATTTCGTTCCAAATGTCAGCCGAAAGCCCTAAAATTATTCTTTTCCGGAGCAATAAATAAAATCTTTTTTTTTGCATTTTTGGACTTTTCATAATCCACCGACATCGTGGCCATCCTTTGATGGAATTTGACATTTTATGACTTGACAAATAGAGGAAAAATTCAGCTATGACGTACATATAGTATTTCGTTCCAAATGTCAGCCGAAAGCCCTAAAATTGCTCTTTTCCGGAGCAATAAATAAAATTTCTTTTTTTTTTTTTGCATTTTTGGACTTTTCTTAATCCACCGACATAGTAGCCATCATTTGATGTCATTTTGCAATTTATGGCTTACAATATAGAGCATTGAGTATAGAGTATTTTGGGAAAACTATCATAGACTCTAGTCAATCTTATTGTAACTATAAGTTCAGATCAGACCCATTTAGATTATTTTTACAAACATTTTGGTTACAGCAAACAAGAGTAGATAAAACTGGATATTTATTAGGTGAGGTGACCATTACCATTATTACCAAAAAAATATATTTTAGAACAAATAAGAAAGGTAGGGTTAGTGACAATGTTTCCTCATTGCTTTCATATGATACATTTGTATTATTCAAATAATAAGCAATTAGTAACAAATCCTACTTGAACTGAACGAATGAATGAATGAATGAATTCGTTCGATAGTTCAAATCAATTAGTTACTAACTATCGATAGTTCAAATCATTCGATAGTGCCCATCACTGGTGTGGGCTCTTTTTTACATGCGATATAGGTATCTACTATAGGGCAAGTTCTGCATTTGGGAAAAAAATCGAACTCGAGATTTTGATCAAAGTTGACATTACGACTATAGCGAAGACGAATAAAGTGGGTCCGATGATTCCGTTTGTCTGTCTGTATGTTTGTATGGCTGTACCTCGATCTAGAGCTTAAGCCAATGGAGCTATTTTCTTCAAACTCGGTACTTAAGGGTCTTCAGTGATTCCCTAGAGGAGAAATTGAAAATTTTTTGTTTAGCTCTAAAACTAACGGTACCCCCCATACACCCGTAATGCATAATCTTATTTATCTCAAAAACGGCTCTAACGATTTTGATAAAAAAAAATAGGTGTGATAATATGGACACGGACTACATTAATAAATTTTTTTTTTGAAAATTCAATATCTAGAAAACGGATACACGAATAAATTTTTAAATTACTTTATAAAATGTATTTTATTGAATACTAACAACTTGCATATCAATGTTTGCATACAAATTTTAAGGACAATTTAGTACACAAAAAACATGTTTCAGTGTGTCTGTATGTCTGTATGTCTGTACCTCTCCCTACAGCCTAAACTTCTAGGCCTATGTTCTTCAATATGGGTAGTTAAGGGTCTTCGGTGATTCCCTAGAGGAGAAATTGATATTTTTTTTTAACTCCAAAGCTAACGGTACCCCGCTTACACCCGTAATGCATAATCTTATTTATATCGAAAACGGCTCTAACGATTTTGATAAAAAAAATTAGGTGTGATATTATGGACATTGGACATGGACTACATTTTGGTCAAACAAAATTTTGGGGCAAAATGTTATTAACGGTACCTGTCATAGAACCGTTTTTTCATTTTTTGACTTTCTCATTAAGGGCTCTAACGATTTTAACCAAAAATTTTCAACAGGAGCCCCATTAAGTTTAAAATAATATTGTATATAAAAATATTCGAAAAAAAAAAATATTTCTAAAATCTATACTACTAAATACTTAAAATTTGGCATCCCAAATTTTGTTCTCGAAAAATTTTAAGGAAATTTGTTATATAAAAAATTTCTTTAATATTAAAAAGATTAATCAGACAGCAATTCCATATATTTGAACAATTTTATCTAATTAAATCCATGTTTTATATTTATTAAATGTATTTTTAATTCCAAAGTACTTTTACATATGTATGAGCAAGTTTGTGCGATCCAGTCGTGCATTTTATTTTTTTAAGTTACTTAAATACACTCAATAGCATTTTGGGTGACAAAAATGGACTTCAATTGACTACAGTGCCGTGCACATGAACTATTCTATAAACGCGAAAGCATTTTAAAGTTTGGGTTGAATAATCTCAGAAAGTAGTCAACCCATTTATTTGATACAAATTTTATTATTTTCTATATTGTTATATTTATAATATGCACAAACATGAACAAACTCTTTTTTTTTCAAGTGTGAAAGAGAATCTAATTCTATACGGCAAGTTATACACATAAACTAAAATTAATATTATTGTAGAAAATATGCTCAGTCCCATTGAGAAATGTTTTCATATGCTAATATTAATATTAAATCATCATCGCATCCTCAATAATTATTGCTTTTTTATGACTTTGAGCGGATGTAGGTAGGTACGAGTACTAGTATTTATAATTAAGGTAGGTATGTTAGTGTTAGGTATCTTGCTAGGACAAGAAGAAACAATTGAAACGCAAATCAAAACAACCAATAAAAAAAAGAAAATATACCAAAAGAAATAGGAAGCTATAAACTAAGTTGATTTTAGTAGTACGTAGAGTCCACCCTTCTACGAGTATCTTTCCGTATCTTTCGAAATTTTGACATGGCAAAATATTAAAATCTTTGCAAAAAGGAGTGAGATCAGACCAAAAACATAAATGTTAAAAAAAGAGCCAAGTTCTTCTATACAAAAACCTTTGTGTAACAAGTCAGCCGTGAAAAGTAATGAGATCTAAAAGTACGCCAAGTTCTTACTTCATGAAGGTTTAATACCGAATATTTAAAGTAGAATAATATTGAAACAGCTACAATTTAATAGGGAAATTTTATTATTTAATGATTACTGACTAAAATTTGATGGGCTTACTTGGCAAGTTTTTTTTATGCCCAATTCGAAAGGTTTTAAAAACTTGACCAGTGAACCCATCAAATTTTAGTCAGTAATCATTAAATAATAAAATTTCTCTATTAAATCGTAGCTGTTTCAATATTATTCTGCTTTAAATATTCGGTATTAAACCTTCATGAAGTAAGAACTTGGCGTACTTTTAGATCTCATTACTTTTCTCAGCTGATTTGTTACACAAAGGTTTTTGTATAGAATGAATGAATGAATAAATTGGGGTATAAAAACACTGCGACCTAAGGGCGCCAAGGGCGCCAACGTCTAGGGGCGGAAAATTAAGAGATCAATCTAACTCAACCTATACAGCATACTCCAAAAATGTTCCTTAAGCTTTTGGAACTTGTTTACATTTGACTGTTCATTACGTAGTTCCCACACACAATCTACTACAAATCTTTATTCATATTTTGTTTGTGACTGTCGCCTCTCACACCAAATAACCTCTTCGATTGCAGTCATAGTCTAAACTGCTTAGCGCCATGTCGCCATAGATTGACACTTGGGAAATAGCTTTCCACGCAACCTTCATCTCAGACTTATAAACTCGAAAAGGATTTAGATTTTTTTTAGATTTACAGCCCATGTATTTGACATAAAATAAAACGAAAACAGTGTCTCGAAAACATTAATTTTATCTACTAATTACTCGTATTTTTCTATGAATGGGTATCAATATTCTGATTGCAATGATATAGCTAAATATCTTAAATCTTAGTTGGTAACAAGAACAAAATTATCGAAGGTGATTTAAAACATTCCTTATTTTACCGATGCAAAATGTAAACAAACTATCTTTACAACGGAAACCAAAAAAAGTTTTTTGTCTCTAAATACTTATGTTTCTTTTTAAATAAGGGCTTACGAATAGTTTTTAATTAATTTTGGAACTGAATTGATAAATAACTTAAATGTCAACGGATTGAACAAAATCAGTATAACCCAGAAATTTAACGTTTCATTGGTTCTTCGAATTTAAGCTTTCAATTGACATTCAGAGTTCAGACTCTATTTATATCAAAATATAGTTCCCACAGAAGCCACAAAATGTCAAATTTCATAAAGTGAAAACAAAAACTTTTAAAAATATCGAAAACTACTTTGTCTTCTCTCTGTCAAGCTATAAACTATTGGTTTTTATCAAAGGATTGATTTGATTTACATAAATTCAAAACTGTGCTAGGAACTCGAATATTTGCATTTTATATGAAAATGGTTTTGTTGAAGAAAATTATTCGCAATCGCCATATTTTGTGTTTCCTCTTAAAATAAAATGCACGACTGGGTCGCACTTATGTAAAAGACTAAGAATTTCAAAAATTAATGCTATTAGGAAAAACTGTTCATAAACAAAAAGTTCATTTATTTAATAACTAAAACAACTATTTTAGTGGTAGCTGGAGCTAAGAACAGGATGCCATGTGATGCAAGCAAATATTAGTTTATGCAAGAACAAAATTTATAACAAAATTATAACTCATAAGTCAAATAATCTTTTATATATAACTTTTTAAAACATTTTTTTATTACTTTACGAATAAAAAATAAATTTCAAAAAAAAAAAAAAAAATATAAAAAATTTCATTAAAATCCGTTCAGCCGGTAATGAGAAATTCAAAAATCGTCAAAATGGTTCTATGTTCGGTAAAGTCAGTAATATATTGATTTCAATTTTTTTTTTTTTAATTTATAGAACGTAAAAAATTATCAAAATTCTCGGAGACGTTTTCGAGAAAAACACGATTTTCGAAAACTTTTATTCATTAAGTTTAAAAAAAATCAAGCATGGGGTTTTCGAAATATTGAGTTTCGAAAAAAAAAATTTGAAATCCAAAAAAAAAAAAGTTTTGAAAATTTTAATGCACAGGAATATTTTAAATTTTGGGGCGCCTTAGCATAAAACAAATTATCAAAATCGGTTGTACCGATTCTTTAATTTTTTTAATTTTTCTTTAAATCTGTTGGACATTTAAGAAAAAAAATATAAAATTTCGAAAAAAATCGTATTGCAGGTACAGTTATTTTTGGTCTTAAAAAAAAAGAAGAAAAATAAACGTGTGGGGACAAAATTTCGAGGCCCAAGTTTTTCGTCTTCGCTATCATCGTAATGTCAACTCTGATCAAAATCTCGAGTTCGATTTTTTTACGAATGCATAAGTTGCCTTATAGTACATATGAATCTCAAGTAAAAAGAGTAAATAATCTTAAAAGGATGCAAAAACTGTACATATATGTATAATAACTACGTTCATTGTATAAGAATTTGGTGTAGCTCGGAACGCGACAACAACAATGCACGTTTGCTTATTTTTCAACTGCGAAATGGAGAATAAACAAAACTTTCACTTATTCAACGTAAATACCCCCGTGCACCCGAGACATGGGGCGGCATTTAAGGTTCTTGCACAAGGGCGCTCGAACACCCAGCAGCGGCACTGCTCATTAGTCATTACTACAGTTCTTCCTCCAAATCTGCTCCTCTGAGGAATCGAAGTATTTGGAGTGTTTTAAGGGATGATAGTTCGCTCTCCTTTATGTGGTGCTTGCCCAGATACCTGTGCCTTTGATGCATGAGTGCATCACATTTCCCCAGTATGTGGTCAGGTGTCTCTTCATGAGTGTTGCAGAATCTGCAAGTCGCGTTGCTCACTAAGCCAAGGATGTTGAGGTGTCTTCTCAACCTACAGTGGCCTGTGAGAAGCCCCGTGATTTTCCTGAGGTTGTTCCTACTTAAGCTAATGCAGGTTAGAAAACGCTCTCGGTTGTAGTCCCCGAGTAATAGTTTTGCCTGTCTTAGCTTAGGGAGTTCTTTCCAGATCTTTGATCTTTTTGTCTCCTCTTCTGTTTTGATTTTGTTTTTGATCACGTTTTCTCCTATTCCGCAGTAGGGCTTTTGTATAGAAGAACTTGGCTCTGTTTTTTAACATTTATGTTTTTGGTCTGATCAATTTAACGTGAAAATAAAAATGTTGATACAATATGCAAGTATGCAGGTACAAGAAATTTTTCGAAAAAATATTTAATATATGTTCTTTTGAACTTGAGAATATGTGTCAGTTATCACAAGAATAAAGGAATATGGCATATGATTTCAACAATTTTTAATTCTGATGGATCTAATAAAATCTAAATCAATACATGTCTTCATTTAAGAGAATTTGTTCAGCTAATGTTCTAAAAGTGCTGTATACTTTACTAATTATTTCACGTTTTTACTATTGCAACATAATCAATTCTCGGTGTTCTGATAAAATTCGGTTATATAATGTTTGCAATATTATTTCCTTATATCTGGGACGTCATTTTCCATAAACGACAACTGAAAATGGAATGCCCATAAGTTTCTCAGCCTTATTTAAACTTTAGCTCGGGAACTAAGTAGACTTTGTTAAAACTAAGATTCTAGTTGAAGTTTTCGAAATTTTGAAATATGTATGAATGCAACTTCTTAAGATCAGGTCAAACAATTCTTAGATTTCTGAGCACGTGAGTGCAAAGCATTTGTCCAATGGCAGAGATTTCACTGCGGATATATTTTTATATTTTTAAAGAGAAAGAGGCTGAATTTTTCGATGAGTATTGCTGTAAGCCCCTCAACATAAAGTGTCCCCAAAAAAAGTCACACGGTGTAATGTTCGGCCACCGAAATGCCCAGATTATGTCTTTGTACCTGGCGATGAACTTATACTCAGTTTCCCTTTGAATTTCCAGCTGTGTGTGTAATAACCCCATCTTCGTGAAATTGTGTTCTGTTGCTGAATTAGGAAAATAAGTGCAGTTCCGGTTCCAAGAAACTCGTCTTTCATTCACCAACCCAAGTAAGCAGTGACTGTCTCTCTCTGTTTGAAAAAAATAAGGTCCAATAATCCATCGGGAAGAGATTGCACACCACACTGCCGATTTTGTACAATGCATGCGTTTTTTATGGCGTATGTATTAGTTTGTTCTTGTTATTAACATATACCCATAATCGATATGAAAATATGATTTGACATTAAACAATATGTGTCCAAGCATTCGAGCCAAGTGAAATCATTCCAGCATTGTTTCCGCTAAGTGATCTCGTTAGGAATAGTTAATTTCGTCGATAAACTCCATTATTTGAATTTTATATGGAAAACTTTTTTTAACAATAACGTCCAATATTGAAATTTGATTCCAATACAGGCCGCAGTCGTCAAATAACCAATTAACTTGTATTTAGCACAAGTTACTACCAAAATTGGACCATATGTTTTCACTCTAATAAACTTACCCTTTGTCTCTTTGCATCTAAAATTTTGGTCTAGATAAGTTACATAAATTACCCATCATATTAAAGTGGTTACAAATGGTTTCGCATGCAGGAACTAACGAATTACTGCAGCTTATGTATTGCTTAACCACCAATGCGCTGCTGACTAATAACTCACTGTAACTGTCAAATCTCTCTGACTTTTCTCACTCCGTTATCTTACCAGTAATAACAGTTTAAGCTTAAAAAATATCATACAATTGAAACCATGTTTCTTTTTAAGGGAATAGGGAATATTAGCTTCAGTTCATTGATGAATCTTGGGGAGAACGGATTTGAGATACCTAGAACGCTATTTAAGGTAAAGCTTTGATGATATCGTTTGTGCTCGTACTATTCTGATGATTTTTTTCTAGCGATATTAAAGCAAGATTTCCAAATGCGACGTTTCTTATCTTATCTACATATGTATTTACGATTCTCGAGATGAAACTGAACTACATTGCGATGCTAGTGCATTAGGGTTTGGTGCTATTCTTATGCAAAAGAAAAAATACCGAAGGTACCATATAATATTCTATTTCTCTAAAAGAACGACTAAACGTGAAGCAAAATGTCACAGTTTTGAACTAGAAAACCTAGCTATAATATATGCCCTGGAACGATTCAGGATTTAGTTGCAAGGAATACGATTTTAAATAGTTACAGATTGCAACTCTTTATGCCCGGTGCACACATGCGAGTAACAATTTCGTGGTTTCCGAATTAAAAAAAAAACGACCGTCTTTTGCTGTGTTCCAAACTCAACTCCACTCTTTATTATTCTTAAAGTTTATATCTACATATTTACAATGAATGTTTATTAATTAATTAATAATTGTCTTATTGCTATTTCAGCATAACTAAGGAAATGAGGTGTTATAATATGGCATTACCATGAAAGTGGTTTGAATTTATTTAATGTGTCTTGATTTTGATTAGTAGACTCATCATTTCCGTTGGAAGGGTCAATTTACGTAACTCCTCCCGGCTTTAAGTTAGAAGTCTCCGGCTTCATATTATTTAGAATTTTGATGGTCTCTTTTTTTTTGATTTTAATAAAATAAAAATAACAACACCAGTTATACTTAATATTAATAATAAGGCTAGGCTTATATTTGAGCCATACATTATTTTCTTATGATATTGTAATTCTCTTATTTCTTCTAAATTCTTTACATTTTCCATTATAATTTTGTTGAAATTGATAGGTTTTACAAACATGTCATTATTTTTACTTGATGGATAAAAATATTTGTCTGGTATTATAATTTCTTTGTTGGAAAATTTAACTTGATTTATTTTTAATGAACAGTTATTATAATTTATTAAATAATTTCCTGTTAATGTAATATTTCTTTGATCACAATTTTGCCAAATTAGTTCATTATACATATTTTTAAGTAATACCGTTTTGTCATCTATTTCTTCAATAATTGTTACATTATTGTATATTAAATAACAAGAACCAGTAATAATATAGTTCTTACTTTTCTTTAAATTTTTAAAAAGGCATTTTTCTTCATATTGGTATATAATATTGTTAATTTCTACAATCATTTCTTCTTGTTCATTAATTTCTAAATGATAGGTATTTGGTAATGATTTTATAATTTGTAACTCTGTTGATATAAAATTTACAGGTATTTTGATAGCGAATATTAACAAGTCATTTTTATATTGCATAACTCCTGCCTTTAAAAGTTTAATTGTAGGAAAATCTATATTATATGTTTCTAGTTCTTCCAAAGTAAGCATGCTCGAATGAATAATATTATTTTTATCAGCCATTATGTTATAAAGAATTTGATTTACTTTATTTTCTAAATATTTAAGCATAGATGACTGTTCCAAAACTAAAATTTTATATTTTAAATTGCGAATAAAATCATTTGTTGTGTTAAGTGATTCTAATATTTTAGCTCTATCGTTCTCTATTATAAGTTTAAGATCAGATAAGGATTTATTATAGTGTTCATTTATTTTTATTTGTTTGTTAAGGTTATTGCTAGGTACATGGTTATTTTCATCAGTTATTTTTAGATGTTCAAGAATTTATTCGCGATCTGCATCATCCATTGTAGCAAATAACCAATTTTGAACTCTACCAACAGCATTAATTAATCCTCATTTTTCTCTTTTTGATCTGCTTATTGTTCTAAGTTTACTTTTTATTAACCTTATTTCGTGATAAAAACTATGCTTATCTTCTATTTTTAAAAGTTCTATGTTTAATTCTAAATTGTTAAAAATTTGTAACAGCTCACTTGGATTAATTATATGTAAAATAGTGTCTGTTTCATTAACTATGTCTACTTCTCTGATTCTTATTTTAGTATACCCGTTCTCTTCTAGTATGGGATGAACCTGCAATAACCCTTGTACTGAGGTTATCATCATCAACAGGATTATCAATATCTGCAAATTTAGGTTTTCTTTTAATATTTAATAAATGTACATTTTGCCTTACTCTTTTATAATTTTTTATATACCCTCTATTTCTATTTTCTACATACTTTTCCCTACTTTTATTTATTTTAGTAATATATTTAATTTTTTTATTGTTTATACGATCTACTAATTGTTGAATAGACAAATCGTCATTTATTCTGTTAGCCTGTCTTGAAGTCATTTCTATTGTGGAATGACTTCCAATTGCTTTTTGGATATTTTGTTCAACTGTAATATCGTCTTCAATAGCCTGAATCTTTTCTATTATAGATGAATGAAGCTTTTCAACGTCCAACGTTCAACGTCAACGCATTCCCAATGTATTTCAATATCCTTGTCATTTAAGAACTTAATGAGTTGTTCCGATTTAAATTCATTATCCATTATAATTTTATTTGGTTTATCAAAATTTGCGAAATACCCTTCTAATATTGCTGTCTTCTTAACCCAATTTTTATCATTTATTAAATATGCGACAGCAAATTTAGTAAGCTTATCAATAATAGTGATGAATGTTTGCTTACAATAGTGAAAAATATCAACATGAACAATATCACTTCTAGCTTTTGGTGTTTCTGTAACACTCATAATTGGTTTGATAGGATTTCTATCGTATTTAATTTCTTGGCACTTGCCACAATTATTTATAATAAGTTGAATATGTTCTTGCAACTTTGGGAAATAAATTTTATCTTTAAGTGCTTGATAAGTTTCGTTTATTCCACTATGTAAAGATTCAATAGTATGGTATAAAGAAATTTGTTTATGACATTCTTCTTCTGTTTCTATTTCTTGTGCCCTTTTTGTAGCATTCATAAACTTTATTTTTTTTTTTCGTTTGAAAATAATTGTATAATCATCTGTTGAATTTTATTATAATCTTTATCTGAAACATAAGAATAAATTCCATTTTTCCCTGGTTTCACATACTTAACTAATAATTCTTTAATATCGTGTTCCTCATTTGTGGATTAATTTCTATTATTCGTCTACCATGAAGTATCTTTACTTCTTTACTTGGACTATAAGTTAAAATAAATTTAGTTCTGTATTTATTTTTAATTTTTTCTTTTATGAAAATATGATCTTGACGCTGTTCCGCTACTGAATGGATGGTATCAGATAGGTCCATATTAGATTCACTACTGTTTTCATCACTTATTTTCGGACTATTTTCTTGTCTACTTAGGAAATCAGCTATACAGTATTCTCTTTCCCTTTAAGATACTCAATATCAAAGTTGGACTCTTGGAGTTTCAAAATCCATCTTTGATTTCTTTGAGAGAACTCTTTTCCTTTATACTTAGAATTTAAGTACTTTATCGGTAAGTTACAATTTTAAACATTCTACCATACAAATATGGCCTAAAAAAGGTAACCGAATAGACTATTGCTAGAAATTCTTTATCGGTGACGCTATATTTTTTTTCATGTCTGTTCAGAGTTCTAGAGACGTAGCAAACTGGATGACCGTCTTGTGAAAGAACTGCTCCAATAGCATAGTCACTAGCATCTGTTGTGACCGTAAATTGTTTTTTATAATTTGGAAATTTCAAGATTGGATGTGAAGATATAAGAATTTTAAGCTTTTCAAAAGCTTCAAAAGCTAAACTGAGGGTCTTTAATATTAATTTTGAGGTCTTTTGTCAAATATTTTATGCTATTTTAGATTAGTCTTTTATAAATTTTCTGTAGAATCCCGTAATTCCGAGAAAACTATTTAATTGTTTTTTAGTTTTTGGTAACTCTATTTTTTGAATGTCAGAAATTTTGCTGGGATTAGGCATAATGCCGTCTTTGGTCAGAATATGTCCTAAGAATTTAGTATCTTTCTGCATAAAGCTGCATTTATCGGCTTGTATTTTTAAGTTATGAGCAGTGGCGGCTGTACCTTAAGTGCGCTCGTGCCTTGAACCACCAATTCAAAAGGTTTAAAAATTACAAAATATTACTGCATCTTTATTTTTAGATTACCATATTAATATTTATTTTTTAAACATACAAGAACATAAACAAGTAAAATTTCCAATTATGACGAAACAATGTAAGCGCTTTGCTTTACTATTAAGACTTACTTTCCCTGCAAGTAAAAATTCTCGTGCGCTTCGGCGAGCGCACGAGGACTGCTAATATAACTTGTATGAGGTACAAGCTTCTATCCCTGACGCGTGAGACAAAAGATATTTCATTGAAATGTATCGAGATAGAACCTGCTCTCGTGCGGCGCACGAGAACCGAAGATTAACCGATGTTTGACTAGAATGCGCTGCGCCTACGAATATATAATATTGTTTCGCTCTATCCGTGACTGGTTAAATAGTGTTGGTTTGTAGAAGTTAGGTTAGTAATTGTATTTTATTTTGGTTTTGGTTCGATTCTGTACTGTGTACAGTGTGTGGTGTGGGATAAAATGAACAGTGATTAGGTGTATATTAAAGACAGTAACAAATCTTTTTAAAATAATGTTAATATAAAATTAGTCGGATCGCCAAGGCCCTTTTTAAATTTTACATGCAATATTTTTAGCGGAGAATCGATTTAGACAGAAACCTGAATCCACGATTTGACGCATTTAAGTGGAAAAATAAAAACATGATTCCTTGCTAAATGTAATAAGTGTGTCAGTTTTATACATAGTCGAAATTCTTCGAGCAATTATACAAAAAATAAAAAATCAACATATTATACACGTAAATTGTTGTTTTTTTGCGATTTCTAATCTTAATACCTACTTAGTGAGCAAGTAAAGTGCACCACCTGTTCAACAACCCACCAGCCGCCACTGGTTATGAGTAGATAGAATTTTGAAAACTTTGTCTAAAGATTTAAGGTGGTCACTTAGAGTTGTTGAATAAACCAGAATATCGTCAAGATAAACAAAACATATTACATATCACATATAAGAGAAAATTCTGGAATTTTTTTTTAACTATTTTCGAATGAGTGTAAAATCATTGGATGAATTCACAAACTACACGGCTAACACATATCAACGTAGCTCTTTTCTTTTGAGGGTCATGGTGTTTGCCTCGGAAGCAACACTCCATATTTCTTGAAACTTTTTTATCTCTTTGATAAATGATTCTATATCAAATTCTTGTATGTTGGACATCTTTCTTTCGAATTTAACTAGCGTCAAAATCACGCATGTATGCACTGCTCAATAACAATGTGCTCAAGGACGCAACCGCATGTGCGGTGATGCAGCGGTCTCGCGGAAACCTGCGAGTCTTTTTGCCCGGAAGAATGACGCGCGATACCGCAGCGACATCGCACTTGTGTTTGAACCACTCAATTCATTTGTGAGTACTGTAAGACGCAAAGGTGGTGACGCTGCGGTACCGTAAGTCAAAAGAACACATGTGTGCACCGGACCTTAACCTTATGCCCCGGAGTATATAAAGATAACTTACTTAAATGTATAACATTTTATCCTAAATTCGGAAAGAGGGAGGGTTTGTTGAATAACATTCCAAAAAGGTGAACTGCCATTCAACACTATTCACATTGACCACTTTGGTCAAGTAAAACTACAACAGTAAAAAAAGAATTAGAGACGTTATTCATGATTTGAAAATATATTTCCAGATGTATAGGAGATTTTTGACTGAATTGAAATTTAGCTCAAATGATAGCAAAGTTAACAAGTAGAAACTTCAGAGCAAGTTTAGATAGCATATTGTCAGATATAGAGTTTTCTTTCAATAACACGATACACCGTAGTACGGGCTCTACTCCAAGTGAACTACTATTTGGGATTAGACAAAGAGATACAGTGATAGACTTCTTAACTGAATATTTAAACGAAACAGATAAAAATATACTCCCAAGTGATAAATTAAGGTCAGAGGCGACAGAAAAAAAAAGAAAATACAAGATTATAATAAAAATCTGGCTGTTACGATCAACAGAGTAGGTACAAAATATGCAATAGGTGACTATGTAATGGTTAAAATGTTGTTAGTTCAACTGGTGTTTCCAAAAAGTTAGTACCCAAACTCAAAGGCTATAGTTAAAAAAAATATACGATCTTTTATTGCTTAAGTATTCTTAAACAGCAGACTCGAGTAAGCAAGATTTTAAAACTTTTTGAGTAAGAAACTGGTTTAAAACGACGATTTCAGAAATTTTGTTTGAATTTAGCATCAGAAAAAAACTGAACAGCCAGACTTCCGTCATGTCTATTAAACAGTTAGTAAGACTTTATTTGACGGAGCTTGGGCTTTGGGTTTATATAAAACCATTTTCGAAAGAACTTAACAAACACTTGTTATAAATAGTCCGGTCAATCTACACATTGCAAGCTACAAAAATTACCATCAAGCTGAAATTGAGTAAACTTCTTCAAAATACAATTAAAAACAACTTTTAAAATTCCCCATCGTTACGACCCATGGAAAAAATTGGCTCAAGGTCAAAGGTAAAAAAATGGGTTTTTCACGATTTTCTTCAAAACGGTAAGTTTTATCGTAAAATTACCTCAGAGAAAAATTGTAGATCATAAAATTATCTATAAAAAATGTATCAATAATTTTTTTCCTAAAAGCTACCGTTTCTGAGATAAAACGATTCGAAAAGTTGTAAACGTCATTTTATGGGGGGTGGCCGTGGCGCGATGGTTGTGTGCTCGCCTGTCAACCTCAATATCACAGGTTCGATCCCTGCCGTCGTCTATGTCGTCTTTAATTCCATTAAAACCTTCTATAAATTGTCATCAATGGGTTGCTGGTTTACTCATTACATGTTGTTCAGGCATAATACTAACAACATGTGATTGAGTTAAACTAGTATGCCCAACAAGGATGAAAAACGAATAAAATAATGCGAATTATAAGGAACATAGAAATAAGACACGGCAATTTTCCGCTTTAGTTCAGCTGCCATCCCTGGAGATAAAAAATCTGAGACAACCACCTTCAGTCTCAGAACATCGTGCCACACATCTTTCCTATCCTTCTTTCTCTTCCGTAACTTCACGCCCACGCTGTGTTGAAACATTTAAAGGGTAATCATAATCCCTTGAGCGTGAGTAGATTATAAAAAAAAAAAAAAAAAAATGCACACGTTTCCACGCCACCTCTGGGGTAGTGTACTTATAGCCAGGGTTACCCCTGGGATTTTTCAAAAAGTCGCAGAAAAAAGTCGCTTTTACAAAAAAAAAGTCGCAAATTCGAATTCTTTGAAAAAGTCGCATTTTTGAACAAAAAGTCGCAATTGAAAGAAAAAGTCGCATACCTAAATATTATTTTTTTTTACTATAGGAAAAATAACCTAGATATTTTTTTGAATTTCTTTATTTAAACACTTAGATAGGTATACATTAAAAAATAACAATAACAAAAAAAAACGTAATTTAAAGACTTCATTTTACATAAATTAATATATATGTATATTGTACAGGTTTAAAGTTAAAATAAATACCTAAAAAGATATGTAAATTACATTAATGTTTCATTTTTTTAATAAAGTTTGTCTATACTTTTTATAGATTTGTGGAAGCTAACATTATTTTCGCAGGTTTCCCTTTGTAAATGGTTTGTTTATTTATTTTTCATAAGCTCAGCGCAAGCGCTGATTCAAAATAGCTGTGGTAACGTTAAAATTTTACAAACAAATTCGTAAAGGTCAAAGTATAGGTTATCACCTAAACTATTTTTTAAAGTACCAACCTTGTATCAAAACTCTACTATATTTTTAATTTCAAAATTTTTGCCATAGTTTTTGTCAAACGCTTGAAGCTCTAGGTGTTTGTATTGCTCTACCACTTTTTGTGGCTCATTTGTAAAGCTATATTAAAATTTGAAACCAACCGAAAATAGTTAAAATCCTGATTTGACCTAATTATATTTGGATCTATATGTTTTAAAGTAGAAAGCTTCTCATCTTTAACATTAGATCTTGAAAAAATTTCTTCGAAAAGCGTCAAATAATATTGAAGTACATTTTTGTTATGCAAATAATTTCAAAATTTGTGAGTTTTTTATCCTTTAAGCAATTTTCGTTTATATATATATATATATATATATATATATATATATATATATGCCGATATATATTTTTTCATTTTTTTTAAATAATTTTCGTTTCGATAATCAATCTCAGAAATAGATTTTCCAAGAACACATTCTTTCAATAAATATAAAATAGTAAATGTTTAAGCAAAGAAAAAGTCGCAATTTTAAACAATTTTAAAAAGGTCGTCGCATAGTCGCACAGCAAAAAAAAGGTCGCAAAACTGCGACTAAAGCCGCATAAGGGTAACGCTGCTTATAGCGCGTTTTTTTTATCGTGGTTTCCCATGTGGGCCTATTCCACAATTTGAAATTGATAAAAGCGATGGAAATGAAAATTGGAATTGATAAAAGCGATGGAAATTAAAAAACAGTAGAAAAATGTATTACTTCTACTTGTAATCTTCAATTACTTCTTGTTAATCTTCGTCGTCGTCGTCTCCTTCTTCTTCTTCTTCTTCTTCTTCATCTTGAGTGCAAGTAAATTGCGTGAGAAGCGATGCATCCCATGTTTGTTCATCAGTATCAAACGAATCCTCTGCTGTTGGTGATGATTCAACGTTAGAACACGAGCGGCCTTGACAATTCGTGCATGCAAGAGAACAAAACAGTCCAACTTTTTTGCAACCACATTTAGCACTGCATCCTTTTTTACATAGTTGCAAAAAATTGAGTTTAGCAGTTTTTCCGGCGCAGGTGGGAGTAAAGTCTGGATTGGTTCCAATGCATTATCAACCAACTGTTGGGTCCAGCTGTTAACCAAGCCACGTCTGAACTTGATAATATACCTGAAAAAGATGTTGATGAGCAGCGACTGAGGTTGGAGGAAGACAAGCTAATTGTACTTGTTTTTTATTCCGAGTAGTGTTTTTAACAAAACATGACTCACTCATACGTGATCTAGTACGAGGAGGGCTTGCTGTAGATGTACTGGCTTGTTGTTTGTCATGTTTTCTTTTTTTAGCTGATACAATAGACGACTTTCGAGTGTAATTTTTACGACAGCTTTCGTGTATTGTCACAGATTTCTGATTTTCAAGATAGTCTGAAAATTCATCACCTCGTTCGATACTTGCATTGATCAATGTCTTCATACCACGTTCAACAGTAACAGTTTCATCTTCACTTAAAAGTTTAGCACAAATAAAACAATATTCTGACATTTTTATAATAAAAATTAAAACAGCCCGAAATAGCTTAAAATAAACACGTGTTTTCACTACAGAGCGGCGCTCAAGACTAACGGAATTTCATCTATTGCGCATTCCAACATGAACCAGGTATACGACCCTAGCCACGCACACTACAGAGGTATACGTGGCGCGCTTATGCATGCAATGACGTTTACAACTTTTTGAATCGTTTTATCTCAGAAGCGGTAGCTTTTAAAAAAAAAATTATTGATACCTTTTTTATAGATAATTTTGTTTGTGGTAATTTTACGATAAAACTTACCGTTTTGAAGAAAATCGTGAAAAACCCATTTTTTTTACCTTTGACCTTGAGTCAATTTTTTTCCATGGGTCGTAACGATGGGGAATTTTGAAAAGTTGTTTTTAATTGTATTTTGAACAAGTTTTCTCAGTTTCAGCTTGATGGTAATTTTTGAAGCTTTGCTCTTGTTTTTTGACCTAATTTGACCGGACTAATATGGTTTCCATTGTTTTGTATCATTTTATAATTTCAGCGATAAGCTTTGTACAGGCAAGAAAGTTTCACATATATTTGTTAGAGTCGCTTTTTTCTCGCGTCCAACTATTTTTATAAAATTATTTGTTCTTAACTTTGTGAATGAATATCTATAACCCTCCCGAACTAATGTACCATTTTTGGTTATAAACTGAAGATTATTGCCAGAAGAATTTCTTCGTAAAGCATAATATTATTTTGATGCGAACATAAATATGTCAGTGGTCTCCAAGAAGGCAACAAATAAAGCTTACAAAACACACAGCGTTCTAATGTTTTCAAGGAGAGTATTACCAATTGAAAATTAATAAAAGAATCAAATTCGAATAAAACCAAAATTTTTCCGTAAACAACTAACAATTGGAGTAAATAATTATTTGTGAAAAACGAACAGACTTTTCTAAATAAAATGTTACACAAACAACGTGCCTATTTCAGAAATCAAAGAAGAACGAAAAGTTCCGTGATAAATGATTTTGCTGTCATTTTCTTATGAAATATTTCGTTTCATATTTTTAAATTTCGTACCGTCCGCCCTCGTTGTTGGCTTTGCATGTGAAAAAAAACTTCGAGCTATCAATTTATTCTTCGTAGATCGTTTATAAGTTAAGTAGATTTCCGAGCGCAATCACTTCATTTAAATTGTGAATTGTCACCGCCGCCGCCGGCCGTCGGTCGTCGTCTCACAGTTGTGATACCTTCCTGAGTGGCCTTAAGTTATACTTTCGCATGTATCATTTTTTTAGATAGGGTGAACTGAATAAGTGCTCCAGCTACAATCGTTTGTCTGAATTCATTTATGCATAAAGCATCTGCAAAATACGTACTTAAAATATTGTACACTGTCTATAGGCATATTTACAAATCCAGTTGGTCAATTTGTATTTGGTAATGCTATGTGGTGTAATATCAACGAATGGAGGTCAAAGATTATTATGGCAACGACATACACACATAATGTAAATTAGTTGAATTTACTTCTTTGGTATCTAAAGGCAGAAGAAAAACCACAATCAATTTTGAAATTCAAGATTTTACAGACATAGATCGCCACATTAACTGCAATGGTGGTAGGGGAGAGTGGGGCACATTTGAACACTTTTTGCACTTTTGAACACCTAAAATATTCGAGCAATTGGCCTGATATTGTACTCACATGGAACAGTGGTATTGACGTTCAATTTAGAAAAATATTTGGTCCATTTAAAGAAATATTTATATAGAATTTTTATCTCCAATCAATACAGGTTTTTATATTCAAAAGTGCCCCATGTATGGGGCAGTTTTGAACTTGGAAGGGGCACTTTTGAACAGTGATATAATTTTTTTTTTACTGAATAAAAGAACTTTTAAATATTATTTTTATATTCATTTTTTAACAAGAACTTATCAATAAAACTCAAAATTAATACTTTTGCTATATCATATTCATATATTTGTAGAAAAAACAAAAACAAAAATCCACAAGGATTAATAAGAAACAAAAAAACTAAATCTAAAACTTGGATTTTTAAGTAAAAGCTGGATTTTTAGTGAATAAGAATAAGCTTAAGCTAGCTAGTTAAAGATGTTTTCTAGTAATAGCTATTTTAAAATAGCAAACGCTAACTTCATTTAGTTTTAACTTGTTTTCCAAGCCTAAGCTTCAATTTATGTGAATAAAAATAGCTTAAACTAGAATATTATTGTTAAAGCTATAAAAATTTCAAGATTTTTTTGACCTAGAAAGCTTTAACTAGGCCTTATTCTCAGTATTCAATAGCTCAAAAATGAGACAGAGAACGTATAGACGCAGAGACTGATGGTCGATATGACAAAAACATTTTTTACCTGAAACCAATACTTGCCCTATAGAACAGATAACAAATTGCTTGAAGTTGATGAAATTTTCTCTTAAATGTCTTAAATATGTAAAAAAAAAAACTAATCATGGCAGTTTTGAATATGTTCAAAAGTGCCCCAATACGTTTGTTCAAATCTGCCCCAACTGTTCCAGTGACATTAAATTTATTATAAATATTTAACTGAAATATAGCCAGTAAAAAACTTACCGCAATTAGGTTTAAAATTTATTTTTCCTCCAAAAAAATGTGTTCCTGATTTAAAACCGCGCTGTAATTTTTGTTTAAACTCTTACAACTAAAAAACGAAAACAACACACTTCCACTAGCAAAAGTACCCTTCACCTCTAAGTCCGAGAGACAACTAAGATATTCAAAGAAAGTCAATGACGTTTATGGATATGGTATTGACAGGTTAAAATTTTAAATTACTTTTAAAAAAGAGTAATACAGTAAAATTTTATAAGCATTGTTCAAATGTGCCCCGTGTTCAAATGTGCCCCACTCTCCCCTAACTCTTTCTAAACTCTCGCTCATATTTTCAAATATGTACCTGTGCAAGAATAGTCTGACTCGAACTATTAAGCTAAATACATTTATGTATTTATATATATATATATATATATATATATATATATATATATATATATTCAAAAAGAAAAATTAAATGATAGCGGATTGATCTTCAAGGACGTTCAAAAATACAAAGTACTTTGTCGTCGTAGGCAAGGTCTTAAAGTTTGCCATCTAAATGCACACAGTTTTTATAAATTCTCAAGTTGATGCGATCGGAAACTTGGTTTTCCTCGGATAACAAGGATGTAATTTATACTTTGAATGGTTATAAACTTTTCCGTTCTGATAGGTATGTTCGCACTGGTGGGCGTATAGCAATTTATGTTAGAGAGGGTCTAAATTGTAAACAAAACTGTTATTCACCTGCTGAGTGTAAACAAATCACATCATTGTATATATGGTGACCTTAAGGCCGTGGTTACGGTCAACGCTAGTAAGCTAGTGCGGTAGTCCGCGCTAGTAAGCTAGTAAATCTAATGGTTGGATAATGAATAACGTGGTCATAGATCACGCTAGTTGCTTTAACGCTAGTAAAATAGTGTGCGCTAGTCCTTGCTAGTAAGCTAGTAGATCAAAACTCATTTGATTTTCAAGCTTACTAGCGCGAACAGGGTTTTAATTTTTGTCGGAATGGAAATCCAATTATTGGTAAGTAAAGTAAAAAAAAGGGAATTCTTGTGGGATGTAAGGTCCAAACACTACAAAAATAAAAAAAAGTATAAAAAAAACCTGGAACAATTAATAATAACAAATACAAGTTATTTATTCATATAGACATGAAAAACATAATATAAGATTCTGCAATCAATTTTTGTATTCATTGTTTAAAAAAAAATATTCCATATAAATATTGCGAGTATTGTTTGCTGCGAAGCTGTAATTTTTAGCAGAAGTTGAGACTAGAGATTCGGCAGCTGTACTTTGTCTATGAACATTTAATAAAAGACATCTGTCTACGCCTTTAATATGGATGATAATATTATGCAATAAACAAACGGTCTTAGCGATAACCCTTGCTACGTCAACACTTGTTTCTTTCTCTTTTGTTAATATATGCCACTTTCCAGCATTCAATAACTTTCCTTTTTTTTTGTATAATGTTCATTGAAAGCCCGCTTCATCTCCTAATAAGACAAGGGTTGCATGCCATTCTGTAGCTGAACGCCAAACTTCAATACGATGCGCCAGTAGCTAGATATCTTCAAAGGAATTAAAGATGTTAAATTTAAAATTATACATTTTTTAGGAAAACTGAAAACGAGTCCTTTTGGGTATAAATATCTGAGCTTACTGACTAATTATGATAAAATGAGGAATTTATGTTTTTCCTAGTTGGTTTAAATCTTTCACATTTTATTACCTTTGTTATTTATTTACAGATTCAACTTCCAAGTTCACATAACCTTCAACGCATTTTGATGTAATCGATACAGACAACATATTAAGAGAAATAGTTTACGAATAAAATTTTACATATTTTTTTTAGGAATTATATTTAATTTTTTGTATAACTACTTTATAGTTAACTTATAAATGGGCACAATAGATCTCCAGGTCGCAGTGCAACCCCCCAGTACAACTTATAAATACGTTAAACAAAATTTCTAATAATTCATATTTATTTTTGTATGCTTTAAAAGCCCTTTGTGACGTAAATCGAGCTTTGGTTTTAAATCAAACATGACTTGCTTGCTGGACTTTAGCATAACCTTTGAGCATAAATTGGTTGAACCAATACTTTAAAGTAAGAGGCTTCAAAGAAAATGTATATACATACTCGTACATACAAAACATGCATGTATATTTTCTGTAAATTTGACTACATAAAAGCGATATAAATATAGCATTAACAAGCCTTTTTTGATATTATTATTTTATTCACACTCGTGAATGTAGAAAATTGCTCCTAATAATACAACACCTACTTATAACACTACTCAACACATTTTTTGGGACCATCAGACTACACTTTTCGCAAGGTTCTTGATGCCCTGAATTCGACCTCAAAATTGTTTAATAATTTCAGGATTTTGAAATAATATAACCGAAAAGTGCAAACACTTGTTTTTTCACAAGTTTTAGATAAAATTAAAGTACGAAATTCGTTATAGACTTCCGAAAGTAGTAATCTTCTTCCTAAATATTCATAAAAGATTTTTTTAAAATTTTTAATTCCTTTCGGAGAATTGCAAAAAACGGTATTTTTGAACTTTCAGCTCTGTATACATATCTCAGTGATGGAACAATTGTTAAGGTCTTAATTTAAATCCACAAGATAAACATATTTTGCTTACCGCACCGCAGGGTTATGAAACGTCTTTCTGTAGATATAATTGATAGTTTCGCTTCTTGAGTTTGAATGATTGGATCTATTTCTTTCAAAATGTAGTCAAAAGTTTTTGTGGTTATTATTTGGTACTCAAAAAAATTTTGTTCGTCCTTCCTCAAACATTCATATAAACGGTGAAACTCGCCATGCTTCCAGCCAGCGGTCAGAAAAAGTACGATGTGGTGGTTCCTTGTTTTTTATAAAACAATCTCGAATTCTTTTCGTGAAAGTGACATTTTTTAAGGCATAAAGAACCGATTGATATTAAAAGCGACCTCACGCCACGATGAAATTAGTACCATTTGAAGGTTTTTAAAATGTCTTTAACAAGACATACATATATATGTAAATAAATAAATTCTATAAATATTTTCCACTCTCTTCTCTTCCCAAATGAATAACTTAATATTACCTGATGATGCTCTCAAAATAAACAATACGATGAAATACCAACTAGTGCAAATGGAACTAGCGTGAACGAACGTCCACGATTTTCTTACTAGTGCACTAGCTTAAAATAGGGAGAACTAGCGTGGGCTAGCGCACTAGCTTACTATCGTTGGCCGTAACCACGGCCTAACAGTAAACTAGTGGTTGAAAGTCATGATAATACTTATACATATATAAAAAGGTAATACTAACAGGGTACTTCTTTCTGATTGATTTGATATAAATTACCAAAACAATGCATCAGCTTATATTTTTTAAAATTTTAAGAACTATCAATATTCTTGCTTGCTTTGGCTTACTCTTGAACACCACATCCGTTGCGTACCTTGGAACCTCAATTATAACATGTCCTCCCCAAATGACCTAGTGGATTTTCTGCAAGGTAATATAAATTATCTCTTTGAATCTCACGATTCTATATCAACGGTAAGATTAGGCAAAATTAAAGGGCTTAGTTTACGAACGATATTCGCTTGATAATAAAGCACCTTAACCAGACATATCACGATGGAAATATTTTCGGATTAAGGAACTGAATCAATTTTACAAAATTTTAAGAAATAAAGTCACTCGTGAGATAAGAATCGCTAAGGCCCAGTTTTATTTCGGTTAACTTAATACCAATATATATAGCCTTAAGCTATGAAGTAAACTTCGTAATTTAGTGATATGTAGATTGTAAATCGTAGGTTCTTATTGGTTCCACCAACAATTTCAGTTGCGAATAATACTAACAGTAATCCTGTCTTAACAGGGCATCCATTCTTCTTTTCAAGGATTGAGACCACTAATATAGTCGAAAGCTTTCTGACTGTAAAATGAAATGCTGCTGGTTTAGATGGAGTGCATCCGCTTTTCATGAAAGCGATATTACCTTTGCTTCCCGGGTAGAATTTTCGACTCGATAATGCCAAGGCCCCATCAGCTAGTTTTTCTTAGTTTCAGTCATGGCCCTACCGAGCAGTATCTAGCTTGTCCCTCGCTAATTTGTTAATGCTCTGTATATAATGGGCCTTGCTAGATGTTCCTATATGGGCCCTAGATGGGTCTTCACAAGTAGCACAAGCGAGCTACGGCAATTCTTAAAAAAAATTTTTTTTTTTTTATTATTGTTGATTATTTTCATTTTTTCTTTGCCTCCCTATATTCGACTCTTTATGTGATTTTTTGCTGGAATGAAAGAATTTTTTTTTTTTTTTAATTTACCTCCACTGAGATTCGAACCCGAGTCCTCTCGCTTGCCGTGCTTGTGCGCTACCTATTGCGCCACTGTGATATATAAAATATCGTGTCTCAAAGTGCTACTCAAATAACTCTCTTTTAATTATACTGGTTTAAGAAGACTTAAATACGTATTAAAGAATCTGAAAAATACCGATTTAGGACCAAAACAAAAAAGTTATGTTTTTAGAAGGATAATGGATAGCCTTTTATAGAGACATATGTATAGGCACATCTAGGATACATCAAGTAAAAACTATATAGCCCCAGTATAAGTAACATCTGAGAATGCCTATAAAGAGGCGAGACTAGCTAAGGCCAATATAACGGCCAGATACAATTCCTTATCCAGGCTACACCAAGTAAAAACTATCCAGGTCCCTTGAAGTTTATATGTTACAATGCCAATAAAGAGGCGATACTATCTACGGCCAATATATCGCCAAGAAAAAGTTTCATATCTAGGCTAAATCAATTTTAAAATATCTAGGCCCAGTCTAAGATACTCCTGGAAAAGCCAATAAATAGGCAGTTCTAGCCAGGTTCAATATAAAGCCAGGATAAGCATAAATTAGTCAAGATCCGCCAGGCTTGCATCTGTCTAGGCCCAGCATAGGATTTACTATATAATGGCCAATCTAGCTAGGGCTACGCTATTCGATAGTGTTTCCTAGATAATTTTCTACCCGGGTTCTTCCATATACATCGCACGTTATCAATACCATATTTACAACCGGAATTTTGCCATGCCAATAGAAACTGATCAAAATAATACAAATACCTAAAAATTCGTCACGTGATGTACTCGGGCCTATATCAATTCTACCTTATTTATCCAAAATTTGTGAACGTTTAATGCATAAGCAGTATAGTTTGGATAAGGATCACGTTACCTTCTTTATTTGATATGGTGGACCACTCTACTCCACTCTACCACTGCTTTAATCGGTCTACTTATGCTGCTAAGTTACTTGCATCGTATCTTAGTGAAACAAAAAAACCTGTGTCTCTAGAAAGTGCTTTATCTGAACTACTTTCATCGGTGTGAGGGGTCCCGGAAGTATCGATTTTGGGTCCGCTTTTATTCTCGCTCTACATCAACGATATACATAATATAATTTTAAACTCTTTGACGCATATTTACTCTGATGATATCCAAGTTAATTGAACTTGTCCTCTTGTTGTGCCATTATGTAGTTATTGTAAAAAAGAAACTAGAGTTAACTTAATTATACTCAATAATTGATTTCGCAGATACCTTGAAAAATTTAGGAATGGTATTCAACAGGACCCTCACAGGGAATATCCACATAAGTTCACCATATTGACATATGGTGTTCTTCGAACCTTATGGACTGCTCAAAAATTTAGACCACTAAAAATAAGGCTAGTGCTTGCAAGGACTTTGGTTATCCCAGTGCTTTCACATGGATCTGAATTTTTTTAACTTCCCATAGGGAGTTATTGTAATCGGTCCGATTTGTCAAATTGGAATTTTTGACATTTCTCGACGTTTCAAGGTCCCTAGAGGCTATATCAATCATTTTTAGAGAGATGTCTGTGTGTGTGTGTGTACGTACGTTCGTACGTTCGTACGTTCGTACGTTCGTAGGTTCGTACGTCCGTACGTTCTTGTACCATTTTTCGTCGTCGATATCTCAAGAACGAGTAAAGATATCGACTTCAAATAAATTTTGTTTAATAGATAATAACTTCGAAAGAGGCTGAAAGGGCGTTTATTAAAATTCAGTGAGTAGTTTTTTCACTATAACGGTTTAAAAAAAAAGTAAAAATTTTGGTTAGTTTCAAATATCTCACGAAAAAATAATGCTATTGATTTCAAATAAAATTTAATGTACTCATTATAAGGTCATACAGATTTGATATGAATTTGGAAAAAAATGAACATACCGTTATTTTTTTAAATAAAAAAAACTGAAAAAAAAATTTCATAACCCAGATATTCTAAGAACGGAAAACAATTTGAAACTCAAAATAATTTTATTTTACGAAAAATAATGTGTTTGACAACTGGTGAAAATTTTAAAAAAAATCAGTATACAGTTTTTTTACAAAAAATAAAAAACTATATAAAATTCTATTGAAAATTGGTAAAAATTGTTTTTCGACTCAAATTTCTCGAGAACTAGTAGTGATATTGACTTCTAATTTAGTTTATTTTATACATAGTATAATTTTGTACAATTGGTAAAATGTTGACAAATATTGAATTAATAGTTTTTTTTTAAATAAAAAAACTATTAAAAATTCTACTATTGAAAACTAGTTAAAATTGTATTTCAAGTCGAATTTCTTGTGAATGAACACCGATAGTGCCTTCTAAAGTATGTTGTTTAGTACATCGATATCTTCCCGTAAGAATGTATACTAAGCGACATTTCATAAATTGTTCAGGAAACGAAAAAAACGAAAAAAGTTCTAGTTGAATCATAGTGTGCTAAGAGACAATTTTGGTTAAACTAAGTGACATCTAACAAAATTTTTTGTTGCTCACGACAATGAGATCTTTATTAATGTCGCTTAGCATAATTTTTTTGGCGAATAGTACAAATTTCAGGGGGCAACATTATTTTAATGAGAAAACATGGCAGTTGATAAATTTTTTTATTTGTACTCTAGTTTCCTTTTCATACATAATAGGTTGGCGAAACCCAGGCCAAAACGTGGCCCTTAACATATAGTATATTTCCTCATCAAAAAGTCATTTTCGAAAAAAGTGTGGCTTAGTACATTCTTACGGGAAGGTATCGACATAATACAATTATTAACATATGGTTAAATTTTGACAAGTATCGAAATAACAGTTTTAACAAAAATATAAAAAAAAATCTACTAAAAAGTGGTAATATTTGTTTTTCGACTAGAATACCTTGAGAACGAGCAATGATATTGACTTTGCCATTATTTAATTTTATACATAATACAATTTCCAACAAATGGTTTATATTTGAATATTTCGTTTTAAATTTTTTTTCAATTAAAATGTTTGGAACCGAAATAATAAAGTAATTTCTATAATATAATACATAATTTTATAATTTTATTATCAACTTAGTTTTTAGAAGAATGTATGTACTGTTGTACCCAAGTCCCACATATTCAAATTCCATTAACAGCTATGGTAAAATTGAAGAAAACGTCACAATATGTTTTTTATCTTTTTGTCCATGAAAAAGATGTAAAATTCTACTCAAGGTTTTCTTAGATATATTAAAAAACACGGACATCTATAATTCAGTATATAATATGTACCTACCAACCTTCGTAATTATTACAAGAAATTTAAAATTTTAAATAGAAAAGTTTAAAATTAGTTAAACACATTTTCTAAAAAAAAAAACATAAAATGAGCGCCTAAGTATCCTAATAAAATTTCCTAATAACATAGTATGCCAAAAGCATCATCGATTTTTTAAACAGGAGTCATTGTATATCCAGTGCAGATCACAGCCTTTCAATTCGGAAAAACCGCAACAACAATTACACTTCGATCTTCCATCTACTGCTCTATGATCGAAGTATGTATACAAAATATCATACTAATTACCACAACAGATACAATACCTGACCGAAACAAGTTAACGAGCTCACCAAAGGGTTAAATGTGCAACAACAACCACATTAGGTAACCCAAACCATCTTCTTCAATGGAGGTGTTAAAATGCAACAACAAACACATTGCGGAACCGAGAACATGTCAAGGAGTGCAGCAAATCTCTTCAAATCTCTTATTAAAATGCTTTTCAATCTTAAAATAATTTTTGTTTGAATTTTACAGCTAAAGTTTGTTTCGCTGAAAATTTGGTTATTTGAAAAAAAACTAAATATAAAGTTTTCAAGACCACAAATGGGAAGTTATCAGTGTGGGTCGCACCCAGCCTCTTTTTTAAATTGTGATGCGGAGAGTAAAACGTAGCTTCAAGTAGCATTCAACAGTACTATAAGTTATGTCTTGATTTGACCATACCTCAGTACCTCACACTCGGCTAAAAACCTGTTAAATATGTCGTTCTCTCGTTTTATTGTTCAGCATTATGAAAAGATGGCAACAAAGATATATGTGCAGTAAAATTCAGTTTACGATATCTAACTGATCCGCTTGATTAATCCCTCCTCAGTTTTCATGCTGCAATTAATTTGGAACTGTATTCAAAATTTTATGAACAAAAATTTGTTATGATTTTTTAATCACTTATTTTTGTACCTTATTTTCTATTTTAATTGAAATTATTTAATTCGATTTGATTATATCTCGCAATCTTAAAAGTGTACTCTTACTATGTTAGAGCAAATATTAAAAATACTTAAATAAACAAAAATACTTCAATATAAATACCAATCAGTTGCCCCGACCACAAGACCAGAAATGTTTCCGTATCGTCTCAGTATAGAGACATAGATCATACTTGTCCAAAGCATTGAAAACGAGTCCACATTTTTGAACCATAAATGCAACAAAATAGGATTTTTTAATATTATTACGCTTAACTTTTAGGTTTAGGCGAACAGTTCCTGTAATTTGTTCATCAAAAACACCTACGATTTGTATGAAGGTATGTAGAAATGGTTGTTTTGATACCATAAATTCGTTTGACCTGTGGATTTAATGAAATTATAATGAGGGATTCATAATTCCCCTCTGCATAAAGTTCACTAGTTCGTGGTCTTAAGATCGAGATCGAGGAGTACCAGTTACAAAAGTCGTCGATGTTGGTCGCAGAGCCACATCGTCGTTTTAAGAAAAGTAATGAAGACACTGATCTTCAGTTCAGATAATTAGAAATTTGTCGAGGAGTAACTTTCCGAATAGTTGGGTTCTCATTCTGGCCAGAGTAGGACAATTAAAGAGGAAAAAAATTATTTTCTTGTTGATTCCCACAATTACCATAATAAGTATTGTAAGAAATGTCTAGCTTTGCTGCATGTTCACATATTGGCCAGTGTCCAGAATATGTTGCAACTACCCTGGCTATGTCTTGCCTGGGCCAAATCTTTCAGGTTAAACATTTTCCATCTACTGTTGGATTCTGTGAGAAAAATTGAGAATATTTTTGCCCTTTAAAACAGCAAGGGAAATGAAAAAAAAATTACTGCTGAGATCATGTTGGTAATCTACGATTGGTAATCCAACAATCTGATATATTGCAGGAAATTTTGCATGGGCAAGGTTGAGCAAACATTTCCCAGTTTTTTATATTGTCTTCTTATTCAAAGTCCTAAAGGGAAACATTGTAAACAAGCTATACTAAGCTTAAGACATGACATTTGTAAGTTTTCAAGCTCTAGATACATATGTCATGTCTATAAAAACTAGCTTACAAAAAATAATACTTAAATTATTCAATTTCAATATTTATCAGTTTCAAAATTAAAACTGTTGAACTGTAGTCCAATGTTAAAAGTTAAGGACAAACACCATATAAAAACCAGGTCAGCGATAGCGTCTTTGATCTTACCAACGTGGCACAGAAAGAACAAAATGCTACAGGAGCAATAATGAAAACATGATTGTCATCATCAATGTGCCAAGCTACCCATAAAGTTTGAAAGTTGTGCACATCACGCAAGCAAATAGTTGTAACTGGAAGCAGACCGATATCTAGAATGATTTCTTTCAATCATTAACTATAGCAATACACCAACTAGAAAACAAAATTAAATCATACACCATCTGCAATTCGGACCGATACAATCGAGTTCGATTTTTTTCCAAATTCAGAATAGTGCCAAGTAAAAAGAGCAGAGAACCAACGAAATAAGCATTGAGCGTAAATATCCATTCCAAATAGAGCTTTTTGGGAGTAGTGCTAGAAAAATAATTCTTAATCACCCTCGATTGAATTGGAACCCACTTACAGATCAAAACAAATACATTGACGAACACTTTTTGTCATTGGCCGTTGCCAATTAAGGAATTTTGAGGTTGGATCTGAGTTTGTGATCATACGCCTTGGGGTAATGATTAGTGCATTGGGCAGTTGGACTACAATGCCGGAGATCTGTTTTTTTTTAGTACTGCCTGTAACTTGGAAGTAGCGTTGCCAGACGTCCCGGTTTACCCGGGACATCCCGGATTTCAGACATAAATTCATCTGTCCCGCCGGGACAGCTTTTTTCCCGGGTTGGGACTCAAACTCAAAAAATAATGCCTAATGTACCTAAATGTCTTTCAGTGATAAGGAACAACAACTATACATTGCGATTTAACCTTTAGAAATTACTTTTAAAATTTCAATCAAACAAACCTAACTTAAGGAAAAATTTATTTTTGTAAACCGACATCTTTCGTTAAAATTGACAAAATAAAAATATTTGCAAATGAAAAATGACAAAAATGTCATTTAATTAGTAATTAATAAAAGAATTTATTTATATCTACATACACGCATTATATGATTTTTACTTGCGACTTATAGATAGATACTATAAGGCAAGATATGCACTCGTAAAAAAATTGAACTCGAGATTTTGATCAAAGTTGATATTACGATGATAGCGAAGACGAAAAAGTGGGTCTCACAATTCTGTCTGTCTGTCTGTTCGACTACATCTTAACGGCTCGGCTGATTTTCGTTAAACTTGCGATATTTACCAAGTTTAACGAAAATTTTGTCCCCCAATTGTTTTTTTCTTTTTTTTTTTGAAGACCAAAAATAACGGTACATGCCATACTATTTTTTTTTTCGAAATTTTATAAATTTTTTTTTTTTTCAAATTTCATTTAGTTAAAGCTAGGTAATGGTTAATGGTACGACCGATTTTGATCATTTTTTTATGTTAAAGCTCCCCAGCAGTTAAGATATTATTGTGTATTCAAATTCTATAATTTATATAAGAATTCTATAATTTAATAAAAAAAAAATTGAAATCAAGATATTACTGACTGTACCTACCACAGAACGATTTATTCGAATTTTGAATTTCTCATTATCGGAATAACGGATTTTAATAAATTTTTGTAAAGAGAAGCTTCTAAGAAGTTTAGAAAAAATTGCATTTCAAAACTCTAAAATTTTTTTTTTTAAATTTTGAAAAAAATCAATTTTTTTTTGGAAATACGATACCTCAAAAACGACTCAATATCTTTTTTTTTTTGTAAATTTAATTTTTATTCGAACAAAATCAAAAACTTCGAATTGACGTACTAATATTTTATCTAAAAAATGATTTAAAAATTTTGTATATAAAAGCTTATATTTTTAAGAAACCACTACAACGAAGTATAATTTTGTTATTGCATTGATCAATATTTGTTTGAATCACATGGCATCCTGTGTTTAGCTAGTTGGAGCTTGTTTTAAAAGTTGTTTTAGTCATTTAAAAAATTAATTTTTCTCTATAATAACATTCATTTTTAAAATTCTTAGTCTTTTACGTAACAGCAAGTTCGTGCGACCCAGTCGTGCATTTTATTTATTTTGTCCCGGGCAATATGATAAAATCCCGGGATTTTTCATTATTTAAGCCACTTGTCCCGCCGAGGTGCAAGAAAAATCTGGCAACCCTACTTGGAAGTGATAAATCCTACAAGAGCATCTGTTGAAATGAAAAATGTTTCTCATCTCAGCCGTTAAGACTTGGCAGAAAAATGTTAGTCCCTCCTTTCTTACCAACAACTCGCGCACACGATTTGTTGAGAGTTTGAAGCTACTAGATTCTGGTGCTCTACGAGCTATTGCAACTCAATTTTTTGTATTTGGATTTTTTTGACAGTTTATCTATCCTTTTAATAATTTTTTCCTTGACTATCGTATATGAAAGAATAGGTTGTTGAGCTGTAAAGTGCCATAAAGCGGAAACCACACTTGTCTCGTGTGGAGCGCTTTGAAGTGTTGTGCAAATGCTCCTAATTAAAACAAGTTGTTTCAATTTTCGATAGCATAATCTTATCTTTATCATACTCTGAAAAAAAGTCAAAGACACAGCGTCGTTTCGTGCAATAGCAACACGAAGAATTTCGACACAACACAGCACACCCCAACACATCACACGCTTGTTTAGAATGTTTCCCTTTAGGACTTTGCATGAGAAGACAACATAAAAAACTGGGCATAACGGAGGGCTTATTTTACTATAAATATTTTGTAGGACTTACCCACACAAATAGGATTTGATAACCTATGCGAATTTCATACAATATATCAGGTTGTTGGCTTGTCAAACCATAGAAACAGACACAGCAATATTACAAACCTGATCGCACCACAAATTTTTTTCGACAAGCTCTGACTACTGCACTCACATGTGGACATCAGTAAGGATTCTGAAACTTTTTCCTCTTGTAAATTGGTCCAACAATGCTTGAATGACTATACTCTGTTCAATTTATATTTGCAGTACAGAGCATTTTCAGAAACACTGTTGACTCCTGCTATTTGCATGGCACCTTTACTTAGCAGAATCACTGAGTTACATAGAAGTTGCTTATGTAATCTTCTTTGAGCTCACGTACATCCCACCATGCGGACTTATCTGCTCCCCGAGTGTCCGGGTGAAAGCAGACTGATCACCAGGGTTCGGACTTAGGTTTTAGATTTTCGAAGTAAATACGGAAAAAACTGGAGTAGATCCAAAATTTTCTAACTTTTTTAGGAAGTTAAAAAAAACAAATTTTTCGAAACAAAATTGTTAACAAAAGATTATTCAAAAATATTTGATTATTTTTCATTAAAAAATATATAATTAATTGCGTACAAGTAACTATAAGGTACAAGAAATTCAGACTTAAAATAAATATAACTACTTATGTATAACCCAAACTTCAGACTTCAATAGAAACAAATTAAATATACATATGTACATATAACAGTAAATCAAGACTTCTTAAAAAAAAATTTATGCAAACATAACATACAAAAGTAAATAAATAATAATAATAAAATCAAGTTCGTTCTTTCCTTAAAAACTTAAAACACAAGCATACACATAAGGGAAGTACTAAGTAGGTAGGAGAAATTGAAGAAGAAAAGAAAAAGAATAAGAAAGAAAACAAAAACGTTTACAGAACCAACTTTTTGTTGTTTAGGGTTGAATGGAAAAAAACAGTGCTGTCGTTTATAAAATTATGTAATACAGTGAGTGATCAGCGCTGTCTTTTAATATGCTGGCAAAAAAAAAATTTTAAAGAAAAGTAGATCCTAAAAAAGAGAAGTAAAGAAGTAGAGAAGTAGATTCAATTTTTTCTCAAAATCGAAGTAGATCTACTTCGATCGAAGTAAAGTCCGAATCCTGCTGCAATTTGCAACCAACCCTTATTGTAATTGGCGCATAATTTTAAACATTTAAAACCTACTCTAAATCAATTTTAGATTGGGAGTCGGCTCTAAATATTGTGTATAAAACGGGAACCGACTGTTTGTTAATTTAAGGACATAAATTATACTTTAACGTTAAAAAACTCGTCTAACTTTAACAGCAGCAAATAGCTAGTTTATCTTTTAAAAGTATACCTTATCCATATTGAAAATGGTCATTTCATACTAAAGCAAATCGAAGTAAAAGTATTTACTGATGTTTTATTTGATTTTTTAAAAGTTCTGGGGCCAAATTACCGCATCAGTTTTTGAGTAATACGTGACTGCATTATGTCAGTTATGCATAACCGCTTACGTCATCGAGCAATCGATTACCCTATTTTGACATTTTCATTCGATCACTGATGGGAATCATTCACTCGGTCACTGAAGCGGTAATTTGGCCCCTGCTTTGTAAATAGACTGAATCACTGAATATTAGGAATTCGAAACAATCGTACAAAAGTGCTCTACGATCAACAAATCTGTACATACAAACATACATACATATATAATGTATGCATGCCGAGACGAGTATAGCCAAATGAATATGCAACTTCCAACAACAAAATTGAGTTTTATGCTGTGGATTAGTGATAGACTCGTATAATTCTTTTCCATCTAAAATAATGTAAATAACTTATAAACAATCAAATGAAATTAAAAATTAAAAAAATTAAAAAATTATTTGATTTGAAGTTGTCTGTAATTTTTTTTTTTTGTGTAGTTGTGTTTGAGTTATTTGTCTGTCTAATTAAGGGTTATTCAATGTAAATTCACTTAGGTTCTGTTGTAGAATCCACATTAGTTAGAAGAGTTGTCTAACGTGTTTAAAATTATGAAAAAGTTAAACAAAGTCTCCACGCTAAACGACTACGTTAAGTAGAGTCGGTTTTATTGCTTAAGCCTAGTACGCAGTTCGAGACAAGACAAATTTTATCTCTACAATTTTAATCTCTACAAAACTTTTCCAAATCTCGCGCAAAAGTTTGAAGTTGGAGAGAATAAATCTAATTTAATGTGTTTTTTAGTATATCTCTGGAACGGGTTGTCTTACAAAAGTCGTTCATACCTTTTTGGAATCTCCTCTCGATGCTTTCAAGAGAAGCATCAGCACCTTTTACATAAAACCAGTTTTGACAAAAATCACTTTCGGAAATACGGTGGCTGTCAAAATTTGTCCCGCAAAATAATGCTTGTATCATTCTTTTTCCTGGCAAAATTTAGTATTTTGTAGAGCAATTCACAATAGTACGAATTTTGCGCACGAACTGCGTACTGCTCGGAAAAATATCCGAGACAAAATTTGTCCCAGGAAAAAAAATGTATGGGAGACAAAATTTTTCCCGATCTGCGTACTAGGCTTTAAACGAGAACTGTTTAAAATTTTGCGCCATTGTGTTTATTAAAAAAAACAACACTTTGAATCAGAGTTACCATTGCCCAGTTGATGGAAATTCATATGGCATTTTCTTTGGTTTTTGCTATGTAACTTTCAAGATTTAAGCATTTTTAGAGCTCTTGATAACAAATATTTCTACTTTAGAGAAAAAGGTGTTTTTCTGTTTTCATGTTTTAGGTTTTCTTTTATGTATGGAATTGTTGGTTATAGTCTTTTAGAAAGAGATTTTTTTTTTTGAATTATGAAGGTTGACGCTGAAAAATGGCATCGTTGTGTCGAACACGTTGAGAAAGTGATTGAGCCAAAGATGTGGGAAATGGATGTTTTTACTGAAGGTGCAATGGAAAAGTTTGATAATAAGCTTGGGTAATTTTATACTTTCGCGGTCCGCACGTTTTTTGGCTCTAGAAAATCGAAAAATCCTCCGATTTCGATGATTTATTTTAATCTTCGGTTTTACGGCGGATTTATGTAAAAAAATATAAGAAATATCTCATTTCAAGATTTCATATGGTTTATGACTTTAAATGTGATCATAAACGCACTTTTTTTATTCGAATAGTTCATAACTTTTTTGCAAAGCATCAACCGAAGTTAATATGTTTTTTTTTTGTAAATCTACAATCTACATACCTGCTCATACCCGCTCACGCAACTCCGTTTCTCCGCTCAGGGTATGTTCAGTCGCCAGGCAGGCGCTTCACATGGGAACATCTAGTATAAAATTCCGGACATTGGGTGATTTTTTTTCATTCTTGGAAATATTTTTTAGTTGATATGCATAGAGAATTGTCGTCTCTTTTATATATATAACCGTTTTTTATGTACACTCTTTAATTTTCAAATAACAGGGACTCAAAGACCCAGTATTTTTAAAAATGTAATTTTGACACATTTTTGTAATTTGTTTTACTCAGACCCTTTTTATGTTTTCTTTTCGAAATAAATTTTGTAGGTACCATTCAATTGTTTCACTTAAGCTTGACAATTAAAAAAATCCTTGAAACAAAGTTGTGAGTATTTTTAAAAAATCCTAATTTCAGGGTAGAAGATGCTCGGTTCTTGGGTAGTCTTAAATGAATTTTGTACTTATTTGGGGTAATATTTTCAAAAAATTGGATCCGACCGCATACGACCCCGATCTGCCTTAGAGCTGAGAACTGTTAAATAAAATAAGTTTATTAACTGGAGAAGGGCGTAGGCGCATCTTTGCATTATAAATAATAATAAGTAACATTAAGAAATCTAAAAGTATGAAACAGTGCATACATTGACTTTAAAGAAAGAGGGAAGGGGTGGGGGATTATTCCCTTTATGAATTAAATTTTATTTGCTCTGGTTAAAGAGATTTTTCATTTATGTTATCATTATTTGTTATAGACTAAATGGCAAAATTATCCAAATTATCCAAACAGTGACAGTAAAATCTCAGTAAAAAAATTGGACTTGTTTTAATACAACGTTTAAAAAAACCACCCCCATCAATCGCTAATAATACTAATGAACAGTTTGATAACTTCAGTGAGCGACAAAACAGGCGTAAAACCCAAGTTTTACGTCAAAGTACGGGGAGCACTACGCTTCTTTTTGCCGAAAAAATGAAGCTGAAAGGTGAAGTTAAGGTTGATGCTTTAAAAATAATAAATTTTTTAATAAAATACCATGAAATAAAGTATGAAACTATAATTTTTCAAGTACAAAATAGTGAAAACCGTTTCGAAATTCATCCATTATTTCAAAAGTTACAGCCCGATGATCACTTTTTCATGTTTTCGTTCCACTGTGCGCGCCGGTAGTAACAGCTTTGTATTTTACATTAATTGGAGTAAACAGTTATGTACTGTTGCCCAAGAAAACTGTTGCTAAAGGCGCCAAATTAATACACAAATATTTTTCAATGTTTTATTTTTAAATGTTCGTTTTTCTGTGTAGATTAACAAAAAAATAAATGAACTTCGTTTAATGGCTTATAAATTGAAAAAATTGAAGTTGATTTCAAAATGACTTTTTACTTGCTTTTATAAAAAATATTGCATGCAAACATTTTTTTCCTTAAATGAGTATTATTAAATATTTAAAATTGTCAATACATTTCTTTTAATTTTAGAGAATTTCCGTGTAAAATTACTTATTTGTGAATTTGTATTGTGTTGACGTTCTTTTATTCTATGGTAAATATGGGGTTACATACTACTACTTATAGTGCAATAGAGAAAACGAAGTAGATTTGGGTTTCATTTTGAAAAATTGAAGTAGGTTGAAACAGAGATTTTTAAAATGAAGTAGATTTCATTATTTTGCTGATGGTGCCAAGTAGGAAATAGATTTTAAAATATTTTGAAAAAAAGAAGTAGATCTACTTCCACCACTGCTAGGGATACTCTTAAAAAAATGCACCTGCTATCTCTTGGTGGTGTGGAAAAAGATAGATTCAATTTATTGAGGTAATCATTGTTTTTGATTATAAAATGTGGGTATATTAATAAATAGTCGGTAACTCTATCGATATTTTTGTGAGATTTGCATTAATTTTAAATGTCCACAACGGTAACCCTGCAAAAGCTTTAATATAAAGATAGCTTATTGAAATCCATAATGGTTTGACTGAAAGGCAAATATCCTATCTTCCCTGTACTGTAAATATAAATTGAACACAGTATAGCTAGCCAGGCAAGGATCAGTCCGTTAAAGCTCACTTGGGGAAGAAGCTTACATTTCTTTTGCTGTTATAAAGGGTGGTTTCGACTTAAGACATAAATAAATATTCAAAGAGAAAAGCGATATAAACCTTTATATCGTGTGGGAAAAACCTATATTGCAAAAAACAAAAACACAAAAAGAACAGGTTAAACTCCCGATCCTAGATTGTTTCTCATAAAATGATGACCGAAGAAAATGTCCTTATTTTTATTTGAATTTCAGCGAATCGCTTTAAACGGCATATTCAACACCAATCACAATTTGAGCAAACATTCGAAAAAAGAAAACTACAAGCTTTTTGTTCACCTTCATAATCTCACATGAAAAACTTTATTTAAAAGGGGTCATTTACCCACACTTTCAAAAAAGCAATAAGGCGCTATGACGTAAACAGGTCAATTGCTTATAATGGATGGAAACATAGATAGTAAAGCCAACTTATATTTTCTGGCCAATTATTATAAATATTTATTTACGTTGTAAAGATTTAATTAAAAATAACTTTACGAATTACTGCGAACTTACATTTATATCATTAAATTTTAAATAAACTCTTAAAGTGCGTCATTTATGCAATTTAATGCATTTTTTCCTAGGAAATCAGAATTTAATATCAAACGCAACGGCCTGCACAGGCATACACAAATCTCATACAAAAGAAAAGCTCTTATATCACCGTTGTGTATTCTACCTGCAAACACTTTTTTCCGACCAGCTGCTGAGTGCTTTCACTTTGAAAATTCGGGGTAGGTCATTTGAGACATTTTCACTTCAAAAGGAAGCTTTCACAATAGTTTGAATGTTGATTTTGCGTTTTTGGGTGTGTTTGTGTGGCCTGAGCAATATTTCCATTAGATGAACAGTTTGCCGGACGACAACCTTTTTATAGGCTGCGCGAGAATGCATCCGACCGGCATTTTTCTCCTCCGTGCACCTGACCTAATCGCTCTTTATGCGTTTGCTATTGTAGAGCAAAAAGCTTTGTCTATATAATAAGAAAATACACCAGACGACACATCTGAGCAGCTGTAGGATTTGTTTACGACCCATCCTTGTCTAACGGCGACGGAAGATACGGCAATGACACATTGACATCGTGCAAAGGGAATGCACAATTTTGTTTACGGTCCATCTCGTTCTGGCAATAGTTTTTTGTTTCACTCGGCGCGTCGAAAATGACGTAGATTGGAGGTTTTCCGGACATGCGTTTCAAATGTATATAGTTTTAACTATGCAAATAAAGCTCTTACTGAAAGGTTTTTCTAAACAGATGGTTTGCGTATTTGATAATAATGTCTACACAAACAGATTTTGATAGGTGCTTTCAAACTGCAAGAAAAGTTCCGAGTCTATACACTAGTTTCAAATCTCAAATTTAAAAGTTTAATGCTTTAATAAAATCTTAAAGCTGTGCTTTTAATAACTTCAACATTGAATATATTGACGAACATGTTGAGACAATGAAGAGCTTTTAAGTTCTCACAGGAACTGACATGAACGATATTATTATGAGCGAAACAGATTAAACCAGCAACAGCACCAGCATCGTCAA
Source organism: Philhelius festivus (assembly GCA_963931855.1). Classification (NCBI taxonomy): domain Eukaryota; kingdom Metazoa; phylum Arthropoda; class Insecta; order Diptera; family Syrphidae; genus Philhelius; species Philhelius festivus. Next base: position 93,508,529 of record OZ007554.1, read on the forward strand.
CAGCAAACAGCACGCTGACCAGCAAACATTTATCAAACCCATTGCCACCAGCAACGTCATTTCATCTGCTTGACATTTCATATAAAAAAAAAGTTTTTCATTGTGGTGCCACTGAATATTGCAGTGGAAAAGTTGAGAACACTGCACCAGCAACAGCAAATTTAGGAATTTGGCCTAACGACGCTGTTGGCGTTGCTGTTGCTGTTCTTATGTGTGTTGAACAATTGAAATACATTGGCGCAAAATTTTAAACAGTTCTCGTTTAAGCAATAAAACCGGCTCTACTTAACGCAGTCGTTTAGCTTGGAGACTTGGTCTAACTTTTTCATAATTTTAATCACGTTAGACAACTCTTCTAACTAACGTGGGTTTTACAACAGAACCTAAGCGAATTTGCGTTGAACAACCCTTCATTTGACAGATACATAACTCACACAACTACAAAAACACAAAAAATAAAATGCACGACTGGATCGCACGAACTTGCTCTTATGTAAAAGTACTTTGGAATTTAAAATACATTTTATAAATATAAAACATGGATTTAATGAGATAATAATGTTCAAGTTAATGTTATGCAAATAAACCTTAAAAAATCATTTTATTATTAAATGAATTTTTTATATAAGAAATTTCTCTAAAACTTTTCAAGAAAAAAATGTGGGATGCGAATTTTAAGTATTTAATAATATTGGCTTAAGGAAATAATTTCAAAAAATAATCGTTCATAGGTTTTGAAGATATTGATTTAAATTTTTTTTTAACCCAATAAATATTTTTTAGAATATTTTAATATATGTACAATATTATTTTAAACTTAAGGGGACTCCTGCTAAAAATTTTGGGTTAAAATCCTTAGAGCCGTTAATGAGAAAGTCGAAAATCAAAAAAACGGGTCTATGGCAGTTACCCCTAATAACATTTTGCCCCAACATTTTTGTTGACCAAAATGTAGTCCATGTCCATAATATCACACCTAATTTTTTTTATCTAAATCGTTAGAGCCGTTTTCGAGATAAATAAGATTTTGCATTACGGGTGTATGGGGGGTACCCTTAGTTTTGGAGCTAAAAAAAAATTTCAATTTTTCCTCTAGGGAATCGCCGAAGACTCTTAACTACCGAGATTGAAAGAAATAGGTCCAGTGGTTTAGGCTGTAGTGAGAGGTACAGACATACAGACACACTGAAACATGTTTTTTGTGTACTAAATTTTCCTTAAAATTTTTATAAAAAAAATTGATTTGCAAATTGTTAGTATTTAATAAAATACATTTTTAAACGTAATTTAAAAATTTAATCGTGTATCGGTTTTGAAGATATTGAATTTTCAAAAAAAAAAATTGTATTATTTTTTTAAAAATCCAAAAACTATTTTTTCGAAAAAATTTTTAGCTTATAATTTTTCAAATGCAAAGCAGCTCCTGCATAAAAATTTTGGTTAAAATCGTTAGAGCCGTTTGTGAGAAATTCGAAAATCAAAAAAACCGTTCTATGACAGGTACCCCTAATAACATTTCCCCCCAAATTTGTTTTTCACCAAAATATAGTCCATGTCCATAATATCACACCTAATTTTTCTTATCAAAATCGTTAGAGCCGTTTTCGAGATAAATAAGATTTTGTTTTACGGGTGTACGGGGGGTACCCTTAGTTTTGGAGCTAAACAAAAAATTTCAATTTCTCCTCTAGGGAATCACCGAAGACCCTTAACTACCGAGTTTGAAGAAAATACCTCCGGTAGTTTAGGCTGTAGTTCGAGGTACAGACATACAGACATACAGACATACAGACATACAGACATACAGACATACAGACAGACAGACGGAATTGTCGGACCCACTTTTTTCGTCTTCGCTATCATCGTAATGTCAACTTTGATCAAAATCTCGAGTTCGATTTTTTTTCCAAATATCGCAAGTAAAAAGTAAAAAAGAACAGACAACTTCAAACCAAATAATTTTTCGCCGAAAAAAGTACATTTTATATACTACCTCGGTACAGATTTTGATTGTTTATAAGTTATTTACAGTATTTTAGATGGAAATAAAGTATAAATCGCAAATTCACAGCATAAAAAACTCAATTTGTTGTTGCAAGGTGCAGATTCATTTAGCTATACTCGTCTCGGCGCGCGTGCATAGCATACCACAAGATAGTACATTTGTATCTACAGATTTTTTAATCGTAGAGTACTTTCGTACGATTGTTTCGAATTTATAATATTCAGTGATTTAGTCTATTTACAAAGAACATCTTCAAAAAATCGAATAAAACATCAGTAAACATTTTTTCTTCGATTTGCTTTGGTATGAAATGACCATTGTCAATGTGGTATACTTTTAAAAGATAAACTAGCTATTTGCTGCTGTTAAATTAAGACGAGCTCTTTAACGTTAGAGTATAGTTTATGTGCTTTAAAATTAACAAAAAGTCGGTTCTCGTTTTATACTCAATATTTAGAGTCGACTCCCATTCTAAAATTGATTTAGAGTAGGTTTTAAAGGTTTAAAATTTTGCGCCATTGGGTCTAAATTAATGGCGACCGCTGTTGCTGTTGACGGTGCTGTTGCTGGTTCAATCTGTTCCGCGCCTTTTATCCAATATAATACTACTACTACCGAGAGTAAATCCGGGATTTAAATCTCGAAGATTTTCCATACAAATTTGTTTCGTAAATCTAGTAGATTAGAAATAAATCTCTACTAAATCTTGATAGGATCGATCGGTCGAAGTTCGAACTGACCTAACATCCATACCGTGCTAAGCTATCTCGATGATTTTTCATCGTTTGGCACAAATGAAACTTTCTTTCTCTCGCTTCTACTTTATAAGAAAAATTGAAACAACATAAGCATTTTGATAGATGCTGTCAAAGTTAATCTTCTTATTAATCTTTCAGTGCGGTGAAAACACCACATTAATCTCTTGCCTTAAATCTCGGATTATCTTTTGGTGAAAACGTAGTATAAGCAATCAATTTGAGCTTGGGATCTCATCCAACTACGTATGTATGTCGCGTATTTGTAAATACGCGATGTAATGTGTAAATAGGAAATAGCTTCTCTGAACTTTTCCAAACATGTACATGGTTTCGACAAGGAGATGCGTTGGCTGGTGACGTAACTTCCTCAATCTCGTTCTAGAGATTCAACTATTGGATTTTGACTACTCTGAAAATGTTTGAGCACAGTGCGAGCATTTATGAAAGTTGGAGAGGATTCAAAAGGAGATACCAATGCACATTGATTTTGAATGTCTGGATATCATAATGGGAGGAAAATATAGAGTCGGGTAAAGCATTCCACATTCGTGTAGTGCGGCTAAAGAAAGAATTTAACTCTGAATTTAACAGTATGTGCGGGCTCAAGGAATAACTGATGGGAATAAACTATACTACAACTAGCACAAAACGTCACTTTTAATAGCAAGAACTTTGAAACGGTTACACCTTGTTGGAGATCAGACAAAGAATAACCCTAGAAACCCATTGCTACTTTGGTTTGGCACAGCAAATAGTTTGAAAATGCTTTAAAATTTGTGTATATGTACTACCAGCATTGGATATAAATATTTATAGTATTCCCATGAAGAGGAACGAATGACGCACATTGGGCCACCCAATTGATTTAAATAAAATTTCAAATATTATAAAGAATAGTTCAAAAAATGACAAAAAACTACTTCCACTTACTGACACGCCCACACAAAAGTTTGTCTAAATTCCAGGGTTGGTAAATTAAATTTTGAGTGATAAGAAAAATATATATCGCGAAAAACATCAAATAAAATGCTTAATGCATGGAATCATTATGTATTTGTCGGTTCCGACGTTCAGTGTTTTTATGAGATAGAAATAATTATAGAAAGAAGAGATGTTTTTCTTATTTTCGGAAAAAAATTATGAAAATTCGGGTTTTAATGTTTTTTTTTATAGCAAAAGTGAGTGTATCCAAAGAAGTAACTGTTTTTTTTATTTATTATTAATATTACATATATTAATATTAATTCTAAGTCACCACTAAGCCCACTTTACACTTTATTATAACTGATTTGACATTTAACAGATTTTTTTTTGCAACATTTTGTAATATTATATGGGCGCACTGTGCGGATTAGCAGTTATTTGGAGCTAAATTTTATTTGAATGTAAACTTTGACGTATCTACATCGAGAAAGTACCTATCTCAGACCGTATTAAAGTGGATCTTTTTTTAAATGACAACTTTCCACTACTGTAAACTGCGTCCATCTTAAATAAGCAAAAAAAAAAAAACAATCACAGTTTTAGCTCACCCCGAATTGACGTAACATCCTAGTTAAATCAAATTCCCACACAATTTCAAATACTTTGACTTTGGGCGCCTATTTGGGGGCTTTGCCCAAATCCTTAGTGCATCAAGATCAAGGCTTACTTACTGTGAGAAACATAGATCAGCTAATCAAAATCAGCACTTTCGGAAAATCGAGTTTCTTCCGCCTTGGCCCCAATGTGCGACACGCCACCTGCAGAAGCGAGTTGAAATTTTTGCCATAAAGTTAAGGAGAGTTGAAGAAAGTTGGAAAATTAGAAATAGGGAAAAATAATGGAAGTTTGTAACGAAGTTACACCTTTTAACCTAATTACACCGTTTACCAACCAAAGAAGACAGAACGCCGAAATTCTACTTTAATTACCATTCCGGATGAAATGACCAGAAAGTATTGCATACCTCAAGGCGCCCACGCAAATATGCAAAAGAGGACGAACACAGATGGTTGGCAAATAAATTTCGTTCGTCAGTTTTACAATCCACATTTGGTTTTGGCCGCCAGGGGTCTATTTCACCATCTTACAAAATTGTGATTACAAGCATTTTTTTTTGACAAATTTGTAAAAATCGAGTTTTTTTTATATGTAATTTTTCTTAATCACAAATTTGTACTTGTAATTTGTAGTTGGTAAAATAGGCCCCAGGTCGACAAGTAAGAGTGAGAAATTCATCGAAAATCAGAATTTTCTCGCCACCGTGTCTATTGTACCAATGAAGTGTACAAGGTAAAGATCATCTCAATAAGAAGCACACTGCTGGTCCCCCATACCAGGTAGTTGCTTCGAATCTTTTGGCTTCCGCCGTTAATACCCCCTCCGCTCTCCTCCTCCACTCAGACTAGGTACTCTATCCCAATCTTCGCTGTCTTAACCTCCTCCAAAAAGCTCAGAATAGGGACTCTATTCTCTATCCCAACCAGGGTTCGGACTTAGGTTTTAAATTTTCGAAGTAGATACGGAAAAAAACTGAAGTAGATCTAAAATTTTCGAAGTAGTTTTAGGAAATTAAATTATATTAACATAACATATATATAAGTAAATTCTGATTTCAGACTTTTAAAAAAATTTTAATTAAATATAACTATTTTAAAGTAAATTTTCCATCAACGAACTTGTACGAATTTTATAAATTCAATAGGTGGCTCATAAATATCTTTACGTTTTTCTGTAAGTGATCTCAAAAACATTAAATTTTCCACAGTGCTTACGTTTAAATGATTCCTAAACTTGTTTTTTTATGTAATGCAGAGTGATCAGCGCTGTCTTTAAATATGTTGGTTTAGAATTTCAAAGAGAAGTAGATCATAAAAAAGAGAAGTAGGGAAGTAGATTAAATTTTTTTCTCAAAATCGAAGTAGATCTACTTCGATCGAAGTAAAGTCCGAACCCTGATCCCAACCTTCGCTGTCTGAGTCTCCTCTCCTATACCGCTGTTAGTGTATATGAAATACTTTGTTATCTTATTGTATAGCTTGAACCAATTCAGTTGGCCAACGGTCGGTTGCGCAGAGAGAGGATTTAATGAGTAAAGATTTTTCCTTAAATCTTACAGTGCCCTAACTCAACCTTGCGTTGACAAATAGTTTAGGGATTATTGTTTATTTCTATGTTTTATGATTTGTGGCTTAGCAACAGAAAGGTTCCGGGATCCGGGGGCGTTATGTTTATATTTATTTTATGGTGTTAGTGTTTATTTGATATAAATATTTTCTTTCTTCGTGACCTTTTATTTAATTAAATAATGTTTATTTTTTATGTTGTGACGTTTCGGATGTGGTTACACCCTTCTTCAGACCTATTTGTTAATTGAAATATAGTTTAAAACATATATATTAAATACATCAAAATTCTAAAAGAGTATACTTACAACTTTAAAAAATACAAATATTTTGTATTTGTTTGTTCGCTTTTGGTTTACGTGTTTTTTTAAAAATGTTTAAAAGACTTTTTAAATCTTTTTCTTTTTTGTTGTATATATCTTATCTCTTTTGTTTTTTTATTTTTTAATTTGTTTGAAAATTTATTTCAAACAAAATGATGTTTAATTATCTGAATTTTTAAATTCAAATAATTTATTTTGAAAATAAATTCAAATATTTTTATGAACATATATATGTATAATATATTTAATCGTTGAGTTTTGTTTACGTAGATATGGTTTAATAATTAATAAACTGACCGTAAATATTACTAAGTCTATCACAATCTGAACGTCTATTAATACTATTTTCGGTGTTTCTAATATGTAACATTTCTAGTAATATTCTTTTATTGTAATTCTGTTCTGATTGTAAAATTGTTATGTTTTTTAAATCAGGACGGTGATTTTCCTCTATGCAATAGAGAGCTAGTGCAGTCTTTTGTGTACTACCACTATTTATATCAGATTTATGACCTGATAACTGATATACGATTTCGAAGTTTTTGCATTGAGGTTCCTACATAGATTGACTGGTTGATGTTGACACATCACCTATACATTTAATCTTGTAGACTATATTTGATTTTTCTTCTTTTTCTAGTCAGTTTATTAATTATCAAACCATATCTACGTAAACAAAACTCAACGATTAAATATATGTATACCTACATAAAAATATTTGAATTTATTTTCAAAATAAATTATTTGAATTTGAAAATTCAAATAATTAAACTTCATTTTGTTTGAAATAAATTTTCAAACAAATTAAAAAATAAAAACAAAAGAGATAAGATATATAAAACAAAAAAGAAAAAAAATTAAAACGTCTTTTAAAGATTAAAAAAAAAACACGGAAACCAAAAACGAACAAACAAATAAAAAATATTTGTATTTTTTAAAGTTGTAAGTATATATACTCTTTTAGAATTTTGATGTATTTAATATATATTTATATATGTTTTAAATTATATTTCACTTAATAAATACGCCTCAAGAAGGGTGTAACCACACCCGAAACGTCACAACATAAAAAAAAAACAGAAAATATAAACAAAAACTGACCTTAAGCCCACTTAAGGACAAACATTATCTTATTATTTTTTGACCTGTTGAATGAAATGAGTTTGAATAATTTTTACCTACGAGCTTTTAAGAATTTATTTTACCTTAAAATAATTATTATAAATTTGTACTTCAGAAATAAATATCAGACCAAAAACATAAATGTTAAAAAAAGAGCCAAGTTCTTCTATACAAAAACCTTTGTGTAACAAGTCAGTCGTGAAAAGTAATGATATCTAAAAGTGCGCCAAGTTCTTACTTCATGAAGATTTAATACCGAATATATAAAGTAGAATAATATTGAAACAGCTACAATGTAATAGAGAAATTTTATTATTTAATGATTACTGAGTAAAATTTGATGGGCTTACTGGTCAAGTTTTTAAAACCGTTTGAATTGGGCATAAAAAAAAACTTGCCAAGTAAGCCCATCAAATTTTACTCAGTAATCATTAAATAATAAAATTTCTCTATTACATTGTAGCTGTTTCAATATTATTCTACTTTAAATATTCGGTATTAAATCTTCATGAAGTAAGAACTTGGCGCACTTTTAGATATCATTACTTTTCACGACTGACTTGTTACACAAAGGTTTTTGTATAGAAGAACTTGGCTCTTTTTTTAACATTTATGTTTTTGGTCTGATCTCACTCCTTTTTGCAAAGATTTAAATATTTTGCCATGTCAAAATCTCGAAAGATGAGGAAAGATAGAAGGGTGGACTCTTCCTACTAAAATCAACTTAGTTTATAGCTTCCTATTTCGTTTGGTATATTTTCTTTTTGTTATTGGTTGTTTTAATTTGCGCTTCAATTATTTCTTCTTATCCTGGCAAGATACATAACACTAACATACCTACCTTAATTACAGCAATCGGAAGTGCTCCATATAAATTAAACATACCACGCCCCCTGAATGGAAAACCTCAATTTTTATTGTTGGTCCTTTATATGCGACTTGAGCCCTACCGTTCTACCAAATTTCATTGTTCTACTGCAATTGGAAGTGCGCCATATATAATTTACATCAGTTCTGAGGAAGTGGGCGGCTACCACGCCCCTGAATGGTAAACCTCAATTTTTATTGTTGGTCCTTTATATGCGACTTGAGCCCTACCGTTCTACCAAATTTCATTGTTCTACTGCAATTGGAAGTGCGCCATATATGATTTACATCAGTTCTGAGGAAGTGGGCGGATACCACGCCCCTGAATAAAAAACCGCTAATTTTATATTTTTTTCTTCGAACGAAATTTGAGCCCTACCACTTTACCAAATTTCATCGTTTTACAGTAGTTGGAAGTGCTCCATTCAACCAACACCAATTCGGAGAAAGTGGGCGGATACCACGCCCCCCGAAAGGAAAATCTTGGTGTTTATTTTTGTTTTTTTATATGCAATATAAGCCCTACCGGTTCACCAAATTTCATCGTTTTACAGCAGTAGGAAGTGCTCCATTCAACCAACACCAATTCGGAGACAATTCGGAGAAAGTGGGCGGATAGCACGCCCCCTGAATGGAAAATTTCAATTTTTCGATTTTTTCCTCTGCTTACATGACAAGACCTACCGTTGTGCAAAATTACAAGATTCTACGATGTCAGGAAGTGCTCCATAATTTTGATGATCTGTCAGTCAGTCAGTCAGTCAGTCAGTTACGCTTTTTGTGATTTTTGAGGCCTTATATCTCAGGAACCGCTTATGCTAGAAAATTGAAATTTGGTCAGGCGCATGTGCGTGACTAGCCTAGCAAATATTCGGAATTTCAAGTTTCTGACTTGATTGGTACTGAAGATAGGGAGGTGTCAAAAGTCGCCTGAGTTTGTTCCTGTAAAAAGGGTGTAGTGCCAGAACTTGGCTGGGCACTACCGTGCCCTTTGATAAAACATAATCTATCTATATAAATAAAAATGAATCGCAAAATGTGTTGCTAAGCGTTAAACTCGAGAACGGCTTGACCAATTCGCCTGATTTTTTTTAAAGTGTTTGTTTAGGGTCAAGGAAGGTTCTTATGTAGAGAAAAAACGTTTATTGCGGCGTTCTCGAGTTTTACGCTTAGCAATACATTTTGCGATTCATTTTTATTTTTATAGATTACACTTTTAGTCAATGTTCGAGGCCCAACATCATTCCAACATTTACGAATGGTGAATTAATGGTGAATTATGTGGCTCTTACAGAGAACCCTGTCAGCGTTTGCAACTGTTAGAAAATGATGCTCATTGGGATCAAACTTTAAATGATGCTGTAATTTCTTCAAAAGCTCAACAAATACGAACATTGTTTTCTACGAACATGCTTTCCGTCAAACCCAATTGATTTATGCATCAAATACAAAGATGTTAAGTGTATCTTGCATCAAATGCGCAATAGAACAGGAAATCGATATTTACAATTCACTGAAGAAATTTACAACGGGGCGTTGATATCAATTGAAGACATACATATATATGTGCTTGATGATGTCGAACAAATTATTATCTCAATTAGGAATGGCTGCGCCTGATCGCCCAATGCACGACGCTTTTAATCAAGAGTTGCATTGTGAAAAACTGTTCGATCTCGAATCGGTTCGAATATATGTTCCGTTGTTGAACCAACAACAAAAGTATGTCTTGGATACACTTATGGAAGTTGTAAATGATGGAACTGGAGGATTTTACTTTTTCGATGCTCCTGGTGGTACAGGAAAGACTTTTTTAATTTCATTGATTTGAGCAACAATTCGCTTACAGAATGCAATTGCATTCGCACTTGCTTTTTTTTTTTTTTTTTTTTTTATAATCGGCGCACACTCAAGGGGTTTGTATACCCTTAATATGCCAGAGACACAGTGTGAGCATTAAGAAAAAAGGTAAGGGTTAGAAAGGAGGTGTCGGTGTACATTGGTTTTGAATTTTTGAACATTGCAATGACTGGGAAAGACAGAGCGTGGCAAAGAATTCCACATTCGCGTAGTACGGCTGAAGAACGAATCTCTATACTTTACAGTACGGCCGAAGTTGGGCTCAAGGGTAAACTGATGGGCATTCCTAGAAGTGCGAGTATTACGGTTAAATTGTTTAAGGGGAGGAATGCAGCTGGCTATTTCACTAGAGCATAGTCCGTTAAAATAACGGTAAAAAAGGGTGAGGCAAGAAACATTACGACGATGTTGGAGTGACGTAAATGAGTCAATGATGTTATTATCACCAATCATTTTAAAAGCTCTTCTTTGAATACTGTCCAAGAGACTTAAATAAGTTACTGGAGCACCAGCCCATAGATGGGAGTTATACTCAAGTTTTGGACGTATATAGGTTTTATAGATTGCAGCCAGATCAGAAGGAGAGAAAAATTTCTTGCACCGTCTCAGAAAACCCAAACATCTTGCGGCATTTTTGGCAACATCGCGTATGTGAGTGTTCCACAAGAGGTGGTTCGTGATGCACATACCGAGAATATCGAGATGTTCAGTTTCATTGATGCAAGTGCCACTCATAGATAGTGGCAAGGGGGGTATATCTCGCTTTAACGATATAAGACAGCATTGGGTTTTCGAAGCATTAAATTCGACACGGTTTCTTATTCCCCATTGCACAATGCTGTTTAGGTCGTAATTTAATGTGCTTATCATATTTTGTCGTTGCAGTTCCACATCCGAAGAGGAGGGATGTGAGTCTGAAAACGAATATGAAAAGCTAAGAGTACTATCGTCAGCGAAACAATTAATTGGATTAGAAGTTACAGACAGGAGATCATTAATAAAAATGAGGAAGAGGGTTGGGGACAAAACGGAGCCCTGGGGCACACAAGCATTTATATTGTGGGTTTCAGACTTGAATCCGTCTAGTACAACTTGTATTGAACGGTTCGAAAGAAAATTTCTAATCCAAAGAAGTAGGGATTCGTCGATCCCGAAAGCACGCATTTTCGATAAAAGAGCAAGATGCCAGACTTTATCAAATGCCTTTGAAATATCAAGTGCAATAATCTTACTTTCTCCGAAACAATGTAAAGATTTGTTCCACTTTTCGGTTAGATAAACCATCAAATCACCTGTGGACCTATTGCTACGAAAGCCATACTGCCGGTCATTAAGAAGCTTTCGTTCTTCAAGATATTTCTTAAGCTGATAATTAATCAGCGTTTCCATGACCTTAGAAAGAAGGGATGTTAGTGCGATCGGTCGATAATTAGAGGGAGAAGAAGATTCGCCTTTTTTAGGAATTGGCTGAACAAATGCAGTTTTCCAACTACTCGGAACGAGCCCTGAAGAATAGGACAGATGGAAAAGCTTACGCAGGGGTTTTGCTAGCGTGGAAGAACACCTCTTCAGAATAATAGCGGGGATACCATCCGGACCAGCGGATTTATGAATGTTGAGATCTTTCAGGACTCTTGCCACGGTACGAGTGCGAAAAAAGATTTTTCCCATAGAATCACTAACGCGCTCAAGAATTGGGGGAGTCATGACACTATCTGGCAAGGTGGAATTTGCGGCGAACTGCCTTACAAACAAGTTAGCTTTATCAATAGAGCTAACGAAAGGAGTGTCATTGACAACAAGCGTAGGAACCGAGGAAGAGGAAAAATTCCTCATATTTTTTACAAATGACCAAAAATTCTTACTGCCTTTGGGACATTGCAGTATTTTTTGCCTTGATTTTTGATCATGTAAAAATTTGGTCCGTCGAATATGGGCGTTGCAGGCCTTCCTGGCTTGGTTGAACTTTTTCCGGTTTTCCTCAGTTGGGTTACAGCTCAAATCAAAACCATGAATTATCCTTGGGTCTGATACTTTTAACCCTATTCGGGATAAAATGTTTCATTCCCAAAAGAATAATGTTAGTTATCATATCTGCGCTGGAGTCTACGTCACTATCGAGGAAGCATAGTGACCAGTTAAAGATCCTGAAAAAGTTATTCAAACCGTTCCAGTTGGCTTTCTCGTACTGCCATACGGTTCTTCTAGGAGCTCTTTCTCTAACTGGATTTGTTTGACACGAGAAATTTGCAGATATAACACTATGGTCAGATGTGCCTAGAGGCGTCAATACACTTATTGTGTATTTATCAGGGTCAGAGGTAAGAAACAAGTCAAGAGTATTTTCTGCTCGGCCATTAACGTCCGATATTCGAGTAGGCTCGTTGACAAGCTGAGTAAGGTGGTTAAACTCAGCAAAAATCTCAACACACATTCCTTCGGGTGTTGTCTGGCCCGAATGGAGAAGCCAAGAAGAATTGTGAACATTGAAATCGCCCGTAATAACGATTTCAGTGTGAGGATACAGGGAAACAATTCTTTGGATGGAGTCGGACAGAGTATCAAATTCGTGAGAAGTTGAAACTCTATCCAGATTTGGACTTCGATATAGAAAACAATAGTGAATGATGGAAAATTTAAACCACATAAAATTGAAGAAGGAGTTGGTGCAGCGACCATATTGTGGTAAGAACTGATATGCAACATCATTCCTAATGTAAATGGCGAGACCATGGTGGGAAAAGAACAATGGCACCAAGCTATACCCATGAATAAAAAATTCAGTAGGATCGGAATCCTCACCTACTTGGGTTTCACTCAGTGCCAAAACAGCTGGCCTGTTAGAAACAGTATGGATATACGCAGCCAGAAAATTTGCTCTCAGCCCACGAATATTACAATAGTCTACTCTAAAATTACCAGCCATTGCAATATAAAAAAAAAATAACAAAAACCAAAACAGACGAATTCTAAAAAAATCACTGTGTAAGACTAGTAAAAAGTCGTTTCAACACAACATCACTAAAAAGTGTTATGCCTTTAGTAGTGACGTTGAATCGATCCGAACCCTACCAATCAGAACAGTAATTCTCTATACATCTGTTATCGTACGACCCAGCAGATGCAAACACTGTGAGAGCTTATATGCCTAAGCTCAGCACAATGCATGCACCCACTAAGCCACACAACTGTAGGAAAAAAGAAAAAAGAAGAGGAGAAAGGAAAATGTCACTTACTGTGCTCTGACAAACATAGGTATTTTTGTTGTTATCCCCTAGGTATGAGTGGTTTTTTTTGTTTGTTGTTGTTGGTTTTTCTATGGGTTTCGTTTTATATATTGAGTGTTGTTATAATTTTTTTTATTAATTAAAACTGTCTATTTTAATGTTGTTTTTTTTTTGTATTGTTTGGTTTTATGTATTTTGTATGTATTGTGTATTTTTTTGTTTAGGTATATTTAAATTTAAATGTGTCTGCGACGGGAACGGGGACGGAGGCAGAATTTCGAACGGATACAGAGCACGGCACTATGACATCGACCGACCTCCTCTAACATACACTGACAACTGACTTCCTCTGGTATTGCAGCTACATTGTTGGAAGGCGGTCGAACAGCCCATTCAGCGCTAAAATTACCATTGAATATTCAAAGCAACGAAACTCCGACTTGCACTCTGCAATGGCAAAGGTTTTTCAGCAATGCAAGTTGATAGTATGGAATGAATGCACGATGGCACATAAGAAGTCTTTGGAGGCATTAGACAGAACTCTGGAAGATCTACGTAGCAATCAAAACCGATTCGATGGAGCGATGATTTTGTTAGCAGGACATTTTTGTCAAACATTACCAGTTATTCCACGGTCTACACCAGCGGATGAACAGAATGCATGTTTGAAGTCCTTCATTTTGTGGACAAAAATTAAGATACTAAATTTGAGCCAGAATATGCGTATCGGATTGCAAAATGATCGATCTGGAGAAATATTTTCAAAACAACTAACTGACATTGGTAATGGTAAAATCCATGTAGATGTTATGACAGGCTGCATTACATTTCCTGTCAATTTTTGTCAGTTTACAGAATCAAAAACTGAGCTTATAGAAAAGGTGTTCCCAAACGTAGCTCAAAATTACAGAAATTATTGTAGGTTGAGTTAACGAGCTATATTAGCTCCCAAAAACACGGATGTAAATGAAATAAATTTCAAAATCCAAAATGAAATTGCCGATGAATTAAGGACATACAAATCAGTTGATTGCCAACTAACCAAGATCATGTCGTCAATTATCCATCAGAATTTTTGAACTCACTGGATTTGCCAGCATTACCTCCACCTAATCTTCAATTAAAAGACTGCAATTTCCAGTGCAGCTTGCTTTCGCTATGACCATAAATAAATCACAGGGTCAGTCGTTGAGTGTTTGCGGCGTCAATCTGGAAAGCCCATGCTTCTCTAATGAACAGTTGTATGTTGCCTGCTCTCGCGTCGGAAAACCGACAGCTTTATTTATTTACGCGCCAGGTATTCAAACAAAAAATATCGTGTACGATAAGGCATTACAATGAAAATACCATATTATTACTACTAATACTAAAGCCTTGCAACTTACAAAATAGGACACTTATATTTGTAAGTAATCGATGTTTATCATGGAGACGTAAATCTATAAATATGAAAAGTGATCACTCTGAAATATGTATCATCTCGGATTTATTGCTAGCAGAAGTAATTTGTTTTTCTTCTAATTTATTGTGGTACGAGGTGTTGTCCATTACAATAACTGAAGGTTACTCCAAGTTATTCAAAACTTGTTCTTGGATCCATTTGCAGAAATTTTCGAAGTTCATGTCGTCGTGATAGTCTCCCGTTTTCGTTCCAGATTTGAATAAAAGTAGGGAGTTTTTCACGAAACCTTTTCGACCACCTGCATACGCCATTATCAGCCTCTTTCCCTTTAAAATTGGCGTCTTCAATCCACTGCTACTGTCATCAGTCCAAGCCCGTGGCCTTGTATGTGAGCTATGAATATAGCTTTCGTCCAAATAAATTATATCATATCCTTTTGTTCTGTGTTCCCGGATTTTTCTCAGATACTTCACTCGCATGAGTTTAATATCATTTCTTTCACAGAGAAGTTTCCGGTTGTTTTGTAGCTAAATCCTTAGTTAGTTCTTTGTTAGTACTAGTAGTAGGGACCTCATTTTGGACTTCTGTTTTAGAAGAAACACTAACCTTTCAAACTACGTTTAAATTGAGCAGATGTATTTTTAGGGTTGCCAGATATTCAATTTTAAATGGTCAATTTTTCTTGCCCGAGCAAAATTTTGACTTTGAGGTCAATTTTTTTCAAAAAATGCCTAATAATCATAAAATTTCCTTACTTTTACCTGATGAACAAAACAATAATAAAAAAAAAACTCATTTTTAAGTGCACCAAAAAACCCATACATATTATTATACTTGGGAAAATCTAAACCAGGCAAAAAATCGAATTTTGGCTTTTTTACCTACTTTTATTGCAGCACTTGACAATTGGAGTAGTTTTCCGAAAATTGATAGTTTTTGGGTAATTTTTAAGACTGTGCACTTATCAAAAGTGTACTTTTGTCTACTTAACTTGCTGTCAAAACCTTAATTATCTTACCTCCTCTCAGGGAGAGTTAAATTGGGGGTATAAATGTTTAATGGGTAAATTAACTAAATAAGTGGTATAAAAGAATAGAAAAACAATTTCATTCATAAGGTTATCAAGTTAAGTCAAGATAACAGTTGGATAAGAGGGGTGTTTGAAATGCCTTCATTTACGAGAGAAGAATACGCAGACATTTTATTCGCTTATGGGTTGTGCAATGGAAATTCAAGAAGGGCACAACGAAGATACCCGGAACTTTATCCTAACAGACAACTTCCTTCTAGAAATGTTTTTGGAAATACCTTTTGAAGGCTTCGAGAAACTGGATTAGTTTTAGTGTCAATATGTGTTCAGGTGTAATTGGAAATAAATTAATCGGGCCTTTCAAATTACCACCCCGACTTATTTCTACTAACTCTCTGGAGTTTTTACAAGAAAATCTACCAGACCTATTAGAGGAAGTTCCACTGCTTCAACCAGTTTCATCATAGTACCATCAATATGGTGCTCCGGCCCAATATGGTCGTAAAGTAAACGATTGGCTGGATGAAGAATACGGTTATCGAAGGATAGTCAGAAATAGACCAATTCACTGGCCTGCACGATCTCCTGATCTCACTGTACTGGATTTTTTTGTATGGGGACGAATGAAAGAAGTTGCTTACTTATCTGAAATAAGAACTTTAACTGAATTAGAACGACGTATTTCGGAAGGATCAATAAAAGTAAGGCAAGAGTTATCGAGAATAAACACTCAACATGAAATCCAAAAAACGAGCTCTAGCATGCATTCAAAACGCAGGAGGGCAGTTTGAGCACTTATTATGACTGTATTTGTGCGTACATAAAATAAAAAATTACTTTAAATACACAAAATATTGTTTTATTCAAACCCTTTATACCTCAGGGCAAAAAATCATTCATCAGGTAAAAGTAAGGAAATTTTATGTTTATTTCGCATTTTTTGAAAAAAATTGAGCTCAAAGTCAAAATTTTGCTCGGGCAAGAAAAATTGAACACCATTTAAAATTGAATATCTGGCAACCCAAAAAATACATCAGCTCAATTTAAACGTAGTTTGAAAGGTTAGTGTGTCTTCTAAAAAAAAGTCCAAAATGAAGTCCCTACTACTAGTACTAACAGAGAAAATGACCTTAACATGGGTCAGGATACACCAAAGTTAGCCTTTTTTTAAATCGTCAAAAAGTGATGTCAAAGTTGAAAATCAGACTTTACTGTAGAACAATTTTTTTCTTAGAATATGACCAAGAATCACATCCCAAAGTATAGCACACGAATTACGGGACAGCCTGTATATCTTAACAACTATCTTACGCGCCTGGCTTCCAACAGGTTTTCCTTTTCTAAATGGATCCATTAAAATTTCTTTTAAATGTATTTCAATATATTATTCTTCTAATCTACAATTAATCTCAACCCCACAGGTCAAAAAAAAAATATTTCAAATATACACTAACACCATAAAATAAATATAAACACAACGCCCCCGGAACCTTTCTGTTACTAAGCCACAAATCAAAAAACATAAGGTAGGTGCGGGTAATAAGGCCTGTCGGCTTATAAGGCCTAAATTTCAAAAAAGGAAGTTATGATAGTAGTAGGCACCAACGGCGGGTCTATTATGTAGCTAACAGTCATAAATGACTCGTCAAACTTGCCGATACTAGTTCGCTCGCTAATCGTTATCAGTGTTGTGAAATTTATTATGAGAGGTGATTGTGCGGTCCAAATAATAAGAAATAATTCTATTGAATCTTAAGTAGTTTTTCTAAAATTACACTAATGTTTATAAATTTGAGCTTATGTTTTCCGTTATTTATCGTTTTGTTTATTTTTTATATTTCAAAAATGTATTATAGTTTCAATATTTATTTATTTAATTTTCCTATACAAACAGTGTATGGGTTATTAAGGCCTACCAAATTTGACAGCAGGCCTTATTATCCTCCTTACTCAGAACAATCAGAAGAAAAGCGATTAATTACAGAGAAACTCCAGTCAACAAAGATCTGTTTGACAAAGTTAAGAATGCAATAAAAGATACCGCAACACCCAAAGTTAAAAGTGGTGGTAAAAAAATCCAGGTTAGTTAGTACTGCCACGGCTGTGAGGTAGACAAAATTGCTGATATAAGGCAGTGTTATAAATGCGACAGGTTGTATCATGAAGAGTGTGTTGGCTTATCAGCGGATGATTAAGACAATTTTGACTCATCTGATGGCTGTTAGACAAAGAAACAATTTCTTGTTTTTAAAGCTTTAAGCATTATTAATTTATTTATATTTTTTTGCTCTCAATTTTGATTTTCTATGTAATTTTTAAAATTAGGCCTTGTTACCCGACCATAGTTTAATAAAGCCTATTGACAAGGTTTTTAAAAATGTTGAATTTTGTTTTTGTTTGAGGCAGAAGTTGCAATGTTTTGTTCTTTTTTTATAGTAATATTTCTAATACATTAATTAACAATAAAATGTGTCCATTCTGATAAATAGTTTTTGTTTAATTTGAAATCTCCCTTAGCTAGGCCTTATTACCCGCACCTACCTTACATAGAAATAAACAATAATCCCTAAACTTTTTCTCAATTAATCCTATGTCGCAGCTCGCAGGTAGTTTTTTTGTCTAACCCAATTGCATTTTGCAATAGACTTATTTTTTTATTATGAGTGCACTGGAATTTGTCCCAATAATAAAAACAAAAATTATTAATTTTATTTTTTCGAAGTAAAGTTTACACCTAAAAATCTTTTCTTTTTATCTCACCAGAGATGAAATAGTTTTTTAGACATCAACCTATGAAAGAAAAACAAACCATGATAATATCTTATTCAAAGAAAGTCCATCGCTGGAAATTCATTTTTATTTTACTGTGAGCGAAGCTATAAACAAAACTCACCCTCCTCCTAAGTGCTTCAGTATGATCGCAGCACATTGAATAAATACAAATTGGAACTGGAGCTTTGAACTCTCTATTGGCCGAGTTTTACTGCTTTCTTCGGTTGACTCTGGACCCCGCTGACCTACCTTAGCTGGAAACAAAAAAGCATCACAAGTTAAAGGAAAAACAAGATCTTGAACAAAATTTGATGTTTGTAACTCTTTCATCAATTTTCGCAATGTCAGATTTCACTGATGTTATTTCCATAGCAATAGTTTTGATTCGTTTTAACATTCTTTGCTCATATTCGGTAATTTTAGACGACAATAGACTAATAATTAACTCACTTTGCTTCGAGCCTTGTTGTAATTAGAAATGGAACGTTTGGTAATAGAAAACAAATTTTTTTTTTGAATACCTAGGCATTTGTTTGTTGATATTTTTGTGTGGGCTGTTAGGCAGGTTTCAATTTTTTTCGTTGTGAATTATTTTTTAGAAATTGAAGATATTTATTTTGAAGTATTAATTTGTAAATACATAGTACCTTTGTATATAATATAATCTGTAGTATTATCATGGAGCGTAATTTTGTGTTACCAACGCTCTCCTGGCGGTGGCGCTGAAATTAGCGCACGATTTTACAGTGGAGAGTAGGATAAGATACAAAAAAAAGTATTAAAAAAGAGTATAATTTATTATTAACTTCCCATAGGGAGTTATTGTAATCGGTCCGATTTGTCAAATTGGAATTTTTGACATTTCTCGACGTTTCAAGGTCCCTAGAGGCTATATCAATCATTTTTAGAGAGATGTCTGTGTGTGTGTGTGTACGTACGTTCGTACGTTCGTACGTTCGTACGTTCGTACGTTCGTACGTGCGTACGTTCGTACGTCCGTACGTTCTGGTACCATTTTTCGTCGTCGATATCTCAAGAACGAGTAAAGATATCGACTTCAAATAAATTTTGTTTAATAGATAATAACTTCGAAAGAGGCTGAAAGGGCGTTTATTAAAATTCAGTGAGTAGTTTTTTCACTATAACGGTTTATAAAAAAAGGAAAAATTTTGGTTAGTTTCAAATATCTCACGAAAACATAATGCTATTGATTTCAAATAAAATTTAATGTACTCATTATAAGGTCATACAGATTTGGTATGAATTTGGAAAAAAATTAACATACCGTTATTTTTTTAAATAAAAAAAACTGAAAAAAAAAATTTCATAACCCAGATATTCTAAGAACGGAAAACAATTTGAAACTCAAAATAATTTTATTTTACGAAAAATAATGTGTTTGACAACTGGTGAAAATTTCAAAAAAAATTAGTTTATAGGTTTTTTACAAAAAATAAAAAACTATATAAAATTCTATTGAAAATTGGTAAAAATTGTTTTTCGACTCAAATTTCTCGAGAACTAGTAGTGATATTGACTTCTAATTTAGTTTATTTTATACATAGTATAATTTTGTACAATTGGTAAAATGTTGACAAATATTGAATTAATAGTTTTTTTTTTAAATAAAAAACTATTAAAAATTCTAGTGAAAACTAGTTAAAATTGTATTTCAAGTCGAATTTCTTGGGAATGAACACCGATAGTGCCTTCTAAAGTATGTTGTTTTATACATCGATACCTTCCCGTAAGAATGTATACTAAGCGATATTTCTAAAATTGTTCGGGAAACGAAAAAAACGAAGAAAGTTCTAGTTGAATCATAGTGTGCTAAGAGACAATTTTGGTTAAAATAAGTGACATCTAACAAAATTTTTTTTGCTCACGACAATGAGATCTTTATTAATGTCGCTTAGCATAATTTTTTTGGCGAATAATACAAATTTCAGGGGGCAACATTATTTTATTGAGAAAACATGGCAGTTGATAAATTTTTTTATTTATACTCTAGTTTCCTTTTCATGCATAATAGGTTAGCGAAACCCAGGCCAAAACGTGGCAATATACATATAGTATATTTCCTCATCAAAAAGTCATTTTCGAAAAAAGTGTCGCTTAGTACATTCGTACGGGAAGGTATCGGCATAATACAATTATTAACATATGGCTAAATTTTGACAAGTATCGAATTGACAGTTTTAACAAAAATATAAAAAAAATCTACTAAAAAGTGGTAATATTTGTTTTTCTACTAGAATATCTTGAGAACGAGCAATGATATTGACTTTGCCATTATTTAATTTTATACATAATACAATTTCTAACAAATGGTTTATATTTGACATATAGCTAGTTTTAGAGCGGATATATTTTGTAAGTACCCTTCCATCAATAACCCAACCATATCTTTTATATTTGAATATTTCGTTTTTAATTTTTTTTCAATTAAAATGTTTGGAACCGAAATAATAAAGTAAATTCCATAATATAATGCATAATTTTATAATTTTATTATCAACTTAGTTTTTAGAAGAATGTAGTACATAAAATACGTATATGAATAAGGTTGTTCAGTTGTACCCAAGTCCCACATATTCAAATTCCATTAATAGCTATGGTAAAATTGAAGAAAACGTCACAATATGTTTTTATCTTTTTGTCCATGAAAAAGATGTAAAATTCTACTCAAGGTTTTCTTAGGTGTAGGAACACAGATATATTAAAAACACGGAAATCTATAATTCAGTATATAATAATATGTACCTACCGACCTTCGTAATTATTACAAGAAATTTAACATTTTAAAAGTTTAAAACTAGTTAAACACATTTTCTGTAAAAAAAAACATAAAATGAGCGACTAAGTATCCTCATCATCAACAAAACAAAGTAAATTTCCTAATATCATAGTATGCCACAAGCATAATCGATTTTTAAAACAGGAGTCATTGTATATACAGTGATTCAAGATTCAAGATTCAAGATTCAATAGTTTCTTTATTTTTACAATAGTATCATTTTAATAGTTTACCCACAAAGTAAAGTGTTTATCTGCAGGTGCAGATCACAGCCTTTCAATCCGGAAAAACCGCAACAACAATTACACTATGAAACCATCTACTTCGATCTTCCATCTACTGCTCTATGATCGAAGTACATATATGTATACAAAATATCATACCAATTACCACAACAGATACAGTACAGATACAGCTAAAGTTTGTTTCGCTGAAAATTTGGTTATTTGAA
The DNA here is from genome assembly GCA_963931855.1 of Philhelius festivus. Classification (NCBI taxonomy): domain Eukaryota; kingdom Metazoa; phylum Arthropoda; class Insecta; order Diptera; family Syrphidae; genus Philhelius; species Philhelius festivus. The sequence goes on from OZ007554.1 coordinate 93,530,250, forward strand.
AAAAACTAAATATAAAGTTTTCAAGACCACTAATGGGAAGTTATCAGTGTGGGTCGCACCCAGCCTCTTTTTAAATTTAGCAGAGACAAATCTTACAAGTACTATCGCTATGCTTAAGATGTCGCCGCAATCGTTCGTCTTCTTTCTTCTAGTTCTAGTCTAGTCTAGTCTAGTCTTCTAGTTCTTTTCATTGAAAGATATGCATATGGAATTTGCAAAAAAAAATAAGTTAGGTATGGAAGGTAGGTACCTGGGCGATTCCGCTATAGACGATTTTTGACACCAATTTTTGAACTACAATATTTTTTACTTTTTTTGATAAATATTCAAAGTAGAAATACTACGAGTATATTTAATAATAAAAACAAAAACTGAGACCTAACTTATAGAGAACATTTTTGTTTGCGCTTGGCAACATTATCATACGAAGAGTCGGTACGAACTGCTACAACTGGTAACATAAGCTCAAAATAGCTATTTCCGACAGTTTTAAGTTATGCTTTACTCAATAGAAGTATGAAGCAACATGCCATTTAATCGTTTGCATAAAAACATGTACGAATTTGTTGTTATATTTTTAGCATTATTGATTGCAAATAGACATTGTAAGTTTGTTGCACCCGCGATATAAAAGATATAAAAGTTTACTTTTTTGGCAGAAATAAAGTGCTAGCGTTTTGAAACTTTCTAAAAGTAAGAAGAAAACAAAACTAAAATTAAATCAGTCGTTATTAGGAATACATTGTACGTTGAACGACAAAAAACGTTGATTTAAATTGGTTGCACCCGCGATCCCAATATTAAGATCGCGGGTGCAACTTATTGACTACTAACATTATAACGTGATTTATTGTATTTTATTGATAAAATATGCTTTGAATAATAATTTCTGCTGTTCAGGTTTTTTTTTAATTATGTAATACAATATTTTGTTCTTTTTTAAATAAAAATATATGGTTAAATGGAAGTGAAACAAGAAAAAGAGACAGCTTTAATGAAAATTGACAAAAAATTAACAAATATGCTGAGCTTCATGCAGAAAAAGGACGTAGAAATTTAATGTGGAGAGATGTATTGAAAGGGAAAATGAAGGCACATACAAATTTTAAAATTCTGACCAGAATCAGACAAAACGAAAAAATGAGGGCACTCATTACATCAGTCCCTGTAGACTGAAAAAGTCGCACAAGTGAAACGTAATCGCCCAAGGAGTCCCACTAACGTAGTTGAAGTGGTAAAAAATGTATTAAAAAAAAAAAAAACTGATTCCACCAAAGCAATGCCTAAAAAGCTGAAGGATGACAGGTGATTTCTATAAAAAGTATAATATTAGCAGACAAGTGCCGGGTATAAAAGATGTGAAATCTATTAAGTCGGAAGTTAAGAATCGAGAAGAGTACAATGACCATGAGCATTCGTGAAGTTAAGTTTTCGATGTTTTTATTGAGTCAGAAGACGAAGAAATTCTAAATCTCCAACAGGGTCTTTTGGGCCCCCTATATTACCAGTAGATCCATGCTCTAAAATACCGTTCTGTTTTTACAGCAGCAGTAGGTATTTCCAAAAGTTATTTCCGCAGGTTTGTACCTTCTTGCACCAGGTAGGCTGCAATATCACAATATCGTTTTGTGGAGTTATCCTTAACCGATATCGATGAAGATGGAGTACTTCTAACATACATATATGTATTTTCGAAAAAAATATTGAAGTATTTGAAAAAAACAAAATTATAATTAACAGAGAAGGGTACTGACTTGTTACATATATGTGCCTTATTTTATATTTTTTCCAGTTTTTTAAATCAGTTTACTAATTTAAGTTAGACGCGTTGCACCCGCGATAATTTGATGTTGCACCCGCGATTGATTTAAAAGTTTATATTTCTTTGCTTACTTTTGTTTTCTATCTTTATTTTTATTTATTTAGTAATTAAATCAACGTCGTTCAATATATGTAAGAATAGCATGATTAATGTTTCACAATTAACAGAATTTGTGTTTTTTGTACTATGATCTAGAAAAGTCGGACCGATTCTGTTGCACCCGCGATCTCACTTTGAAACCATTCTTTTGCCAAATTATTTATTATATTTTAGAATTTTAAATGGATTAAGAATAAATAGGTGAAAATTTATCCCTTCAAGTAATAATGTCATTAAATATTTTGCTTATTATATTATTAAATGAACTTAAAATGAGTCTAAATGTTGCACCCGCTATAATGGAATCGCCCACCTATTAAAATGAAGAATTTGGAAGCAGAATTTTCAGTGTTAAAATTTTAAAATACAGAATTTTGATAAATTGACTTTTGAAATTAAGAATTTTGAAGGGAAGGATAACTTTGAAAAATGCAGCTCAATTTTGAAATGCAGAATTTTAAAAGGACGAGTTTCAAAAACAGGATTTTGAGAAGTAAATTTTGAAAACCGGAGTTTTAAAAACTTAAATTTTGAAAAGCATTATTTTGAAATGGAAAAAATATTTAGAAGTAGAATTTTTTAAGCAGAATTTTTAATAGGAGAATTTAAGTTTTCGATGTTTTTATTGAGTCAGAAGACGAAGAAATTCTAAATCTCCAACAGGGTCTTTTGGGCCCCCTATATTACCAGTAGATCCATGCTCTAAAATACCGTTCTGTTTTTACAGCAGCAGTAGGTATTTCCAAAAGTTATTTCCGCAGGTTTGTACCTTCTTGCACCAGGTAGGCTGCAATATCACAATATCGTTTTGTGGAGTTATCCTTAACCAATATCGATGAAGATGGAGTACTTCTAACATACATATATGTATTTTCGAAAAAAATATTGAAGTATTTGAAAAAAACAAAATTATAATTAACAGAGAAGGGTACTGACTTGTTACATATATGTGCCTTATTTTATATTTTTTCCAGTTTTTTAAATCAGTTTACTAATTTAAGTTAGACGCGTTGCACCCGCGATAATTTGATGTTGCACCCGCGATTGATTTAAAAGTTTATATTTCTTTGCTTACTTTTGTTTTCTATCTTTATTTTTATTTATTTAGTAATTAAATCAACGTCGTTCAATATATGTAAGAATAGCATGATTAATGTTTCACAATTAACAGAATTTGTGTTTTTTGTACTATGATCTAGAAAAGTCGGACCGATTCTGTTGCACCCGCGATCTCACTTTGAAACCATTCTTTTGCCAAATTATTTATTATATTTTAGAATTTTAAATGGATTAAGAATAAATAGGTGAAAATTTATCCCTTCAAGTAATAATGTCATTAAATATTTTGCTTATTAACTTCCCATAGGGAGTTATTGTAATCGGTCCGATTTGTCAAATTGGAATTTTTGACATTTCTCGACGTTTCAAGGTCCCTAGAGGCTATATCAATCATTTTTAGAGAGATGTCTGTGTGTGTGTGTGTGTACGTACGTTCGTACGTTCGTACGTTCGTACGTTCGTACGTTCGTACGTTCGTACGTTCGTACGTCCGTACGTTCTTGTACCATTTTTCGTCGTCGATATCTCAAGAACGAGTAAAGATATCGACTTCAAATAAATTTTGTTTAATAGATAATAACTTCGAAAGAGGCTGAAAGGGCGTTTATTAAAATTCAGTGAGTAGTTTTTTCACTATAACGGTTTAAAAAAAAAGTAAAAATTTTGGTTAGTTTCAAATATCTCACGAAACAAAAATGCTATTGATTTCAAATAAAATTTAATGTACTCATTATAAGGTCATACAGATTTGGTATGAATTTGGAAAAAAATGAACATACCGTTATTTTTATAAATAAAAAAAACTAAAAAAAAAATTTCATAACCCAGATATTCTAAGAACGGAAAACAATTTGAAACTCAAAATAATTTTATTTTACGAAAAATAATGTGTTTGACAACTGGTGAAAATTTCAAAAAAAATCAGTTTTTTTACAAAAAATAAAAAACTATATAAAATTCTATTGAAAATTGGTAAAAATTGTTTTTCGACTCAAAGTTCTCGAGAACTAGTAGTGATATTAACTTCTAATTTAGTTTATTTTATACATAGTATAATTTTGTACAATTGGTAAAATGTTGACAAATATTGAATTAATAGTTTTTTTTTTTTTAATAAAAAAACTATTAAGAATTCTAGTGAAAACTAGTTAAAATTGTATTTCAAGTCGAATTTCTTGGGAATGAACACCGATAGTGCCTTCTAAAGTATGTTGTTTTATACATCGATACCTTCCCCTAAGAATGTATACTAAGCGACATTTCTAAAATTGTTCAGGAAACGAAAAAAACGAAGAAAGTTCTAGTTGAATCATAGTGTGCTAAGAGACAATTTTGGTTAAACTAAGTGACATCTAACAAAATTTTTTGTTGCTCACTATCAACATCAACAATCTCAATTTCAAATCTCTTTAAATAATTAAAATGCTTTTCAATCTTAAAATAATGTTTGTTTGAATTTTACAGCTAAAGTTTGTTTCGCTGAAAATTTGGTTATTTGAAAAAAAAAAAACTAAATATAAAGTTTTCAAGACCACAAATGGGAAGTTATCAGTGTGGGTCGCACCCAGCCTCTTTTTTTATTATTAAATGTACTTAAAATGAGTCTAAATGTTGCACCCGCTATAATGGAATCGCCCACCTATTAAAATGAAGAATTTGGAAGCAGAATTTTCAGTGTTAAAATTTTAAAATACAGAATTTTGATAAATTGACTTTTGAAATTAAGAATTTTGAAGGGAAGGATAACTTTGAAAAATGCAGCTCAATTTTGAAATGCAGAATTTTAAAAGGACGAGTTTCAAAAACAGGATTTTGAGAAGTAAATTTTGAAAACCGGAGTTTTAAAAACTTAAATTTTGAAAAGCATTATTTTGAAATGGAAAAAATATTTAGAAGTAGAATTTTTTAAGCAGAATTTTTAATAGGAGAATTTTGAGAACAGAAATTTTGAAAGCAAAATTTTGACTCAAGATATTTTGTGAAATCAAGTTAAATACAAACAAAATATACTTATGACATTATTACTACTATTTATATTTTTTCAAAATCGATTTGAATAATTCTATTTTAATATCTAAAAAAATAAAGTTATATCAGTAATTTCATTCAAACCTACATACATACCTCATATCGATAAATGACTTCCTATAGAATTTTCAAAAGCAAATTTCGTTTTTTCTTGTTTTTATATAACCTGCTTTAGTCTTTTATAATAAATTCCATTAGTTTATTTTGCACAACAACGTTTGAAGTTAATCGAAGGTAAGTACAATGTAAGAAATCTTGAAAATGTTTGCTTCCGATACTTATGTCGGAATATATATCGTCGGCTGGAAGCTGGATGCTACCTTGCTCAATGTCCATAGTACGTAGAATTCGCGTAGTAAGGCTAAAGAACGAATCTCTGTACTTCACAGTACGGCCGAATTTGGGCTCAATGGCAAACTGATGGGCATTCCTAAAAGTGCGTGTATTAAGGTTGAACTGTTTTTGCTGGAGCACCAGCCAGTTTTACTCAAGTCTTGGACGTATATAGGTTTTATATATTGTAGCCCGATCAGAAGGAGAGAAAAATTTCTTGCACCGTCTCAGAAAACCCAAACATCTTGCCGCGTTTTTTGACAACATCGCGTATGTGATTGTGCCACTAGAAGTGGTTCATGATGCACGTACCGAGAATATTGAGATGTTCAGTTTAAGTGCCACTCATAGAGTGGCAAGGAGGTATATCTCGCTTTAAAGATATAAGACAGCATTGGGTTTTCGAAGCATTAAATTCGACGCGGTTTCTTATTCCGCATTGTATGTATAATGCTGTTTAGGTCGTAATTAAATGAGCTTATCATATTTTGTCATTGCAGTTCCTCATCCGAAGAGGAAAGATGTGAGTCTGAAAACGAATATGAAAAGCTGAGAGTACTATCGTCAGTGAAACAATTAATTGGATTAGAAGTTGTGGACAGGAGATCATTAGTAAAAATTAAGATGAGGACATTTCTAGCATAAATTCATATTTGCTTTAGAAATCACATGGCTTATTTTGTTTTGTTTTTAGTTAACTAAGAGAGATGTGTGATGTGAATTTCAAGCTTTCATTGCATGCTTAATGTTTTATTCTCCAACAACATCCATGTTTATATATACAAAATTTTAAATTTCTAAGTCTCTTAAGCATAAGATCAAGTTCTAAATAAAAAACCACTACAACGATTCAAAATTTGTGTTCTTGTTGTATATTGAAACAATAGGTTTCTGGATTTTCTACATTAGCTTATACCTCCTTAAAAACGTTGTGAAATATATATAATTGGAGATATTGCAAGTTTTCTTTGTGCATCGGATGGTCACCTTCAAGACCTTCATTTTGGTATGCATATTGTAACACGTGGTATACGTATGACCAAGATTATATTTTAAGCAAATCCGCACATTCCGCACTTACTACGCTCTTGGGTATTTACAATACGAAATCAGTTTTTTTAGTATATTTGCTGCTAACAATTTAAAATAGCTAAGGGCACTTCTTTGACATGAGCTATTTAAGTAAAATTCAAGAGCAGCCCTATTCCTTTTAAAAAATGAGGAATGAATTTCGTATTAAATCGTAATCCGTTTCCGAGGGACAGAGAGTTGGGCATTCGATTATTTGTTAACGACAGAAAAAATGCATTTTTATCATTCTTCGTTTCTAGGAAAAATCTGTAGATATTCTCTTTAGTAACAACTTCTTTGCTATCCACAAAAGTGTACAAGTAATTCTTCAGTTTGTCCTGCATTCGATTGTACTCGGTAATGGCATCAATCTGTTGCGTCCGTCCAATTGAGGAGAGTTTACGGATGCCTTGCTTATAGGTTGATTCTTAGGCATTATTCCTACCGCGGTCTGCATAATGAGTACCCAGGTCCTCGGCATCCAGAAAAACGTGATCGCAGTAACTTCGTGGAGTGGCAAACATTCAGTTCGAGAGCCAAAGGGCGGCAACAACTGAAATGAAAGAAAGTCAATATTTAGGCCTATTCGGCGAGATCTTTTATTCTTCTATTCTGTTATTCTGCTATGAATTTCCATACAAATGTTTGAGCTGTCAACAAATCTTTTATGAATTTTATTTTGGTGTTCAGCACGCTAAAATCTGTTATAAAATCTGCTAAGAAAACTTTTATGAACTGTCAAACGTTCGAACATAGAAAAAATCTTTTACGAATAGCATTTTTGGTATTCAGCATGCCAAAATCTGTTATGAAATCTGTTAAAAATCTTAAAAGAATAAAAGACAAACTTCTGTGAGTTTTATCATAAAAGATTTCAATAAGTACACAGGTGAATCTAGTAAAAATGAATATTTATCTTTTATTTCGTCAACGAAATGTTCTTTAAAGGAGACAAATGAAAGAAAACATATATTAAAACACATATCATATAAAAGGGCACGGTAGTGCCCAGCCAAGTTCTGGCACTACACCCTTTTTACAGGAACAAACTCAGGCCACTTTTGACCCCTCCCTATCTTCAGTACCAATGAAGTCAGAAACTTGAAATTCCGAATATATGCTAAGCTAGTCAAGCACAGGCGCCTTACCAAATTTCAGTTTTCTATTATAAACGGTTCCTGAGATATAAGGCCTCAAAAATCACAAAAACCGTAACTGACTGACTGACTGACTGACAGATCATCAAAATTATGGAGCACTTCCCGACATCGTAGAATCTTGTAATTTTGCACAACGGTAGGTCTTGTCATGCAAGTAGAGCAAAAAATCGAAAATTTGAGATTTTCCATTCAGGGGGCATGGTATCCGCCCACTTTCTCCGAATTGGTGTTGGTTGAATGGAGCACTTCGGACTGCTGTGAAACGATGAAATTTGGTAAAGTGGTAGGACTTAAATTGCATACAAAGAAAAAAATATAAAATTTGAAATTTTTATTTCTGGGGCGTGGCATCCACCCACTTCCTCAGAACTGATGTAAATTATACATGGCGCACTTCCGATTGCAGTAGAACAATGAAATTTGGTAGAACGGTAGGGCTCAAATTGGATATAAAGGACCAAGAATAAAAATCGAGGTTTTCTATTCAGGGGGCGTGGTATCCGCCCACTTTCTCCAAATTGGTGTTGATTGAATGGAGCACTTCCGACTGCTCTGAAACGATGAAATTTGCTAAAGTGGTAGGACTTAAATTGCATACAAAGAAAAAAATATAAAATTTGAAGTTTTCCATTCAGGGGCGTGGTATCCGCCCACTTCCTCAGAACTGATGTAAATTATACATGGCGCACTTCCGATTGCAGTAGAACAATGAAATTTGGTAGAACGGTAGGGCTCAAATTGCATATAAAGGACCAAAAATAAAAATTGGGGTTCTCCATTCGGGGGGCGTGGTATCCACCCACTTTCTGAGAAAATGTTTAATTTATATGGAGCACTTCTGATTGCCGTAATTAAGTTAGGTATGTTAGTGTTAGGTATCTTGCGAGGACAAGAAGAAATAATTGAAGCGCAAATCAAAACAACCAATAACAAAAAGAAAATATACCAAAAGAAATAGGAAACTTTAAACTAAGTTGAGTACACCCTTCTATCTTTCCGTATCTTTCGAGATTTTGACATGGCAAAATATTAAAATCTTTGCAAAAAGGAGTGAGATCAGACCAAAAACATAAATGTTAAAAAAAGAGCCAAGTTCTTCTATACAAAAACCTTTGTGTAACAAGTCAGCCGTGAAAAGTACTGAGATCTAAAAGTACGCCAAGTTCTTACTTCATGAAGGTTTAATACCGAATATTTAAAGTAGAATAATATTGAAACAGCTACAATGTAATAGAGAAATTTTATTATTTAATGATTACTGACTAAAATTTGATGGGCTTACTTGGCAAGTTTTTTTTTATGCCCAAATTCGAAAGGTTTTAAAAACTTGACTAGTAAACCCATAAAATTTTAGTCAGTAATCATTAAATAATAAAATTTCTCTATTACATTGTAGCTGTTTCAATATGATTCTACTTTAAATATTCGCTATTAAACCTTCATGAAGTAAGAACTTGGCGTACTTTTAGATCTCAGTATCTACTTTTCACGACTGACTTGTTACACAAAGGTTTTTGTATAGAAGAACTTGGCTCTTTTTTTAACATTTATGGTTTTGGTCTGATAAACATATAAGTAGAGTATGGCGAGAAACATATTAGGTAAAATCGTATTCCATTGTATGGATACCAATAGTGTGTAAGGCTAGGCGCGCACATTCAATTTTTAGTTGCACAACTGTTTGGTTGCTTATAGAAAGATGAACTATTTGGTTGAATGTCCGCGCAGGTGCATATAATTATATGTTACACAAAATAGCCTTAGGCTAGGCGCGCACATTCAATTTTTAGTTTCGCAACTGCTTGGTTCGAGCAACTAAAAGTTTGTGTTTTGATACAAACTAAGCGATTGCCTAAAATGAATTCGCTATTTTGTGTAACATATAATTATATGCACCTGCGCGGACATTCAACTAAATAGTTCATCTCTGTTTTCTATAAGCAACCAAACAGTTGTGCAACTAAAAATGCGCGCCTAGGCTAAGAGTTTACTTTTTTGTTCGTCATCCATTTTAATTATGTCAGATGAAATATTTTACATAATCAGAGGTGATTATGATAACAGATTTAGTTCAATTTCATAACAGATCTTGTTTTCGAAATAGCATAACAGACTTTTATAAAAGTTCGAACCTCTGAATACCAATCATAAAAGATCTTTTAAGGTGGAAATCTTTTATGATTCATAACAGAAAATCTGTAACAGAATAACAGATGTGGCAGAATAGGCCTAATTACTTAAGTGGTGCTTTGCGCAAAGTAGTCTACAAACTTGTGTCGACGCTGTTGGGGATTCGAACTTCGGTCTTTTTGCATGTGAAATGTGACTCGACCTAGTTTTCGAGATCCTTCAAAGCCATTCCAGTGGAGTCTTGCAAGAAATCGAACTATTGCATCCAGCCAGAATAGGCCATCTAGTGATAGTTATAATATTGAAGGTTTAAGGAATACACGACACACTATATGAACAAAGAGACAAGTTTCATTTCCTATACAAAATTCATTTTCCATACAAATGAGTAAAATATGTATGTTTTTTTTTTGCTTAATGCACAGATAAAAAAAATATAGTTTAGAAGAAGGTTTGAATATTTTTTAGTTTTCAGCTCAAAGCTTGAACTATTTTAAGTATTGTATTGATGTATTGAGTACCTAATACAAAGAATGTATTTAATGCATTTGAAGATTTTTCTCTGTTACATCCATATTTAATAAATACATTTTAAAATTTAAAATAACTTGTACATGAGAATAAGTATGTGCGATCGTCGTGCATATCAAAATTTAAAAAAAATGCCACACCATCAGATTTCTTCTTTTTTTAATTTTTACGAAATTGTCTAAATTGATTAAGACTATTCATTGAGAAGAAAGTTTTTTTTTTTTTGAAAAATAGTTAAATATGTAATTTTGGTAAATTTTTCAAATTTGCATAACTTCCAAATTTCTTTTTCGTTTTTAGATCTTGTAGAATCCTTAGGTACCTCATACATAATTAAAAACCTATTTTCATCAAACAAATACCTATAACTATTCCATTTTCTTTGAAAAATAGTTTTATAGGCATTTGATTTTGAGCAGCTGTATACAATTTTTCGTAGGTACTACCTAATGGAGAAACTATTTTCTTCAAAAACAAAATAAAATATTCGATTTTATTTGGAAAATAGTTTTGTACCTAATTAATTGATATTTAAATTGGCTTTGATTCCAAATATATCCGTATCTTTTAACTTGCGACTTATAGGTACTATAAGGCAAGTTATGCATTCGTAAAAAAATCGAACTCGAGATTTTGATTAATGATGATAGCGAAGACTAAAAAAGTGGGTCTCGCAATTCTGTCTGTCTGTCTGTTCGACTACAGGCTAAACGGCTCGGCCGATTTTCTTTAAACTTGGTAGATATCATTTCTAATTTTTTCCCCCACACGTTTTTTTCTTTTTTTTTAAGACCAAAAATAACGGTACGAATTTTTTTGAGATTTTATAAACATTTTTTTTCTCAAAAACTGTTCGACAGATTTTAAAAATAAAAATACAAAAAAATTTCATTTAATTAAAGCTAGGTACCTATTGGTTGAAAAAAAATTTCCGAAAAATGGCTATTGAGGGTACCCCCCATGGACCCATTTTTTTTGTTTTTAATTTTCTCAAAAACGGTACAACCGATTTCGATCTTCTTTTTTTTTACTTAATTTTCATTCGTACAGTAATAAAAACTTAAAGTTGGCATACCAAATTTTTTTTAAGAAACTACTACAACGACTTATAATATTTGTTCTTGCATAAATTCATATTTGCATAGCATTCTGTTTTTGTCTCTTACTACTAAAAGAATTTAAAAAAAAATAATTTTATCCTTATAAACAATTTTCTCCAGTAACATTCGTTTTTAAAATTCCTATTCTATTACATAGGAGCAAGTTCGTGCTACCCAGTCGTGCATTTTATTTTTATTGTAAATATTTGATAAAAAAATTTCTTGGCTGGTCGGCATAATCATTGTTGCATCAAAACGTACCTCATAAGATGTTGAAAACGCTGCAGTTCGCCTCAATTGCTCCATTGCTTTTATGTTTTTTATGTAATCTGCATATCCGTCGAATACAACAACAATATTTGAACTAAAATGATTTTGAAAATAGTTGGTGTATTTATTGAGGATCACAGAGAAAGTATCATTTTTGTTCCATACGACGCCACATTGGAACGTCTAGTACAAAATTCCGGACATTGGGTGATTTTTTATTTTCATTATTCGAAATATTTTTTGTTTGATATGCATAGAAAATTGTCGCCTCTTTTACATATAAAATAGTTTTTTTATGTACACTCTTTAATTTTCAAATAATAGGGGCTCAAAGATGCAGTATTTTTAAAACCAAAAAAAAAATGGAATTTTAACGCATTTTTGTAATTTGTTTTTCTCAGAGCCTTTTTATGTTTTCTTTTCGAAATAAATTTTGCAGGCATGCTAATTGTTCATTTAAGCTTAACAATTAAAAATATCCTTGAAACAAAATTGTTTAAGCCTTAAAAAAATCTGTTTTTGTGAGTATTTTAAAAAAATTCTAATTTCAGGTTTGAAGATGATTTTAAAAAAATGATCAAAAATGCTCGGTTTTTTGGTAGTTTTAAATGAATTATGCACTTCTTTGGAGTCATATTTTCAGACATATATGAGATCTCCTCGTCATCATCGGTTGGCGAGAGATTCAAATTCTTGTTGTTGTCTGCTGCTGGTTTTGTTGCTTTTTGCGCCGTCACCTTCCCTTCAGCTTGCAGCTCAGCTGGGGTGATGGCACAACTTGTAGCCTCTTCCTCCTCTTCATAGTTGCATCGGCTGATGCTGCCGTTTCTGCATCGGATGATACTGCCGCTATCGCATCGGAAGACTTTGCCAGGGCATCTTTCGATGTCCCCGGCTTTGATGCCGTTGACTGCTTCATTGGTCTTGCTGTTGTTGTTGTTGTTGTTGTTGTTGTTGTTGTTGTTATTGTAGGCTCTTTTGCTGGCAGAACACCTTTCGATGCCCCCGCTTTGTTGTTGGTACGTTTTCGTTGTCTTTCCTCTTCTGCTATAATACTTTCCACTTCACTATTGTGAAAAAAAGAATCCAAAAGGGGTGCCCGACGGGGGCTTGAACCGGTGACCTCACGCACCAGTGTCCGCCACCTCTTCCACTGAGCTGTATTCTATATTGGAATTCTTCTGGTTAGCTTTATACTTCTACGCACACACGATTTAAGTTAAAGTCACTGTGAAAGTCAAAAACGTCTACACTCTTTCACAGTATCAGATTGACTGTCTTGGCATGTTTCCTTTTACTCTCGTTCACGGGCAGATACATTTCTTTATAACTTGGCTGATTGTTTTTTCGGAACAGATTTAAAGAGCAGAATGGTTTTGTTCTATGCTTTTTGCAGTCAAAGTCAAAACATGGCTGTTAAAAATTCCATTTTTGTGGTGTAAGACCGATAGCGTTTTTAACGTGCATATTTCCCTCTGATTCTGTTTCGATCTGTTTACTCAGTTCATCCGGTAGTTTTATGCCTGGTTTCTATTTCATCTAAGTTCGGGTATCAAATTTATTATAGCCTCGTCACTTCTCATTTCATTAGTAGTTAAATTAAAAGTTTCTGCAGTTTGTAAATGGTCTGAGAACTTTTTTGTGATTCAACCTCATAATATGTAATGCAATGGTTCCACTCTCTTCCACTTATGCTCAGATTAATAACTGAGGTTCCTCGGGCACCAACAAACGTAAATCTCCATTTGATCGTCCATTTTGAATTTCCGTTACATACTCGCTGTGAAAGTCCAATAGTTGACAACTTTTTCTGTCCAATACCAAATCTTTGAGGTTTCGGAGTCGAAATTCGGGCCGATAGTTGTTTAAGTGCCAGCTTAGCGTCTATGCTTGAAATAATTTAACTTTGTCTCATTGAACTCTATGGTAACTTGATCAATTATTATTCCACCAACCTATGAGCCGTGTGGTTCAAGTTCACACAATATTTCCTTCTATCATTGAAATATAATATTAAATCCAGATCTTTGTCCATTATTCCCATAAACATTCATAGCCGTAGTTAATGTGATTATACTAATCGCTCTGAGGTTTCATTGCTCGTTTAATACGTCTCAAGATTCCATTTAACACCGGCTGCTGCCGCTTTCACCACCAACCCATTATCTAATGATTTTTCTTCTCAAACTTCACATCACATCTTTCTTTTCGTCTCCCTTGTTTAATCCCTTGGTCCTTGTAGTAATATAGATTTCTACAAAAAAAAAAAAAAATTATCGATCATGGAAGGTGTTTTTAATTACCCTCTTTAGTTCACATGAAGCAAGGCGGCGAAGTTTGTGTTGGGTTGGTACTTTGTGGCGGAACAAACATTATGGTGCTCCAATTCCATTGAATTTTGCCTGAATAGGGATCGATATTTTGCAATTAATGCAAAATGTTCGCACTTTAAAAGCCAACTGCGTATGAACTCCAATTTTAATTGACTTCTACTGCCTGTCTGCACGTGATGGGACTTAGATTTTTAATGAACAATTATTTTTGGTGTCGAAGCCTGGTAAGCCCAACTAGGAAAACTGCTCAAAACGGGTGGAAAGTGCCATTTGTGGCTTATACTGATTCAGATGAGTTTCATTTTAAAGTAAGAAATTAAAATTTTCTATAAATTTCTAAAATGTGTTAAAAGATTTACAAACTGATATCTATTTATTTGTTTATTAAATCAGCATTAAGTTAATAATATATACCCCTAACACACACCACGAACTACTTCATCGAAGCATATTGTCGATAAGGTTTTTGGGTCGTGTGAAATGAATATGTGTCGACATAGCAGTGCGAACTCTGGGAATCGAAGTAGTATTGCGACATGGCGTGTAAAAAGGACCGAACTAGTTCGTCGACACAGTTTTTTATGATGTTATTCGGTTTTAGTTGTTAAAATTTACAAATCGCCTGATAAAGCAAGAATAAAATTCAATCTGCTTAAGCAACAATTCAATAAAGCTCTGATCAACATAAAGAAGTGGTTCTGGAGCATTAAAATTCAAATATTTTTCGGTCATTTTCACTTTTCATTTAAAATTTCACAACCCTATCATTTAACAGCTGATTTTGGCATATACTTCTACATCGGCGTATTGGCGTGTATCTATGCCCATACAAAAGCGAAGTACTTTGTCGATTAGTTTGATCGATGTGGCGTGTGTGAGGGTGAGGGGTAATAGTGATACTGACACCAACTCATGTTCTCCGAAGTTACTCGAAAAGGGCATTCATTATATTCCACGAAGGAATTTGTTTTCGAGTTTTTGGGTGGTTTCAACGTTTGTTTCCTTAGTACAATCTCCTAGTTGTATGCCATATGCCCAAACTGGTTTATGTAGTACAGTAAAACCCGCTTAAGATAAACGGCAAAATGTCACCGTCTTTCTTTCACTTAAGCGGGTTTTTCACTTAAACGAACTCCGCTTAAGTGAAAAATAATTTCACTTAAGCGGAGTTCGGATAATTAGAAGTTTTTTTTTTTTTTTTTTTTGACCAATTCTTTATAATTTGAAAAAGTTTTTTAAGATTTCTCTTATTCGGCTTATTTGGTCTCAATAATTTATTAATGAAAGACTTTCATTAGTTTTCCCGACACAGTTCGAGTTCGGATAAGTGAAAAAAAAATTTCACTTAAGCGGATTTAAAAATTCCATTAAGCATAGATTTAATGCTAGAAACAATATTTTTTTAATCTTTTGAACTTGCCTTGAAAGAAGTTAAATAAAACAACGATTAAATAACACAGAAATAATTTATTGAAAAACGAAGACTAGCAAATTTTTGTTCTGTTCGATTCAATTTTTTTTTTTTCACTTAAGAGAGTTTTTTTCAATGAAGTATATTAAAAATTAACTGAAAATATGTTTCAGTTATCCGGGTTTTCCACTTAAGCGAGTTTCACTTAAGCGGAGTATTTTAAGGGAAATTGGTCGGAAAATACTTGGGGATGAAGAAAGTGTTTCAGGTAAGCGGGTTTTTCTCTTAAGCGGGTTTCTCTTAAGCGGGTTTTACTGTAATTGTTAAACAATCAGTTGTGTCCTAGCAACCGTTACCTACCTAAAGTTTTCTGTACGAGTATTTGAAATTCAATGCTTCTCTTTTATTTTTATGTAATGTGTTCTTTTAATTTTAGATTTGCATCCAGCCATTTTAGTGTATTTGGCAGTCCTAAGGTACGAAACAGTTTTGGTAATGATAAAAATTGGAATATTCTTAAAAAAAATGTATTTGAAAAGCTTGTGAGGCATTGACAGTATTGTTGTTCACTGGAATAGTAACAAACTAGTGTAACAAATACAGAGTTCATCCTAATTTTCTTAATTGTGGTACACCAGTTGCAGTCTTTTTGGGTTTCCAATACTCTTACTCGTACGATACGATAAAGTATCGATCTATGTTATGTCAGATTTCACTATTTCATAGTATATTCTATACAGACAAAAATGTTAAATGTAGTCAAGTAGCTATCCGCAAAACCCATAATTCGATACCAGTGGCGTGGCGTGGATAATTTTAAATGGGAAGACGTTATAAAATTTTGTCACCTGTAAAAATGAAAAAAAAAAATCTTAGAACTTTTCACTATTTTTAATTAAGTTCAAATTGGCTTTTCAAAACACTAGATTTATTTGAAGTTATTGAACCTGTGCAACACAGTCTTTTATTGAATGCCAATTCAATCTAATTTGAAATTCCTATTAAAAAAAAGGAAATGCATTTTATTTGACACAGAAGTGTTCTTCATTCAGCGATATGCTAAATTTACACTGCTGACAAATTGCCATATATTCTACCATGATTTATTTCATAATTCAAAATTATCACAGTAAATTTGCAAGAATATCAATCGTGTATATTATAAACTATCACGAGAGAGAAAAATGAAAGCATTTTACATCAGGGGCCTATTTCACCAACTACAAATTACAAGTACAAATTTGTGATTAAGAAAAATTACATATAAAAAAAATTCAATTTTTACAAATTTGTTAAAAAAATGCTTGTAATCACAATTTTGTAAGATGGTGAAATAGGCCCCAGCATGTACATCAACATCAAATTCAAAATCAAGAATCAACAATACCCACATGCCATATTTATATTTATATGACATATTAAAAAAAAAAAAAACAAATAAGTCGAAGAACACCGTCTTTTTTCTTACACAAGCTTGAAAAAAGGCGAGCACCTGAACTCCTGCAATGTATTATCTTCCTACTGACATGCAATGCTAATTGCTAAAGGGAGAATAAAATACAAATAATTCCAACTCCTACTGGTATACATAGAAAATTTTATAAGACGAAATGTAGCGTCTTATTTTTTGCGGATGTTGAACAAAGAGGATCCGAAACACAATGCTTAGGGAAGAAAGGGATATAAAACAAATAAATAAGACGGTGATTGAAAAGTTTACGTCAGAGTATTTTTGTGACTCTCTTGATTAATGTTGGTTGTGGATTGTGGAATGTGTTTGGATAAAGTACGAGTATATGATACAAACGAGAGGCAGAATGGATAACTTAAACTTATTCGATGTTTTTTTGGTAGATAGTGTTATATGTGGATTTTCTAAAAGGGAAGACGATAGGAATCGTATTATATGGACGCCACGCCACTGTTCGATACACTTGTTATGATACACAGTTTCTATCTACACCATTGTTTTTCTTACTCGCACGAGTGATTTCAATGGACACAATTTTTCGTTATTATTCTGGTCAGGCATCACCCGACAGAAGTTACGCTGCGATTCAATGATTTAAACATTCAATTCGTTGACGAGCCTATAGGAGTTCCTGACGGCAAAACTCTAAGGTGTGTCATCACATCTAAGCATATCAGATCATTGTGTCATATATGCAAATTTATGGTAACAATACCCAATTAGAGAAAAAAATCCTAAGAGAACCGTTTGGCAATATGATGATATTGAATTCCAAGCAGGAAAAAACTTATCAAACTGGAGGAGGATTCACGGTTGAAAAAGTGGTCTTCAACGCTAGCGCCACTGCGTTAGCTTTTCCATTTGCCTTACTATGCCGATCTCTTTCCGATTGAATTTGTCCAGCCTGCCCCCAAAAAATCCTCTTATGTCTAATTGCGAATACATTCCTTCTTTCCAAGGTCATGGAAGCGTTGATACATTCAGCTTAAGAATTTTTTTTAATGATGGGTATGGCTTTCCTATCAATAGTATTACTGGTGATCTGATAGTAAATCTCACCGAAGAGTCGCATAAATCTTTACATGGTTTTGGAGAAAGTTGGATTATTGAGCTTGATATTTCAAAAGAATTTGATAGTGTTTCGTATCAAGATTTTTTGATATATTTGATTAGAAATTACCTTTTGGATCGCTGAATACTGTCGTTTGTTGTCGTGGTCTAAGATACTGCTAAGTGTTCGGTTCCCTCGACGGACGAAGCAAGACATATTCGGCGTCCAAATCTACAGCACAACTCTCAGAAAAAAATAAAAAAAAAGAGTTTTAAATATAAAATAATAATGATAGAAATAGATATAACATTTACATCTCTTGAGGAACGGCGCAACATTTCAAGTCTTTGATTGAAATAGTCAGTTCCTCCCCCCCCCCCCTAAAACAGTTCCGAGGTAAAACTTGGGGTTCAGAGAATGCCCGTCAGTTTACTCTTAAGTCCCCTATTACACATTGCCTCATGAGACATGTCTCATTTTTGACTTTCCTTTTAAATTTGTATCCCGTGAGGCAAAAGCTATTACACGTTGACTCATGTCTCATCAGACTCATGTCTCAAATTTGATAGTTGTTCGTATATTTTAATGCACAACACAACATAAAACGAATTTGAGAAAAAGAAACGTCAAAATGAGACTACTAAATATCAGCCCGGTACTCACCGGGAATATTTTTTTACATCTCATTTCCTCATATCTGCTTTCTTTTTCGCACTTATGTGAGCCTCGTCTCGTGAGACATCGTGTAATAGGGGACTAAGTAAAACCTCGCGTACCGTTTAATTCAGAGATTCTTTGTTTAGTCGTACTAAACGAATTAATTTACTGGTAGGGGACAACGGATTGTACAGAACATAAACCTAGTTTCTTACTCGTATAACTCTGCTTTTTTAGCAGGATTTGACTGACCTACAATTTTCTGCGCATTTCGATGGCCTAAGATGAGAAGCACTTTTCAAAACAAGAGATACTCTTGTTATTTTTGTCACTTCCTCAAAAGAGGCAGTACAGCATTAAAAAACATTTTTGCACTGGCTGGGAATCGAACTCATGCTATACTATTTTTAATGCACACAAAATAAAATATTATTTTAAAAATTTGATAATATAAGGCTTTTTAGAAGTAGTTTTTCGAAAAATTTGGCTTAATTCTTACAAGCTATATAGTGCTGTAGGATGTTTCTTCTGTTGGTGGCTTATCTAGCTCTGTTATTGCAATACGAGTATCTTCTCCCATTTGCAAATGATGTTCGAAATAACGGAGATTAAGACATACATTTCTTATCAGTATTAATTAGTGGTTTTGAAGTATATTGATATGAGTACCTAGCATCATCATATAATAAAACGGCGAACATGTTTTTTGTGGTACACTTTTCGCGGCCCACAAAAACCGAAGGGACATAAATTACATATTAAACGAAAGCATTTTTTATTTATGAAATTTTTGACCAAGTTCAATTGTAGATTTATTTAAGAGTTGATTCTCATCGGCTTTGTTGGTCGTAATGTTGATTAAATGAAAGATTTTTTCATTTCCTTTTTCCCAACGTTTCGACGGTGGTTGCCGTCTTCTTCAGGGGATGTATGAAAAATTGTTGTAGAATGTTTAATGTACAACTTTAAATAAATACAAAATTAAAAATAAATAAATGTTTGATTTAAACACTTCAGGGGAAGTTTAGTCCAAGGTGTGTCAAATTCGTTTCGGACAACACATCCAAAATTTGACACACCTTGGACTAAACTTCCCCTGAAGTGTTTAAATCAAACATTTATTTATTTTTAATTTTGTATTTATTTAAAGTTGTACATTAAACATTCTACAACAATTTTTCATACATCCCCTGAAGAAGACGGCAACCACCGTCGAAACGTTGGGAAAAAGGAAATGAAAAAATCTTTCATTTAATCAACATTACGACCAACAAAGCCGATGAGAATCAACTCTTAAAGAAAGCATTTTTTGCATAGAAATGCAGAATGCCAAAATTATTTTAATATACTACACAGAAATTGCTTAAGACAATAAATAAAAATTGCAAAAAATGCCCGGAAAACAAAAACAATTAGAAATGTCAAATCGACTGACACATAATTAGAAATGTCAAATCGACTGACACATAAAATGTCAAATCGAGAACATGAAAAATGAAAGCATTCAGCGAAAACCCAAAGCCAGAACCCGAAACATTAAGGTGGATTCACGATTCACATTACACAAATCCGCCAACACGATAAAAGTTGATGAACATGTTGTTCAATGTGAACCCCCCTAAGTGAAGAAATATTATCAATATAAAAATTAGGCATGTGTTTTTTTTAGTAGTTGAGCTCTTACAATAATATTTTGAAACATTAAGCGTTAACTACAATCGCCACTTTCTGCAAAAAGTGAAAAAGAATACACAAAGAATTCACTAGCGACAACTGTTGGTGAAAATAGTACAATTTACACCAAAATTTACGTCAAAATTTATCTTTCTTCGTAAAGATAAAAATCGCGTTTAGCGCGATCTGCATACTAAGCTTTATACTTTTTGTTTTTTTGAGACGGAAGAAAGAAATGTGAAATGAGTTGGAAAAATGAGCCTATTTTTTCACTTTTTGAATTTTTGAAATGTATTTGTCAGGAAAAGAGAGAAGATAGAAAACGCAGACGTCGCGTCGTCAAAAATGCGGACGAATGACTTACGATACAAATTTAAATCTTCTATGCAGCGTTGCCACAAAGTGCCCGATCGGGCCATTTGGCCCCCTCTTTTACATTTTGGCCTTTTGCCCGGGCCAATTATAAATGGCCTCCAAATCTAAATTTTAGAAGATTAAACATCACATCATATCGTGCTTAATAATAATTAAAAAGCTTTACAAAATTAAATATAAGCCATCGCGATTCATCACCACTACAATGTGTTTCCACAACATACAAATAACTAAACTTAAAATGGAACTGAATTCATTCATTTATCTCGTTTAATGATTTGACTTTTTTCTCACGTCATTTACTTTCGTCATCTACCAAAGCGTTTATATAACTTAAATAACAAAAAAATAAATCTTACAAATTATATCGTAAATTTCCTAATAAAGAAGATCTTCTGATAAAACATTTGCGTTTGCAAAAAGAATTTTATTTTTTAAACAAATTTTTATATAAGGACTACTTAATTCGAACTGAATCTAGTCTAAAACTTAACAGTAAATTTTTTTGGTCATTTAGCAATGATACAAAATGTTCAAATGGTATCCCAATTGCATGCAATATTCTGGAAATACATCTACTAACATTTCAACAATTTGCAACTTTTTGCAGACTTTTTTCACTCCGTTTATAATCCCCAAAGTATTCCCTCTAACCTTTCTGCAATTTCATGTTTAAATTCAATCAATATCGGGTCACTTAAACTTAAGTGACAAACATGTTGAATTAGCCTTAATTGGACTAAATGATGATAAACAACCAGGACCCGATGGTATTCCTCCGATCATTTTGAAAAACTGGTCAGCTGCTCTATCGGGACCATTAACTTTTTTGTTTAATAGTTCTCTTAAAAAGGGTTATTTTCTTGATGATTGGAAAATCTCGTACGTTATTCCTATTCATAAATCAAGATCTAAGCAAGATGTTTCTAATTATCGCTCCATTAGTACATACATAAATGTACCAACAATTTTGGAAAAAATTGTCTGATAAGCTAAGGCGTTCGATAGAGTATACAACCATGTACTAATATGAGGTCACAGCAGGAGTACCACAAGGAAGTCACTTAGGCCCTCTTCTATTCTTGCTGCTGGTCAATGATATCCCTCAATCTCATCATTGGGTAAATTATGATCTAAATGAACCTTTCACTCGATGCATTAGAGAAGCCAGCAGTATATATAATCATGTTGAGTCGAGAATCTTTTAAGAAGCACATATTGCTTATATCTAATTCGTAATCTGGTCGTCTATTAAGTTATTATTTTAGATTAAGTTCATTTTGTTTTTCTATTTTTCAATAAAAAAATTGTAGTCTGTAAGATATAATATAATAGATTTTATAAATCTGCTTGATGAAATAAAAATAAATAAATAAATCGTATAGGCATTTGTTTTTTTTTTGCCGTTTATTGTTTGTTCGTTCTTTGTTCATTCACATATTGAATTAAAATAAGGAAAAGTAATACAAATATTTTAATAATATTACTGGTGTGATCTACATATATATTATAAATTGTATTTTTTTAAAGATATTTTAAGATAATTCCCAAGAAATCAAATCAGACGAAACAGTCAAGATCTGCTTCTGCTGCCTACTACATAGATTTAATAAATGCATTAAATAAATAACAAAGAATAAATACATATTAAATAAATAAATATTGTAGTTTAATGTTTTAAGGACGGATTTGTAAGTAAAATATTTGGCCCCAACTTTTGTCAAATGGCCCTCAAAAAATTTCGAAATGGCCCTCTCTGCTTTTTCCTTCGCGGCAACGCTGTTCTATGGGCTCAAAGCTACCTCATTTTTGGTACACTTCCATTTATGTCATTTTTTGTTGATAATAAACAGCCGATCGATGTGCAAACAAAAAAAAAGTTTTACAAAAGTAAATTGAATTTATTTTTTTTGAAGTTAGCTATATTTCTTTAGGCGCGTTATGAAAAAAATGATGAGAGTGAAATTTAAAAAAAAAAATTCACATTGTATGTAACACAAAATTCACAGGTTGACGTCACTGCAACGACGTGGGTTCGAGTCACAATAGAATGATAAATATTTTTTTACTGCCGTGATATGAAAAATTATGAGATTGAAATTTTTAGATGTAACACAAAATTCACAGGTTGACGTCACTGCAACGACGTGAGTTCGAGTCCTAATAGAATGATAAATATGTTTTTTATTGCCGCGATATGATATGAGTGAAAGTTTTAGATGTAACACAAAATTCACCAGATTGACGTCACTCCGACGAAGTGGGGGTTCGATTCCAATATTATGGCAATAACAACAGCTGAAGGACAATGACATGAACGAATTGAAACAAAAATTGTTAATGTTTCAAAAATGTGTATAGGTTTGAAAGTTTGTTTACCATTAACTGTTTTTCTTTGGACTCCAGGATTGAGTGCTTAGTATAGGTACTTCTCATTGCATTCAACAATTTAAAAAAATCATGAATTCTCTGTCTTTTATTGAATGATAATGAATTAAATTAAATTAAAAAAAAATTGGCACTCAAATTTCGAGAGCTGGGTCGGCTAGTTTGTTTTAAAGCCTGAACAGTAAATAGATTGAGATTTTCTGATAACTTTCTGTTTAATAACTTGTGTTGGCAAGAATTTCTTATTTTTTTTAATGTGAAATAAAGATTCGCTTAGTTTCAAAAAATTACAATTTGGTTCAGTTTGTTCTGTTATTCACGTGTTAAGATTTACTTTATCCTCTTATTACTGTTTCACTGCTTTCTACTTCTACTGGATTATAATCCAACGATTAATCAAAAGAAACCGTCAGATATTTGTAGATAATAATTATTATATACAATTATTGTATAGGTCTTCGTTTTGGAGCTTCCAGCCGCTCAAAATAAACGCTTACGAACTTTTAGATTTATACATACATAATGTAATAAATATATTATAAGAGTTATCCTTAGGTAAAACCTGTATTTTTTCTAAATTTAGTTTAGGGTTTTGTTTTTGCATATAAATTCATTTTCCTGAAGAGGTCTTTGAGATATTCTTTAGACGATTTTGAGAAATTGAGAATGAGAAAAATGTGTGGTGGCAAAATCCAGTTCAATCCAGAGGGCTGGGATGGGTTGATATTTTTCTCAGCATCTTAGTGCTCAGGTTGTAGATATATTTGTCAATCGGGACAATACCGGATGCTACGTAGAGACTATCATTGCTATAAAAGCGGTAGGAGTTACTTCACTATTTCCATTGAAGAGCATAGTGAGCGAAGTTTGAACAAAGTCAGCTTTCGAGTAGTTTGCTGAGGTTAGGTTAGGTTAGGTTAAAGTGGCTGTCATTAAAGCGTCTGACACACTTAGACCATTAGAAGTCCATTGTGATACCACGATCTAATAGGGAACAAAAAGGTTTCCTACTAGTTAAAACCATTTGGAGCTTCTGATGAAGCGAAGGAGACTTTTGATGTCTTTGTTTATGTGATCGCTTGGTTCATTATAGAAATGTTCTCCTAGATGAAGTTTGCGTTTGTAAGAGAGAGCAGGGCATGTACAAAGAAGGTGTGGGATTGTCTCCTCTTCCTCCTCGTCCAAGCAACTCCTGCAAAAATCGTTTGATAGCACACCGAGACGTGCGGCGTGTCTACCTATGAGACAGTGTCCAGTTATGACACCTATGACGGAGCTGATCTGAGATCTACTGAGGGACAATAGACATTTTGACCGTTTCAGATCCAGTTTAGGCCAGATTTGTTTGGTCGCCATACAAGTGGTAGTATTAAGCCATCTTGTGTTTGATTGTTCCAGAGCGATTCGTTTCAGCATAAGTTTACTTGTAGCTATGGGCATACCTATATTTGCCTTTTCGGGCAAGATAGGCATTTCCGTTCCAATTCTGGCGAGTTCGTCGGCTTTGCAATTCCCCGGAATGTCCCTGTGACCCGGCACCCAGAATAGGTGAATGTTAAACTGTTTGGCCATCTCCATCAGAGACGATCGACAGTCTTGGGCTGTAATGGAATTTACAGAGACTGATGCGTGGGATTTAAAAGCAGCCTGACTGTCTGAGAAGATACGGATATCCGTGCTAGATACCACGTTTTCTTTAAGCCAGGACAATACTTCCTTTATCGCCAGATTTTCCGCTTGGAATACGCTACAATGGTTTGGTAGGCGGAAGGAGAGACTAAGGTTTAGTCCGTCTGAGTACACTCCACCACCCACTCCGTTTTCAGTCTTTGATCCATCTGTAAAAAAGTTTACTGATTTATTATCTGTCAAAGCCCCTTCCTCCCAAGCTGACCTTGAGGGAATGGTGACTTCAAAGTTTTTATCGATAGAGTTATTGGTCCATTGAGAGATGGCTTTGAGACGTATGGCTGTGCTCGCGGCCATTTATTTGCTGTAAATATCTAGGGGTGTCAGGTTGAGTAGTATGTCTAGTGCAGCGGAAGGTGTTGAGCGGAGAGCTCCGCTGATGCACATACACGCTGAACGTTGAACTCTGCTTAGTTTATCGCGATAAGTCGCTTTATCTAAGGCCGTCCACCATACGGTCACCCCGTAAGTGAGTATCGGTCTGATGACCGCACTGTATAGCACGTGAGTAATTTGTGGAGACAAGCCCCACTTGTTCCCTACGGCTTTTTTACAAGAAAAGAGAGCTACCGTGGCTTTCCTTACTCTTTCCTGTATATAAGGTTTCCAAATTAACTTTTTGTCTAAAATAAGACCCAGGTATTTAGCTTGATCTGAGAAAGTGAGTGGAACACCTTTAATCGATGGAGGGTCTAGTTGAGGAATTTTGTATTTCCTTGTGAAGAGGACTAGTTCAGTCTTGTGGGGGTTAACACCTAAGCCACATCGATCTGTCCATTTTAGTAGCTTGTTGAGAGCGGTTTTTGTATAAGTTCTTTTAAAACTTGAGGGTGCTTTCCTGATACGGCAATGGCAATATAGTCAGCGTATGCAATCACTTTGAATCCCTCTTCTTCTAGGTGTATTAGCAGATCATTAACTACCATGCTCCTTAGAAGTGGGAATAGGACTTCACCTTGTGGGGTTCCTCTACTGACTGACCTTCTTGTAGTAAAGCTACCTAGTTCCGCATTTATAATTCTCCTTTTCAGCATGAAATTTATAAGGTTACCAAGTGAGCTATCCATATTGAGATTCTGCAGTGTCTTCGCTATTGCAGCGCTGTCGACATTGTTGAAGGCGCCTTCTATATCTAGGAATGCAACTAGAGTGTATTCTTTGTGATCTAGGGAGTATTCGATTGCGCGTACCAAGGTACTGATTTTCCCTTGCAGTAAGCGTGTTGTGCTGTAGAAAAAAGGTTTGGTTTTATAACACTACGCAGATGAATATCAATCAATCGTTCCAGTGTCTTAAGAAGAAATGACGATAGACTGATAGGTCTTAGATCCTTGGGCGTAACATGGGAGCATTTACCAGCTTTGGGTATAAAAACTACTTTAACTTCTCTCCATATAAGGGGAATATGAACCAGGTTTAGACAACTGTTCATTATTATCTCTAACGTGGGTAAGATAATGTCTAAAGCAACTTGCAGTTCGGCTGGTATTATACCGTCTGCCCATTTTAGTTTGTCCCTTGTTATTAACCCTTGGATCTTTATACCTTTGTTATTTGACTCTAATGAGTTAATGTTGCAAATGTTTTGCGAGCTACCTGGGAAGTGAGTGTCAAGTAGCAAATTGAGTGATTCTTCACATGAATTTGTCCAGGAGCCATTTAACATTTTCAAAGAGCTTGGCATGACTGGATTTGTTGAGAGGATTTTCCTCAATCTGGATGCTTCAGAAGTATCTTCTATTTTATTACAGAAGTTCCTCCATGAAGATCTTTTGCTTGTCCTCAATTGTTTCTTATAAATCTTTAAGGATTCTTTATATAAGTCCCAATCTGAGGATTCTTTTGTGTATTTAGCTCGATTGAAGAGTTTTCTGCAACTTTTCCTGAGCGGTTATAATCCTGAATGCCACCAATAAGGTTTCTTTTTTCCTCTAACTTGCAGAAGAGGGCAAGAAATATTCATTGCATTGTTCAGGGTTAGTGTCAGATCCTTGACTTTGTTATCTAGATCTGAGGTGTTGGAGGGGATATCTAGAGATTCGGCTGTAAGTCCCCTATTACACGATGTCTCACGAGACGAGGCTCACGTTAGGGCGAAAAAGAAAGCAGATATGAGGAAAGAAGATGTAAAAAAATATTCCCGGTGAGTACCGGGCTGATTTTTAGTAGTCTCATTTTGACGTTTCTTTTTCTCATATTCGTTTTATGTTGTGTTGTGCATTAAAAAATACGAACAACAGTCAAATTTGAGACATGAATCTCATGAGACATGAGTCAACGTGTAATAGCTTTTGCCTCACGGGATACAAATTTAAAAGGAAAGTCAAAAATGAGACATGTCTCATGAGGCAACGTGTAATAGGGGACTAAGCGATCTTTTCAGAATATCTCTATACGTTTGCCAATTTGATTTCCTATAATTACGAAAAACTGGCCGTGTGGTGGGTACATCATTTAAACTGAATTGAATGTATCTATGGTCTGAGAATGAGTGTTCCTCTGATACTTTCCAATTCGTTATCATTTGATATAAAGTGTCAGAGACAAGAGTGATGTCTAGCACTTCTTGTCGGTTTCTGGTAACAAAGGTAGGTTCATTGCCGATGTTACTGACTATAAGGTTAGTACTAAGAATATAATCAAAAAGAGACTCACCTCTATCATTTATGTCCGTACTGCCCCAAACAGTGTGATGGGCGTTAGCATCACACCCAATAATGAGGCTGATATTTCGCCGTTTTGCCTCAGCGATGATCCTCTTGAGCGTTTCGCCAGGAGGGCCAGGGTTGTCGTGGCCAAGATATGCCGACACTATCCAGTACGTCCCATTTTTGGTGTGTAGTCTGGCGGCGGTTATATCTCGATCGCTGAAATCAGGGAGTAAATATACATTAGAACTACTTTTAACTAATATGCAGGATCTGGGTTCACCTTTATCCGATGCATACAGCAAGTAGTAACCAGGAGTCCTGAGTCCCTGAATTCTAGATTTGGCAATACATGGTTCCTGGATCAGGACTATATCCTCTCGGTTCTTGTGCAGACGGAGAAGAAGTGAGGCCGAAGCCTTGATGGAATGTTGGAGATTAATCTGAAGTAGTTGCAGCATTTTGGCTACACTCATCCAGACCAACCCCCAACATGGTTTGATTCAGGTCTTCCGATTCAGAGTCCGAGCCAATGGGTTCGTCTTCACTCAGAAGAGCCTTCCTCACGGAGTCTTCAGCTTCCTTCTCGGAGAGACTGTCGACATTTTCAGGAGCCTTTTCGGCGATATTTGTGGTCTTCACTTCAGTCTCAGAGCTGCTGGGAGCATCAATTTCCATTGCTGAGTCGATGTCTACCGCAGATTCTTCGACTGTGGAAGTACCTATTGGTTGTGGAGGAACGGTGTTACCCTCATCTTTTTTATATACATATCTTCAGAGTAATCGAAGAAAATCCATACCCAATCACACCTTTGGTTGCCAGTAGAGGAGCCAAGGACTCTTTATTCACTACAATGATTGCAGATCTTGAAGCGCCCTTTGGTTCCTCCACTTTCGCAACTTTCCAGTTGTGAGTGGGCAGGTCTGGATTACTACTTTGTATAATTTTAAGGATTACATCCGGACGAGAAGGTTCCTCTGGAATCCAGGTGCGAGCCCTTGGCCTTGTAGGGATTTGCTCTCTAGCAACAACCTCGAGCTTCGCGCCTGTCCAGATCTCTCCTTAATTGCTGACAGCAAGCTTATATAGATCGCAAGATCTCTGATCTCCACAAGAGATAAGCTTTACTTTTCCTCGGTGCCAGCCGTTATCTCTAATAACTGGGGGTGGTCCTGGATTGGCTTTCATGATGTCCAGGTAGCATACCGAGAGCTCTCTTGTTACCACTGCCCAGCGATCTGCTGAGATCTTGCCATCGATATCGCTTCTGTCGATGACTGCAACAATTATATTTGATTTTAGCGCATCGCTAAAAGAAAGATCATCCTTCCTTAACGCAGTTGATGCCGTGCTGGTATTCTGCACTTTGGGGTTGGGTTCCGAAGTGGTTCCCTCAATGGACCTTTGTCGTTTTGACGTGGAGTCTCCGCTGGTCTCAGCATCTTGCTGTTTAGCAATGACGCTTTTGGCCCATGCTAGTGATGCTTCCTGCTTTGAGTCACCATTAGTTTCTAGTTTATCACCTAGTCTTTTGATGATACTCTTAGCATTCCGCAATTCGCGAACGCTTTGCGATAGGGGATGTCTCGTAGTGGTTACAGCAGACCCTTTTTTCAAGGGCGCCTTACCACTGAAATGGGGTTTACTGGTAGTACTGCCACTGACCATAGTGGTTACAGCAGACCCTTTTTTCAAGGGCGCCTTACCACTGAAGTGGGGTTTGCTGGACGTACTGTCACTGACCGTAGTGGTTGCAGAAGACCCTTTTCTCAAGGGCGCCTTACCACTGAAGTGGGGTTTGGGTGTGATGGTAGTACTACCAATGGAGCGTAGCTTATCAGTCCTGCTACAGCCCGCGGACCCTGTCTTAACAGTTGTTCCGCAAACTGTGTCAGGCTTGATAGCCGCTTCGCCTTCTAAAGCTGTTTTAGTCGCTGGCGACTTATCCTCGTTAGAGGCCAAGCCCGTGCCGGCTTGTC
Organism: Philhelius festivus; assembly: GCA_963931855.1. Lineage (NCBI taxonomy): Eukaryota > Metazoa > Arthropoda > Insecta > Diptera > Syrphidae > Philhelius > Philhelius festivus. The sequence continues at coordinate 93,559,530 of OZ007554.1, forward strand.
GCGACTCCTGCCGACATTTGAACGTATATCCCCGTTCGAATTTTATCTTTTTCACTAGCTTTATTCATGGTTCATTATTGTTTTGAATTTTGATTGCTGGGGTAGAAAACAGGACGTAAGCCTTCCCACCGCGTTAAGGTCAAATTCACGGGAAGGTTGCTGAGGTTAGAGAGAAGGGAAGTTGGTGGAAAATTGCTATTTTTGGGACCTTTGTGATAAGACGCAAATCTTATGTCTTATGTTATTTTAAAGTAATTTTCGAAAAAAAAAGATATTTCAATTGTAAATGATTAATATACCACAATTTTTCAAGAAGAAGTTAAGTAGATGTATAGTTAATTAAAGGCTAGGATAAGTATTTTCATTTAAATTATCAGGGAATTTTGACACTGGTCACCTTCCTTTTTTAATAATGGAATTTTACTTCTTCATATTTTTACTCAAGTTGAAATTTCTTTCAACCCACATGTATCAATTTTTTCTTTGTTTCAATGTTAATATATTTTTACGGCTTGTAGTCTTTAAATTAATGTTTTCTATCAACTAACGATATAGAAACCCACATTATTTGTATAGACCGTTCTTTTCTTTCCACTAATTTGCGCAGTAATTTTTAAGGACTTTTCAACATTCTCTTACATCCCTCATCAAACTACTGAAAACAAAAGAATTTTTTTTATGGATTGCAAGCAAGAAAAACAAAGAGGAACATTGTTCAAAACGTGTACAAATTACTTGTATGCAAATGTCTATACCTAATATAATATCCTTTTCCCCACAAGAAAAGCAAACTGATAATGAGCATCCATCAGTCACACACACAAACATATACATAGAATTATACACATAATTTATCAACTTTATTTGGAAATATTTCAATTTACGCAAATGCTTAAAAACCCCCCATCGGCCAGTAATGAACTAATGTATTTTCGCATTAGGATACCAAATCCTTATACCTATAGTAAATAATATTTATCACAAGGATGAAAGATATAATATAAATTGAAATGATAAGAAGGAGATTTCTCTATAAATTATTTTATTGAAAAGGGCAACTTTTTTTTTGAAAGTTTGTGAAAATCATAACAAATATCTTTTTCCTCAAATAATAAATCATCGATTTAATAGGTTTTCTAACCATAATTCAAGTTCAATGACTTAAACACGATCTGACCCTAAGTCAAAAACTGGCGCAGACACACAAAATCATACCAAGAACCATTAAAGTTTACATTTTCTCTCAGAAATTTATAACGGCAGGAAAAGTGAAATTTCGGCAAAACAATAACAAAGCCACGTGTTGATGCCAACCTGCCGCTCGCTACCGGATTCGTAAAGAGTGAAACATCTTCTCAAATTATACAAATCTCTCTCTTCAGAATCCTTACACGCAGGACCAAATGAGCCGGACGAATTGAATTAAATTGAAAGGGAATACTTAAAGACGAGGTATCCTGTTGCCGAACTTCAGTTCAGCATCTTTCTTCCGTCGCGTCGGTTCGGTTTGAAAAAGGACCCAAAACGATCCCACGGTCTATTCACAGCAGAAGAAGTTTGTTATTTCATTTCACACCCTCCATAGGGTGGTGTGGGCATTCAAATGAAGATTTAAGTGTGTTTTATGTCACATTGTGGTAGTCACTTAGTGTTGAATCCTTGGTACCATACTCTGAGCACGTATAACACGCAGAAATCCTGCAGTGACCGAGCAATTACTAATAAATTATTTCCAAAAAAATCAACCACGTTCCTTGGTGTTTTTTATGTGTAATTTGCAATATTCTATTGTGAAACCAAATAGAATACAAGTAAAAGCACTCAAGTGAAAGAAATTGTTTTCCCAATTTTTGAATATTCATAGAAGATTGCCAAACATTTTGCGTCAAAATTAGTTTTTAAATATTTATAATAAAATGTGAATGATGCAATATATTTGAGTGTAATTTTCTGTTGTTTTTTTATGAAAATGATGATTTAAAAAATACATATTCAAGGATACACACGCAAAATCATTGGATGACTTTTCTTGGATTACCTACGGCAAAAGGCAACTGGGGTATGTGTTTTTATTTCTTAAATTTGTTTGCAAGTCAGGAACTACTAAAATAACTTTGAAAACATTATTTTCTTCTGTCGTTGTGTATTCATAAGCTAAGATGGTGTTATGCTTAGGTCGAAAGTGTAAGAAGTAATAAAGGTCTAGGTTTTCATTGTGATTGAATAAATACATTAGAACAGAGGGCTCAAGAACTGGGTTTTAGTAATCAACTGTTTGAATGACGATTTTCATTGTTGTTTTAGATGAAAATTATGCAGTTTAATTTACCGGCCCACTTTTTTGACAAAAAAAATTGAAGAATTTTCATGAGGATATGCGATCAGGGGCCGAATTACCGTAAGCGGTAATGCCAAACTCACATAATTCAGTCACGTATTACTCGATAACTGATGCGGTAATTTGGCCCCAGGTCTATGTGATCTCAAAAACCTGAACTTTTTTTCTGTTAAAATCTGTTAAACAGTTTTTGAGCTAAAAAAATATATTCTTTACTTTTTAAGTAATCTAATTATTACCGGTACAGTTGTTTTCGGCCATAAAAAAGGAAGAAAAAAAACGGTCATAAAAGATCAAAAAAGGAATCTATTAATTTGAGAGCAATTCGTTCTTAATGTGAAGTTTGTTCGAAATCTCGTGTTCGATTTTACTTGCATCTGGAAAAGCAAATCGAACTCGAGATTTTGATCAAAGTTGGCATTACGATGATAGAGAAGACGAAAAACGTGGGTCATACAGCTGTAATGCAAAATTTTCTTTATCTTGAAAACGGCTCCAGAGATTTTGATACAAAAAAATTAAGTATGCTATTATGAAAATAGACTACATATTGGTGAAAAAAATTTAGGAAAAAAAGTTATTAACGGTACACTGAAAATAAATTCCTAGGTAATATTGACAAAAACGTTTTGTTGACCTTTAACAAAACAATTTTATCGTTTTGATAAAATGTTTGTCAATTTAACAAAAAATGAAAACATTTTTGTTAAAATGACAAATATTTTGTTTTGCGGTTGAATTAATTTGTAATATTGATAAAATAATATTATCAGATAGATAAAACTATTTTGTAAGGAAACCAAAAAATTTCTTTTGTGTATGATATAGTTCACACTTCGTTTTTGTTAAAAAATCGATGTAAGATTAACTGAACTTAACAAAAATTGCGTATTGTCCATACGCCCTCACAGATGGTTGCATGTGAGATCATAGGGACGAAACGCCAATTTTTGTGGACTTAAATCCCAAAAAAAAAATATTTTGAAAAAATTAATTTTGTTTTTTGTGGATTCAACAAAAGAAATTTGTAAAATTGACAAAATATTTTGTTGAATTGACAAAATATTTTGTTAATTTAACAAAATATAACAAGAAATTTTTGTTAATTTAACAAAATATTTTGTTAATGTAACACAACAATTTTGTTAATTCAACAAAACAATTTTGTTAATTTAACAAAACAATTTTGTTAATTTAACAAAAAAATTTTGTTAATACGATAATAATAAAAAAACAATAACACTAACAAAAAAATTGTTAATACAACAAAAGAATTGTTAATATGACAAATTAATTTTGTAAATTCTACGAAATTTTGTCGTATTGACAAAATATTTTTGTTATTTCAACAAATTTATTTGTTAGCATAACAAAATAATTTTGTGGATACAACAAAATATTTTTTGTTACCTCAACAAAATTCTATAATTTTTGTCAATTTGACAAAACTTTTTGTTGGACGTATATTGACAAAATTTTTGTTAAATCAACCTAGATTTTTATCATATATACCTAGATTTTATTTTCAGTGTACCTTCACGGAACCGTTATTTTTTATCTTCGACTTTCTCATTAACGATCTTAACAACATTTTTATACAGAAGCTCCTTTGAATTTAAAATAATAATTGCTTATAAAAATATCCGAAAAAATTGTTTTTGGAAAAAAGAAATCCAAAATTTTTTTTTAAATCAATGGCGCAAAATCTTAAACAGCCTGTTTTTTTTTTTTTTTATAATTTACTCGCGCTCAAGGGATTATGATTACCCTTTAAATGTTTCAACATAGCGCGGGCGTGAAGTTACGGAAGAGAAAGAAGGATAGGAAAGATGTGTGGCACGATGTTCTGAGACTGAAGGTTTGTGTCTCAGATTTTTTATCTCCAGGGATGGCGGCTGAACTAAAGCGGATAAATGCCGTGTCTTATTTCTATGTCCCTTATAATTCGCATTATTTTATTCGTATTCATCGTTGTTGGGCATACTAGTTTAACTCGATCACATGTTGTTAGTGTTATGCCTAAACAACATGTAATGAGTAAACAGCAACCCATTGATGACAATTTTAGAAGGTCTTAATGGAATTAAAGAAGACATAGACGACGGCAGTGATCGAACCTGTGATAATGAGGTTGACAGGCGAGCACACAACCATCGCGCCACGGCCACCCCCTTAACTTTAAATTAGTTTACTAACTTATTCTTAATTTTAAACATTTCCCAACTGGTATCATACTAAAGCAATTTTTTTAATAAATTGCTTCTGAACAAACCTAAAGTAATGACAGTTGATGCAAAAAACTAATTTAACAGACCTGTTTATATATTCGTAAATATCAAAGAGTCATATGAAAAAAATAAAAAAGGTATTCGATGATTTTAAAAATCGTTGTTGTAACCTAGTTTCATACTAAAACAGCTTTAACATCGTACTAATTTGACTTAAATTTTGCGCCAATATCTTCAAAACGTGTGAACGATTATTTTTTCAAATTATTTTTTAAAATCTATATTACTTAATACTTAAAATTGGCACCCTAATTTTTTTTTATTGAAAAATTTTAAAGATATTTGTTAATAAGGCTTTGAAACACAGATACAAGCAGATTTTGCTAGTCTCATACTAATCCTGATGGTAATATGTACATATTTAAAAATTACAATTTAACTTGAATCTGCATTTCACTGATAAATTATTTGAAGCACCTTAAAATAATTTAGGTAAGGACACTTCTAGATAAGGAGTTAACCACGTATTTAGTTTGAGAATTCAGCTTGAACTAAAGTTAGTTTATTATATTATCCGTAAAAAAGGAAATAATAAACCCAAAAATTAGTAATGTATTTTACACTTTCCTCTTTTTGTTTCAAACTTCAATTTATTAACAATATTATTGCTTAACATGAAAATATAGCAAGCATCTTTAGAATTTTGAAATCCTTGTATATATGTTAAGCAAAATATTTGTCGAAATAAATTATTAAATACAATGACAAAAATACATATATACGGATGAATGTTAAGATATATTCAATTTATTGGGAGTCCCGTAAGTAATGGTCCAAACTAAAACTGGCGAAAGGAACATTTTTCCGAAACAAATAAAAATAGCAGCTATAATTCAGTTAAAGAATTATTCAAAATGGTCCTCATCTTCACTTATATGATCCCGGTATAGTTTAAAAAATGTCGTTTTAAGTTCATTGAGCTTGTCCAAGATCGCATTGATTTGATATAATATGTAATTACATGTCTGGACCATGAACTAGCCTATCGCCAGATTCAGTTTGGACCATTACTTACAGCTTACAGGGCAATCTGTATACTAAGGGATTAAATAAAAGTTTTTATAATGTAACTGCTTCATTGGACGAAAATTTTAAAAAGGAGGAATTAAAAATTATTGGTTCAAATGCGCTTTCAAGGGACTCACATCACTTGCATCCTTCACTGCAACCAGTTGAGCAATATTAATGTATATAGATAGCTAGAACATCAGCCTTGCGTGCTAAAAATTCAAACAAGATTTCTTCAAAACATTAGTAAATTTTAAGTTCCAAAATCTACCCTACAAATCGGTTCCGTTGAAATATAACTTATAGATTGTTTTGTTACATGTTAACATAACCTTAAAGTCTCTTAATAGTACCTACTTTCATAAAACTAAAAGACTTATAATTTTTACTTGCGACTTATAGATAACATACTATAAGGCAAATAATGCATTCGGAAAAAAATCGAACTCGAGATATTGATCAAAGTTGACATTACGATGATAGCGAAGACTAAAAAAATGTGTCTCGCAATTCTGTCTGTCTGTCTTTTCGACTACAGCCTAAACGACTCGGCCAATTTTCTTTAAGCTTAGTATAAGTATTTTTAATTTTTCCCCCAACACTTTTTTTTTTCTTTTTTTCTTTAAGACCGAAAATAACGGTACCTGCCATAAGTTTTTTTTTTTCGAAGTTTTATAAATATTTTTTTCTCAAAAACTGTCCCACAGATTCAAAAAAATCAAAAAATGTCATTTAGTTAAAGCTAGGAAACGGTTGAAAAAAATTTCCAAAAAATGGTTATTTTTGGTACCCCCTTTTTGGTTTTTGATTTTATCAAAAACGATTTTGATAATTTTTTTATACTCAGCAGTTTGAATATTATTGTGTTTTCAAATTTTCCAAACAATTTTTTTTTGGATTTAAAAAAAAAATTTTTTTCAAAGCTCAATATTTCCAAGATCCCATGCTCGATTTTTTTTTTAAAACTTGATAAATAAAAGTTTCTTAATATAAATTACAAGATTTAAAAAAAAAATTATTTTACCTAAAAATAACAGTACCTTCCATACAAATGTTAAAAAATGGTTTTGAAAATCGTATTTTTCTCGAAAACGGTTCCGATAATTTTGCTAAAATGTTTTTTCTTTTGATTAATTTTTACGATCTATAATTTAATTAAAAAAAAATGAAATCAAGACAATACTGACAGTACCTACCATAGAACCATTTTTTTAAGTTTAGATTTTCTCATTATCGACACATAACGGATAACAATTTTTTGTAATTTTTGGGAAAAAAAAAACTATTTTTTTTTGGAATTCGATATCTTAGAAACAGTTAAAAAATTTTTTTTTCAAATTTAATTTTTATTCGAACAGTAATTACAACTTTAAATTGGCGTACTAAAATTTTGTCTTAAAAATATTTTAAAAATTTTCTATATAAAAGCTTATTTTTTTAAGAAAATAAGAAATAAGAAAATCGAATAATTGTTGTTCTTGCATAAGCTAATATTTGCTTGAATCACATGGCATCCTGTTTTCAACTCAAACTACTAAAGGAGTTGTTTTTGTCTATTAAAATATTAATTTTATGCTTATGAGTAGTTTTTCTCAAATAACATTAATTTTTGAAATTCTTAGTCCTTCACATAAGAGCAAGTTCGTGCGACCTAGTCGTGCATTTTATTTTGAATTTTTGCTTGTAAATTATAAGGGAATTTCTGTTTCATACAAAATTCATTGTTATTACTTGTAAATGCAGATTGTGTGGCACATTTTCAGTTAGAATTTATTGATTAATTGACGTGTTTATAGAAATACTAGCGTACCCGTGCGGGAACTCCCGCAAGCAAATTTTTTTTTTCAACTGAAGTTTTTCAAAATAAATCATGTGCCTAAAAGTTTCTATAGATTTGCTCAGTTTTTCTTGCATTGGAAATCTTCTGTGAAGTACGGAATATTGTTTTTGGGTGTTTATTTTACTTCTGTGTGTCATCGTTGAACAGCTCTATTTGAAAAAGACGACTTACCACTGAAATAATAAACACGTTTAGCTTAGCCAAGAACTGTTACAACCGATCTCCTGTTCAACATGAGAAGTTGAAAGCTTACAAATTATTTTTATTTAACGTATGCATGTACCTGATGGATTAAAACAAAACAGCAAATCAATAAATCCAATCAAGTCCTTTTCTTAAAGGTAATGGAGCCAAGCGAAGGATATTTTGAAAAAACTAACAAACAATGAGCAAATCACATACGTATGTAACTATCCTATAACAATGTACATATGTAGTTAAACCTGTAGGCACATACCTTACCTTAAAATAGTTTAAATTCAAAGACACACAAATATTTGTCAAATTTTTTTTTGTTTTCAATTCGGAGAATTTTATTTTTGTTTTATTTTTTTTAAAAACTTTTTTGAGTGTTTTTATCGTTACTGCTTAGGTAAATTAACCAAACAATGCCCCTCCTCTGGGCCCGCACCACCAAAGTATAACATTTCAATGCAACTACTTATGTATATGTACTACATTTCAGTGCAATACGAAGATAGAAGTAGAGATAAATAATTTTGGGGTGTTTCGACCACCCAATGCCCCTCCCCTGATAATAAAAAAAAGTAGCCTATACGGTAATTTTGACAGTGAGTCAGTATTATACCTCCGCGGAACGAAATGAGTCGCTTAACGCTTGTACAACGTTGTGCAATATTGAAAACTAATTTCCAAAGCCGAAACAATGCGTATTTCTTGAAAAGTAGTTTTGGCCGAAATGAAGCACCCACCGCGCCTGCTGTACGAGTGCCAAGAGTGTGAGACTCAATTAACGAATATCAACTCGCCATGGATCGCAAAAGCTCAACATTGCACGCGCTAGCCTCAGGAGAATTCTGCACAAAGATCTGGGATTATTCGCTTACAAGGTCCAATTGACACAGCAATTGAAGAAGCCGAGGCAGCACCTTCAACGACGTTGTGTTCCATAATTAGTTTTGTTGATTTTATTGTTTGTTTTTGGCCCACCCTGTATACGAAAATAGGAAACAGCGCTACAATGTGAAGCTGTACGTTGGAGTATAAATTTCTGCAAACTTCAACTTTCTGCTTAAACTACAGTCATTGTGTATATATAATATAATTGTTTCGTTTGCTTTTTCTAAAATATTGTGTTCTGTTTTTTTGTGCAAAAAAAAAAACGAAAATACATACATATTATGTATACGAAGAGAAAATAAAATTTATGTACATATGTTTGTATATATATGTAGCATGTAGGTATATTGTCTTGATATTTAAACATCTAAAGAACAAAATTCGTATGCACACTTTCATACCTGTTCTGTCGTTCAGTTTTTGTGTTTAATTTATTTTTCCAGAAATATTATAATCATCCATCCATAAGAAACATAAAATAAATTTTCATAATTTCCATATAATGGTTGACAAAGTCCTTTGATATTTTATTTTTAAGAAAAATTCAATATCACAAAGAATTATTATTTATTTTATCTGAAATTCTTATTTTTTACCGTTCTGTTGCCAGTACCACGGAGTTTTGAGATTCAGATTCAGCGATGTGTCAACGAAATGAACAGTTTTATGTTTTGAATTTATGTGGGAATTATGCTTGAAACTCGAAGCAGCTCTCGGCAAAGAAATTACTCATACTCACCTTTTATGTGCTAAAAAAGGAGCTAGTACAGTCGAAAACTCTCGTTACTAAGAAGTTGCTCCCAACAAATGAAGAAGACAGGCTGACGCCAACGCTTATCGAGAATTTAATACTTCCATGAACTCACTCTCCTGTATTGTATTATTTTAGGGCAAATATAAAAACATTAAAAAAAGTCCAATTTGTTAAAGTATTTCAAAAGGATGTTTTTCAGTAGAAGCTTATAATTATTGTTCACTAGTAAATAAGGGATGCAACGGAAGGCATGAGGTTTTTGGGACCATTTAATCCCGAGAAGTGTTTCGAGTTCCAAAACGGTTCGATTTTTTTTTTTTGTCTGAATCCAAGATATCTCAGGTTCCAATATGAGATTAAGAATAGGAGAAATATTTGACATTATATATGTATAATATATAGAAACATTATGTTATAGGGTAAAGTCGGGAGGATTTGACAGGCAGGAGCAGGGGCGGATGCAGAAAATAATTTCGGAGGGCGTTTTAGAAAAAAGTATGACATTTTTATAATATATTATTTTTTTACTATATTGTAGGTACTTGTTTATTACATAATATTGTTATTAACATAAATATGTTATAACTTAACAATATTGGCTCTTAGGGATAGGGACTTTTGGAACAATTTCATACAGCTAATTGTAAAAAGAAAAAATGATAAGAATGTTGCAAGGGATACCTATTTGGCAAATTTGAATAATGTTACCAAAAGTTGGAAAATATTCTCTACGAGGTCGTGTTAAAAACTTCCCTTTTGTGCATTTTTATTCCGGAATTATTTTTTAGACATAGACTTTTACTACGGGCCCTGTGATGGTGGCCATTACTTGGTTCATATAATATTATTAAGAAGAAAAAAAATGTAAGTGATTCCATAAGTGTATACCTAAAAATAGAATTATAAAAAGTCTAACTAAAACTAAATCCGGAATATATTGATACTTGAAGTCATAACTTTTTGTACTTTTGCAATCATACGAAAAAGAGTTTTACGAACATATAAGGACACAGCAACACTCAACTGGTACCTACATTAACTATACTACATAATTATCCATGTGCTACTTATTTTTAACTGTAACTTTCACAAAAACGAAATGAATAACCAGGTCGCACGAAATTGCTTTTATTTAAAAGACTAAGAATTTCAAAATTTAATTTAAAAAACTGTTTATAAGCAATCAAATTCTTTTTTTAAATGAATAAAACAACTCCTTTAGTAGTTGGAGCTACAAACAGGATGTCATGTATTCAAGCAAATATAAGTTTATGCAAGAAAAAAAATTATAAGTCGTAGTGCTTTTTTAAAAAAATATCTACAAAATTCTTAAAACATTTTTAAGAAAAAAATTTTGGTACGCCAACTTGTAGTATTCATTATTGCACGAATAAAAAATAATTTCCAAACAAAAATATTGAGCCGTTTTCGAGATAACGAATTTTAAAATGCAATGTTTTTTAAACTTTTTAGAAGCTTTTCCATGAAAAATTTCATTCAAATCCGTTCTGCCTACAATGAGAAATTCAAAATTAAAAAAAAAAACGATTCATGGTTGGTACATTCAGTTATATCTAAATTTTACTATTTTTGATGTGTAAACATCTTTCCCGGCGGTAGAGTGAATCCAAAACGTGGGTAAAACTTGTAACCCGTTACGGTTACACGTTACGGTTACACGTTCTGTGTAGCAACCTACCTTACCGACGATTGCATTTAAGCTAGTAATTGAAATGGATAATTTAGTGAAGATAGAGTTTCCGATGTTGAAATGTAGGAGGTGTTTAGGTGGTGTCCGAAAAAGTATATGTGGCATACTTGAGGGTATGTTCGTTGGTATTTATTTTGTTATACTTTGCCGTTACTAATCCAAAGTGTGATCGCTCCGAAATTTACAGAACAAATATTTTTTCAAATGCAAAACTTTAATTCATACCATAATTCCGGCTTTACACTCCTGCCATTAATTTTGTCATAAAATATTGAATCAATTTACGCGAAGGCGATTGGTTTCGATTGATATATTTTATCAGTTCACTGGCATTTGTTCAAAAATGTCATGTAATTGCGGCATTATGTTGAATTTATATAACAACTGAAAAAATTGCACATTTAAGTTAAATTAATACGATGTTAAGGCTGTTTTAGTATGGAGCTAGGTTAAGACAACGATTTTGCAAAATTTTAATCAGACACAGCATCATACTTTCTCTACACTTTTATTGAAGTTAAACTCTCAGAATAGGTACCTATTTTATTTTGTTAGTATCGTTCTAACTTCATATGACTCTTTAACATTTAAAAACGTCAAAATAGGTCTGTTTTCTTAGTTTTTTGCACGAACTACCATTGTTTTAAGGTTGCTCAGAATCAATTTATTAAAAGAAATTGCCTTAGGCTAGGCGGTTTCTTAACTGTTTGGTTCAAGAAACTAAAAAGTTTGTGTTTTGACACAAACAAAACGATTGCCTAAAATGACTTCGCTATTTTGTGTAACATATAATTATATGCACCTGCGCGGACATTCAACCAAATTGTTCATCTGTTTTCTATAAGTATCCAAACAGTTGTGCAACTAAAAATTGAATGTGCGCTCCTAGCCTTAGGATGATATTAGTTAAAAAATATTTAAAGTTAGAAAACTACTTTAAAGTTAGGAAATATATAAGAAGTATAATACTACTACCTTAATAAGAGGCTGTTTAAAATTTTGCGCCAATATTATTTTATTGAGTACAATGTTTTTTTTTCTCCAATACTCCAATACATATATGTGAGAACATTTTGAGTAGATTGTAGAAAAAATATATATTTTCGCACTTTTGTAAGTTTTAAATCAAATTTAACAGTGAGAAAAACTCTAAATCAACTCGATCTGCATTTTCATGAATATTTCAACTCCAGCTTAAAACGAGACTCAGATCTTTCGAACACATCCGTGTAAGTTAATTCAACAAGTAGGAAGGAAGAGTGAGTTAAAGAGTGAATAAAGCGTTTTTTTGGTGCTTGTATTACTGCGCTAGATATAGATTACCAATAAAACGCGCCTATTGGAAACTTTGAGTACTGCAATCTCGATTTTATTACTTTCCATTGCTGGCTAGAACTAAATTCAATCCATTAACGAAAGATTTCATAGTGTGTTCATTCAATGTTTTTTAAACAAATCCAGTTCACGTTAGTGATGAACAATTAAATTTTATTTTATGCTCCCAAAAATGTATTTTCAGAATTGACATTAAATAAAATGTACGATTGGGTCGCACGAACTTGCTCTTATGTATTTGCAAAATCGTCGTTTTAACCAAGTTTCTTTGTAAAACAGCTTTAATATCGTACTAATTCGACTAAAATTTTGCATCTTTGTCTTTCTAGAAAAAATTTGGAATTTTGTTTCTAAATACAAAAAAAGTAATACTCAAACTTTTGAGGAGCTTTAGCATAAAAAAACGATCAAAATCGGTTGTACCGTTTACGAAAAAATCAAAAACTTAAAAAAATGTTCCAAAAACCATTTAAAATGTTGTTCAGGGCAATCAGTTGACATCTACAACGAAATATTCTCGATACGTCAAAATTTAATTTGTCCTCTATATCTGTCATATACCATATAATTATTTTAATTATCGAATTAAATATTCTTTATTATATCAAAGTATACTTTTGGCATTCACTATATCAAAATATAGATCGTTCTCCATCTCTCAAGCCATAAACTGAATGATGACTGCGAACTTCAATGGATTAAAAAAATTAGGTTGTACCACTTATAATTCCAATACAAGGTGGAAATGATGTCAATCGGTTTATAAATCTCTGACGAAGGGAGTAAGATAAAGTACAGAAACCTAAAAAAAAATTAAAGGATTGGTTTGACTTTGATAAGATGAACTCTCCATCTAGTGGCTTGTCAAAAAAAAAAGTTTTGACATTTTCGCTGCATGATAAGTATATTTGTTGGCGGCGTTAAGCCAGATATACATTGTTCAAATGCATGACAAGCACGTGCAAGTCTATTATTTCAGTGGCAAGAGGACGTTGCCCTTTGTGAGTTTTTTTTCTGTAAAATTGTGTTTTTACGAATTTCTTTGAGATTTTTTTAAATTTTATCCGAGTAATTTGTTTTATTTTATCTGTCCATTTCATCATATAATTTTCGTTTGGTGTTTTAATATTTTAATAAGTGCTTATTATGCTGTGCTGTGTTCTCATCTCTTCGACGTACTATACGCAAATGAACCAATAAATACATGATCAATCATCAATCTTGCATATACAATATTTCTATGCAGTACGCTAGATTGAAAGGATTTGGATTTTTCTTCAAGCCTATATCCGATCTATATGTTTGACTTTTTCAATAATATACTTACACGCGTGCTTGTCATGTATTTGAACAATGTATATCTAGCTTTAAACGCAATTGCTGAGGTTGAGAAAAAGGCGGAGTTATCGTTCATTCTTCTTTGTGGTTTTCTTTTTTTATATTTGGCGTTCGCTCAGTGAAATTCACTTAACTGAGTAGAGTAAGGAGTGTGAAAAGATGTCTCCTTTTTGCATGAACAAATTTAACTTACATTAAAAATCGCTGTGTTTAAAAGCACTGATGTACTCGAAATTAAGCCAAAAGAGAAACGGAGATTAAAATCGGATTCGTGTAAAAACAGTATATTTTCTATCAGATAACATCCCTGTTTGAATATATATGTAAGTGCAAAAAGCAACATCCCTGTTTAAACATAAGTCAAACAAACTTTACGTTACACAGCGGAGTCCACTTTCTCCTAACACACGCCAGGAACTACTTCATCGAAGCATATTGTCGATAAGGTTTTTGGGTTGTGTGAAATGAATAAGTGCCGACACGGCAGTTCGCAACTGCTTGGTTCGAGCAACTAAAAGGTTTGTGTTTTGACTAAAAGGCTCTGTTTTTTAATAAGGAATAATCATAGATGTCTATAGTTTCTATGTGTAAAGCTACATATGTAGAGATATTTTTAGATTTAAGTACAAGTGAAAGGGTTAAATTGTGGGAAAAAAAGTGGCTTCCATTTGAATATATGTATTATGTACATACATATCTAAAGTCACAAACTAAATAGTACGATTGCATTGTATGTTTATTGAGTACGTTCGATAACAAAAATTTGGCACTCGGACGAACGTTGATGTTTACACATCTTAACCGTGAGTCCTGGCACTCACACTTTTTTTTATTAAAATATAGATCGTAAAATTAAAAATTAATCGAATAAAAAAACTTTATCAAAATTATCGGAGCTGTTTGAAAAAACAAATTGAAGTTTTTTTTAAAAATCCAAAAAAAATTTTGTTTGAAAATTTGAATACACAATTCTATTAAAGTTTTTGGGGAGCTTTAGCAAAAAAAAAATTATCAAAATCGGTTATACCGTATCTAGTTTTAACTAAATGAAATTTTGTATTTTTATTTTTAAAATCTGTCGAACAGTTTCTGAGAAAAAAAAAATATTTATTAAATTTCGAAAAAATTAGTATGGCAGATACCGTTATTTTTGGTCTTAAAAAAAAGAAAAAAACGGGGGGGGGGGGAAATTCAAAGTGATATCCACTAAGTTTAAGGAAATCGGCCGAGCCGTTTAGGCTGTATAGGTAGTCGAACAGACAGACAGTCAGACAAAATTGCGAAACCCACTTTTTAAGTCTTCGCTATCATCGCTATATCAACTTTGATCAAAATCTCGAGTTCGATTGTTTTTACGAATTTATAATGTCTTTCCCTATATAAGTACATGTATATGCAAGAACTAAATACAATGGACCGCCATCAATCGCAAACCCCTCTCTGCAGGGGCGTATTTAAGGATTTGGCACCCCGGGCTGATAAATTTTGCCGCCCTTTAGAACAATGAAAATAAAGTAATAAAAAATAATAATAAAAAAAAAAACACAAAATGCATAATATCGATGTCATTTGGCAATTTATGGCTTACAATAAAGAGTATTTTGTGAAAGCCTCAACTCAATCTTATCATCAAAATCGAATCGGAACAGTATTGAATCATTTGAGTGAAATGAAAATGATCGATCGATATAAATGATTGTTGAACGATTCGATAATTTGAAATGAATAATTTACACAGCTCTACACTGCAGTGGACAAGTATATTCTTAAAGCAATCTCAGCATATAAAAATGCTTTCTTCAATTCTTTTTCTCTTATACGAAGGAAAATGTTTAAGTAAGACACACTCTTCATGAAAATCTGCCTCAAGATCAACCGGGTATAATTTCTGAAGAGTGGTTACATTTTTTCGAATTGCTTCTTCACTCATGTGATCAAGCTTAGATTAAAAATAAAATCATTTGGTTTTGCTTCATAGGATGAATTTTTTCTCTTCAGCGTTCTCATTAATTGGTCGCAAAAAGGAATGAATGTATTTATTTTGAAATTT
Source organism: Philhelius festivus (assembly GCA_963931855.1). Taxonomy (NCBI): domain Eukaryota; kingdom Metazoa; phylum Arthropoda; class Insecta; order Diptera; family Syrphidae; genus Philhelius; species Philhelius festivus. Next base: position 93,575,272 of record OZ007554.1, read on the forward strand.
TCGCGACCACAAAAAAGAACCTTTCCTTCGCGACACTCATCATCTCGTTTTTTCCTCTTGACGAATCTTTTTTGGTTTTTGTAATTTTCAGTGGTTCTGCTTTTTCCCATCTCTTCAAAAACATCAAAGCATTCTCGTCTTTCTCTCACAAACGATACTCGTATGAGTGCTTCGTAGAGTCTGGACACAGTTTCAACATCTATATCAAGACCTTGAATTTTTTTTGATACAATATTGAATTGCTTGAGTATAGAACCCCAAAATTGAGACAATATTTCTGTCTCAAGGGACTTCAATTGGGACAAGTGAGCACGGTATTAAAAAGATAAAATAGGTATTCGACGATTTTAACTTTAGTAAAATGTGAGAGATAGCATGATGCTAAATTTGATTAAAATTAGTAAAATCATTTTTTTAACCTATTATACTAAAATAGTTTTATAATCGTACTAATTCGACTAAAATTTTGTTGACGAAAGGAAGGATATTTATATATACATAAGTACACGAGTCAGCCAAAACTAAAAAAAAATTGAGGCATGATTTGCTAGGTATATAAAAAGAATAAAAATTTGTGTGTGACCTTATATCTAAAATCCGGCTTGATGGATTTTTATAATTTTTTTTAATGAAAAGGGAATCTTTGTATATGGCTTAGAAATAAAAAATTAAGATTCGTCCAGCCAAAGTTTTTCTAGCCCATTTTTTTAGAGCTACATAGCAACAGGTGTTTTTTTCTAATGTTTTCGTTTCATTGGAATTTGTTTCAAAGAATAGGTACATGTCTGTAAATATTTTTATTATGAATTTTCATTATAAAAAATCGTTTATAAAAAATAAGAATAGTAAATGGTGAAAAATGGTGACATGTTACAGTGAACTTTCTCACAGCCGGACACTATCGGCACTGAAAAAATTGTCATGCTTGAAAAACTCAAAAAATCGCATTTTTTTAAATCTTTGTATTTTTTGTTTTTCCTTCAAAAATATTGTAAATTAGACAATAGTTTGGGACAGCTTGCGTTCTTCTGCTTGAATGTTTTGAAAGTTCAATAGCTTCAGCCTTGCCGCCCCGGGCTGTAGCCCTTTTAGCCCTAGGGTAAATACGCCCCTGCCTCTCTGGCAATATATTGCTACCTTTTTCGTTCATTCATAAATATACCTAATGCATATTCTCATTTCTCATAGAGGTATCCAAAAAACAAAACAACGTTGTAAAAAAAACTTATACACAAAATTTCATTCGCAAAGTGCCGTCGCCACCGCCGCACCGCGCGCCGCCGCTATTCATCGTGCGTAGGCTGTCGTTCTCAGTAGGTTTTCTGCATATAAATATAATGTATGCATGCTTGTGTGCGCCTGCGCTGACTGGCTGGTGCAAGCTGTGTGCTCTGAATAGCTATAGCAATATAGCATGTTTGTTGTTTATGTCTCTCTCTGCCGAGAAAAGAATAGCATATGAGAAAATGTTAAATTAATTTGCTAAGAGAAGAAAATCTACGGTTTGGGTATTGGGTTTAGTTGTTATCTCTGCCGCTTGGTAAATTACGTGGCGTTCCTCATCATGAGACTACTATAAGAATTTATATACAAGGTTATCAGTACGGTATCGATCGGTAGGCGGGCCGTTGAATCCGCGAAAGATTTCCGGCCAATTAGTTTGACTTCTTTTGTGCTTAAAACTTTGGATATTAGAGAAATTCTGAGCGGATTTATACTTGAAAACTCTTAACGTGCATACCTTTAGGGTAATTCCACAGAAATGGCCCTTCATGAGGTAGTACGTACAATTGAATCGATCATTTCAAAAACCTCATAAGTCATTCAATTCGAATTTTTCAGGAATCAATAAAAACTGTTTCATGCACAAACAAATGAGTTTTAAACGACTTTTTTATGCTTAATTAAGAATTTTAGTGGTAAAAAAATTAAAAAGCGAAAAAATTCACATTTTATTAATAAAAATAATGAAAAAAAAAAACTAAAAAACTGTTCTTGACTTAAGTTGGTTTAGCAAGGGCTGGGGTAAGTGGTATATAATTTAACCAAAACAATGGTAGTAATCATATTTTTTATTGCTTATTATTAAAAATTACAGTTAAGAATAACGTTTTGTCATGTTTTAATATCTTTAAGGTAGATAGATTGATTATCTTCAACATTTTCTTATTGATGGCCACTTTTAAAACATAGGCCTTGGCTGATAGAAGTGAAACAGAAGTTGTAACTTTCTTTATTAATAAGAATGAATGTTTAATCAATCCATCAATATATTTCTATGATAGTAACTTTTCTATGTGAAGCATTCTTAAAGCTTTTTTCTGTTTTTGTGGGACTTTTTTTCTTTAAGATTCAGTGATGACAAACATGTTTTTTTGTACAAATTCGGCCATTATTTCATGAATTCCAAAACATCTTCAGTTTTTAGCTCTATGACTATATTTTCTAAATTTCGAATGAGATGGACGTGAATTTGGCAGACGAGACGGATGAGTATGAAAAGCTGAGATAGACAATGAAGTGCAAAAGATCATTCAGTTTCAGAGATCATTCATAAAAATGAGAAAGAGAGTCCGAGACTAAACGGAGCCCTTGGGACCCCAGCATTTATTTTGTGAAGATCCGATTCGAAACCTTTCAAAAAAAAAATGTATTAAACAATCCAGTAGAAAATTTCTAATCCAACGAATAAGGGCTTCATTGATACCGAACTCACTTTCGATATAATAGCTTAATGGCAAAATCCATCAAATGCCTTAGAACTATCAAACTCAATGATTTTACTTTGACATATGATTCTACTCTTCTGCAACTTGATATCGACAGTTCCTCGGTTTTTCAAATCTCTTTGATAATTATTTTATGCTTCTTTCAATTTTATAATTTGTAATAACATTTCATTAAGGTATACTTAAAGGGATTACACGTTCTCTTCTTTTTCGGCGCACCATCACTCTCTGTTTCACCTGAAGACATTTTTAAAACTAAAATTACTTTTCGCAGAAAACTGTTGTGTGAAAGATGCAAATATGACATTAATGACAGATGTTATCAAATTGAAGATTTGAATATTGTTGAACCAATCATAGCAAAGCAAATTTAGAATATCAAACTCAGTCATAAAACTACTCCCGCCATTTAAGTAGTGCATGCAAAAACCTCTTAAGTCACTGACTAATGTTGCTTATGCAATGAACGTCTTTCCCACGGTATTATTTGAAGAGGAAGGAATGTACAGACTTACGTGGTTCTTACCCACAATACGCATCTCCCTTTAAGGAACCATTTTCAGCAAAAAAAAAGCATTTTGGAAAAAAATGTGATTTAAGACGTTTTTGAAATGACCGATTCAATTGAGAAAACTATTAAATTTAAAGAATATACCATCGCTACCTTCTAAGATGTAAAATGGGCTCTCAACAACGTCCTTACCAAGTCCATTCTGTAATCAAGTACGTTAATAGAGGAACACCTCAGGCCAAAGTTTTTTTGCTGGCTTATCGATGTACACATTTTCTTTCAAATAACCACAAAGAAAGAAGTCCAACGGTGTCAAATCACTTGATCTTGACGAATCCACTGAGGTGAAAATGTGCCTCATCACTGAAGATGATTTTCTTCGAATCATCACTGTTGCCATTTCTTGCCACCATTCTGACCATTGACAACGCTTGAAATGTTCAAAGGGCTTTAGTTCTTGAGTCAATTGCACATTGTTAGCGTGTAAATGCAAGTCCTTATGCATAATGTTCATCAACGACGAGCGTGAGAGGTGCAATTGTTGGACTCGGCGACGATTTGAGGTGGACGGCTCTTCAGCCACACTATCGCGAACAGCAGCAATATTTTCTGCAGTACGAGCTGTACGAGCATGCACTGGTGTTTTCACATCTCCCACAAACCCGGTTTGCTCCGATTGTATGCACATTTGGATGATTAAATTGACCGAAATGCATTTTGATTTGAACGCCTATTTTCAGAAAAAGCCTGAATAATTTTAACGCGTTGCCCGATTGTGTATCTTTCCATGGTTCAAATTGAGTAAGTCTGAAATTTAAAAAATGCCAAATGAAATTCAGAAAAAAACTTGACGTTTAGGTGTGGTTCACACTCAACATCGGCCCTTAAAATTTAACCACCCTTTACTAGTATCTCGAAGGAAAGGAAAGTTAGTAACTAGGCTACAATTCTTGGACTAGGTGTTAACCGAAACTGAACTGATGCTGTTTAATACCAAAACTAAGATACAGACTTTCACTCTAGCCGAACTCAATGGTCAAACACTTTTGCTCTCTTCCAGTGCAAAATATCTAAGTGTTGTTCTAGACCCTAAGTTGAACTGGAAACTGAATATTGAAGAAAGAGTTAGGAAGGCATGCATACGCATAGCTTTCAACTTTCGACTCCCAATGACAACTGCAAACTTAAAATGGGCATCAATAAAGATTTTAAGGTTATGTTCCCATCGAGAAAGGATTGGGATGATGACATGGTGACGAAAGACTTCGACAAAATTATCTTTACTGATGGATCGAAAATGGCCCGAACACTTGATCTGATATACAAACCCAGGCAAGACATAGCCAGGATCGTAGCTACCTCTAGTGGACAGCGGCTATTAAGAGAGCATTCAGCGAAGCTAGTCATTCCTCACAACACTCACTGTCATAGCTGTGGGGACCAGCGGGTAAAGGAAATAGTCGTACATTTCTTCTGCAAAGCCCTGCTTTGGCCAAATTTAGAGCACAATCATTAGGAAGGGCATTTTTTTACGAAATCGACGAACTTTCGGAAATGAAGATCAAATACTTGATCTCTTTTCTCAACGCCACGAAATGACTCTAGGACGAACTTCGGTTACTTCTGTGCCGTGCCTTCCGTTTGACAATTAAGATCCTGAGGTAGCACCAGTCAAAAAGCTGCCTAGCCTGTCACAGTGTAGACGGTGTCGGATAATTGTGATTGTTCAGTAGAGGGAGTGAGCCAATTTCGGAATAATTGTGCAAAGGCAAACACAGAATAACACACATCAAAACCTACTACTACTAGATCCTTTCATATTTCTGAACTTAATCCAAACTGGATGACTCCGTGAGAAAGTCCACGATTCTCCATATCAATTCCATCCCCAGGTTCATACGAGTTATGATATCAAAATGGCGCAATTCACCGCTAATTGGGCCACAGAACTAGACTGCCGATTGTCGCCATTTCTACCTACCTATTTACCTACGATATTAGTAAAGACATCGTCAATTCACATTATTCAAGTTATTATAAAAATAATTATGACAAACTTGGCTAATTTTTAAATTTAAATATTTGCACACAAAAATTATGATTCTCATCTAACATTTTAAGAAATAAAAGAATCTGTCAAAAGAAAATAAGTACGAGTATGTACATACGAGTATATAAAGATTTATTAAAAAACATAATTTTAAATTTATTCAGTCTGAAATAAAATATTTAAAAAGATGCTTATCGTCAAACTGTTTACTACCCCGAAGCTTTCACGTATCTAGGGTGAAAGAGTTCTAGAATCTGACAGCCCAAACAATGAATTGGCTCTCGGAAGCAGTTTAAGTGAAAAACTCGATTTTGTTATAAAGATACAACCCAGTAGGAAATTTCCAAAAATTCACTAATGAAGAAGTAGGTGTTTCATCATGGAAAAGGAGCTGCACCCATGAATTTCCTACGGAATCCTATGAGGAATTTAACACAGGCTTGTCATTGGAAGGAGGTACACACTTTCTCGATGCATATTTTGTTGTGAAATCACTATGCTCACGGCATCTTCGATTTCATGGGTAATTTTTGTGTCTGAAAAAACTGGTTCTATTGATGTGATGCTTTACTCAATGGAAATAAATTAGTGAAAAGTGAGTCGACATTTAATCAATTGCCTCAGGGAAAGAATCATTGAAAATACTAATTATTCACTACAGAATTGTGTACATATTTAAAGCTCGTTTTTTCAGTTTTGAAAAAAGGAATGCATTTAGGCGATGTTTTATTAAGAGAAGGAATATGAATGAAATCATTATCCATTTCTTTTCTTATTTCATCAATAGAAGAAGAGCTTGAAATGTATAGGCAAATTTATCGCTTGAATGAAAGAAACAAATTAAATTTGTGTTATGTACGTATTTATTTTATCAACTATTATAGTACATTTTAAAGAAGTTAGTAGATATATGTGTCTTACATTGTCTTGTCTTGTTGTTGTTAGACGTAACACAAACAGCTGGTCGAAAAACTCTCCTTTGACTCTTGGTAGCATTTAGGGAGCAGCTTGGGGATTAATCATCTTCATTCTCCTGTTCATTTGAGATCTAAGAAAAAGACGAATATGTAATTACTTTTTGCAAATCATTCAAAAGGATATAGGGAATTTACCGTTGGTGAATTGTTTTGCTTCTCGATAATTGTTATTTAATCTTGAGTAAATTGATTGAAAACACAGAAAACCCCGCACAACCGTTTTCTTTGAACACAAAATTTACACTAAATCATTCCAAAACAAAAGAAATAACTCATGACAAAAAAAGACCTACTGAGCGTCGCCGACCCATCGCGGGAAAAACCCAAAAAAAAAGGATTGTTTATTGCAGGTCAAAATCTCTCTCTCTTTTTCTTCTCAGCTCGCAGACTATTTTGCCCAGTAAACGAAGTTCATGAAAAAATACATTCCTTTTCCCTAGCGATATCACCTGATCACCATAGTTTTGCTCTATTGAAAGGCATTAAACACTCAATTGTGGATTACAATAACCACTGAAAAGATGCAGGAATAATTATAACGTGTTCAGCATTGTATTCATTAACATTAAGGATGTGTAAGAAGGATATTGCTTTGTTTCATGTTTTCTTTACCCTCTTTCGAGAACAAAGCACAAGATGCAACTGGGATTGCAAAATACTGACTCATTGCATGACTTTCGATGAATGAAACCAATGCAGACCTTCTACTCAATGAAAGTGCCACGTGATTTCTACGAGGAATTCAACTTTATTTTTCCTTGAGGAGCAAATTTCCTACCTTCCCTTAAGGGCTCCTTTTAAAGGGTGCTATTCAGAGTATTTTAAGTACAATAATTATTTATTTTATTTCAATACGTTAATGCTAACGTTAAACTTACAATATTTCTTAAAATCTAAAATTTATCTATAAACAAAGTTTGATCGATTTTGAGCATAGAAATTATTTTTAAAGAGTTTGGATTTGAGATTTACATTTGTAGATTCAATAAGAAAAGAGAATTTATTAAAAATATTTATTAACTGGTTAAGAGGACTATTAGCGCCATAGTTTGATCTGCTAAAAATAGTACAAATTGGTAAATTTCTTCTTAAACTAGAACGGCTTATATTGAAATTTAATCGACAAAGAACCGATGAAGATGAAATAGATCCATTCATTACTCCAGTTATGAAACAGAACTGCAAATATTCTCTGTGAACAGAAAGAGATGGAAGGCTTACCAACTGAAGTCTATGAGCGTATGGGGGTAATATAACTCTATCTGACCAATGGAAAAAACGCAGGGCAAATCTTAAAAATCTTCTTTGAATATTTTCTATTCTATTTATGTGTACAGAGTAGTATGGTGCCCATACTACACACCCATACTCAAGAATTGGCCTAATAAAAGAAACATAAAGAATTTTTATAACAAAACCAAGTATTTTGTTTGCTTTCTTTACAATATAGTTATAATGATCGGTGAATGATAATTTTGAGTCTAATAAGATTCCGAGATCGGAGAAACTATACACTCTACATAAATGTGACGAATTCAACAGGTAGTCAAAAATAAATAAATTACGTTTGCGTGTAAAACACATAGTCTTACACTTGTCAATATTTAAAAACAAACAGTTATTATTGCACCATTCATAAAATCTCCGAAGATCGTCTTGTAGTTGTTCACAATCCGCAATGGAGTTAATTGTTCGAAAAATTTTCACGTCGTCTGCATAGATTAAAGCCATAGAATGTTTTAATATAGAGGGAAAACCGTTTATAAATAAAACAAATAGCAAAGGGCCAAGATGACTCCCTTGAGGTACACCAGAATTAACTTTAAATTGACACGAACGGTTATTTCTGAATATTACACTATAAAATCTATTTTTAAGGAATGAAGATATCCACAAAACAAAACAATGGTTAAATCCAATATTCCTTAATTTATCTAATAGTATTTTGTGACTTAATTTGTCAAAGGCTTTACTAAAGTCAGCAAAGATGCAATCTACTTGAGAGTGTTTTTCAAACGCATCTAGACAAAAGGTAGAGAATTGTAATAAATTTGTGACCGTAGATTTTTTCTTTACAAAACCATGTTGATTTTCACATATAACGGATGAACAATTAAAAGCAAGTATGTCACAGACCAGAGATTCGAAAAGTTTGGGGATTGCTGATAGTTTCGCAATAGGACGATAGTTTGTTATTAAATTCTTTAGGCCTTTTTTATGTATTAGCGTTAAATATGAATTTTTCCAAAGAGCAGGAAATTTCGAACTTCTAATCGACTCGTTAAAAAGAACATATAACGGATAAGATAGGTAAGACACATATTTTTTTAATATAAATGATGGAACACCATCCGAGCCAGGACTAAAACATTCATCAAGTTTCAAAATATTGTCGTGTATAGAAGCTTCTGTAATCGAAAAATTTATAAAATTAAGATGAGTGTATTGTTGAGTATAAGAAGGAATGGAAGAAGAAGTATTCGAAGAAAAGTCTTCAAAGGCACTCTTAAAATAATCAGCAAACATATTAGATATCGTTTCTGGATCATGACTTGAAGAATTTTGATAGTTCATACTAACTGGGTAACCATCAGATAACGGCAGCATCAGTATTCAATACATTAGAGAAGTAAACAAGATCTAATATTCTTCCATTTTGATTTTTGACTCCATTCAGCTGATTTAAGCCGAAGGAATCCATTCCATCCAATACACAAAATTCGTTTATATTCGATGCGTTTATTGGAAAATAGATACAGTAAAACCCGCTTAAGAGAAACTCGCTTAAGAGAAAAACCCGCTTACCTGAAACACTTTTTTCATCCCCAAGTGTTTTCCGACCAATTTCCCTTAAAACACCCCGCTTAAGTGAAACTCGCTTAAGTGAAAAACCCGGATAACTGAAACATATTTTCAGTTAATTTTTAACATTTTTCATTGAAAAAAACCCTCTTAAGTGAAAAAAAAATTGAATCGAACAGAACAAAAATTTGCTAGTTTTCGTTTTTCAATAAATTAGTTTTTTGTTATTTAATCGTTGTTTTTTTTTAACATCTTTCAAGGCAAGTCCAAAAGATAAAAACAATATTGTTTCTAGCATTAAATCTCCGCTTAATGGAATTTTTAAATCCGCTTAAGAGAAATTTTTTTTTCACTTATCCGAACTCCGCTTAAGTGAAATTATTTTTCACTTAAGCGGGGTTCGTTTAAGTGAAAAACCCGCTTAAGTGAAAGAAAGACTGTGACATTTTGCCGTTTCTCTTAAGCGGGTTTTACGTATCATCGTTAGTAGATCTACACCATTTCAAGTTTGTAAGATTAAAATCCCCAATTACAATGACTTCGTCAGTTGGATCAATTTTCTCATAAATGGTTTCAATGGAATTGTTAAAATTTTCATAAATATCAGTGTTAGAGCTGGGTGGAGGTGGAATATAAGTAGCAACCACATAAACGTAACCAGATGACACTTTTATTTTTACACAAAGCAATTCAAGTGATGACTGAAGAAAATCATCAACAAGTGAGCAAATAAGAGAGGTTCTTACTCCTATTAATAAACCCCCTCCAACAGTAGCTGAGTCATTAAGAAGGTGTCGATCACGTCGAAATACTTGATAGGTATTGTCAAAAAGCTCATTGTCAGCAAAAGATGAATTCAACCATGTTTCAGTTAGCACAATAATGTCATGTGGGATATTATTTATATTTTTATAAACCTTGCTGGTTTTTGTCCTTAATCCATTAACATTTTGGTAATATATTAGTACTTGTTGTAGCTGCTTCGCCGGGATTTTCGCATTGTCTGATGTCGTAGAAAATTTGTCTTTTCTTTGTTTGATGATCTGTTTTCGAATTCGTGCATAATAATACCATTAGGCCAAAAGGACGTTGAATTTAAAAGGAAGAATAGTGAATCAGGTACTTTGATTTTGAACGATGAATATTTGGAGTAATTACGCTGAATCATTTTTTCAACACATAAGTATCGAGTTCTGCCAATCTTATTTTGTATATAGTTTTTAATATCTAGAGCATTAGTCTTTGGGTCAAGTTTAGAAATGAAGATGGTCTTTTGCCCTTCGACTATTTTGAGCCCGGAATTAATAGGAGACACATGGTCAATATTATGTTCAGGTAGAATATCCTGTTCAGTATTTGCGGATGTTAAAGAGGGAGTAGAACGTTCGTTCGCTGAAGATACGTTAAGAGGGGATGGTGACTTTGGTGCAGATAATATTGAAATCGATGACATAACAGGAACTGAAACTTGGAGCGATGACAATAAAGATGATGATGACGGTTTTTCTTGTGCAGATGATTGTGGTAGTGCCGTAGTGGCGGAAGAAGGCTTGATGGAACTGGCACACCATTGTTAAAGTTGAAATCAGAGATGGAGTGGGACGGTACAAACGATTCAAATATTGATCTTGCTTGTTTCTTTGTTAACTGAGTTTCACTTAGATTGTCAAGTACTTCACATTTTCTTTTAGTCGATGCTTCGTTGCTTGAGTGAGGGATAGGATCTTTATTTTTTACTCTACTTCGCGTTTGTATAACATTGCATTGTGACCTTTTGCTTAAGTTATCAACTTTTGCAGATAGCTGAGTTAATAAAATAATGCCTCTAAACGCAAAATCGTTATTTATAAAACTTATGTGACGTTGAATAGAGGCGTTATAAGCTAAACGCGTTTGGAGGTTGAATAGTGCCTACATAAGGACATTTTAGTATTGAACTGTCACATTCACTTTGACATCACATTGAATTATAAAGATTATCAACAAAATAAAATGCCTTTGACTTGATATTGAAACTAAAAATTTGTGTTATTTTTATTTATTGAAGCAAAAATGTTATACTAATATATTAAAAACAAATTGAATTGAAAATTGTTTAGAATTAAATAGATAAATATACTTGTTGGTGATCTCTCTCCACGCATCCTTCTTCATCCGGTGTGTTAGTGTTGTAATTATTATTTTGTATTATTGAATTTTATCCTCAAGAACTTGTCTGAGGAGTATTCCAGCTATAATGAAACGAATAACAATTTGATTTCCAGTATTGTGCTAGCGATAATAACATACTTTATATGACGAATGAAGGTTAATTGTTGGAATTCTTTTAGCTTTTGGTAGTTTAGTTTTTGTTTATTAAATTCGATAGACAGACGAGATTTTTTTTTTTTGTTTTTTGATAAACAGCTGAGTGTTATGAAGGCTAAATGTAATATATTCTTACTTTTTGGTACTTTATTTGACACAAGCTCATTATAACTATGCAGGGTAGGCAAATGTCTTATAAATATGAATTTGAATAGCGGATGAATAAGTCCTTATGCATTGCGTAACTATTCACGCATTTAGGGAATTCTAATAAATACGGCTGTTAATGTTGTACATATAAAAAATTATATTATTGAAGGCAACATTTAAGTTTCTATTTATTTCTGAGCTTTGACTCACATTCGTATGTAATTATCGGGGTAAATTATTTATCCTCAGATCAAGAGTTCATTAAGTAAGGTAAGCACCGTTTTCAATTATACTTTATACCCCATTTGCAACTTAGGCCAACTTTTACATCAATCACATATAAATCATTCGATGAATTTGCAACCTGTGTTAAAAGGTTATTTATAGATATGGATATGGACAAAAATAATGACCCAAGAAGTGAACACTCGTGAATTCCAGAAAAAGCTCTGGATGTTTTTTCCTACCTATAGTGCTGTTTTTGCCAGAAATGTAAGAAAGTGTTTTCATAGAAACTGACTCCGAGGATCAGAACTGTCTTATTGTTTCAGAAATAAGAATGCTATATGATTAACGGTAAATTAAGTAGTCCTTAAAATTATACTAGGCCATAGGACATCTAGGTCCATAGCACATATAACATCTCAATCACCTTTAGAGACCAGCTTGGTTAACACGTACATACATATATACTTTCAATAAAGCTGTTGTCGGCAAGTTGTTCCGAAGTCTAGCAACAAACTACACAAATCTGGGTTGGTCTTGCCTATATGTAGTTTTGGCAGCAAAATATGCTTTTATTAACAAGCTCAATACGGAAAATCAATTGCAACGAGTAATGGGCCAAGACTAAGTTGTCAATTATCCGACTGAATTTTTAAATTCTTTGGAACCACCCTGGATTAAATTAAGAAAATTCAAGTTCTTCACTCAGCCAATTATATGTGGCTTGCTCCGGAGTTGGCACACCGAACTATGTACACGTTTTTACTTCAAATAAAAGACAAATTCTCCATCCGCTGGCCTTGAGATGAATTAATAAAACAATAAGCATGTATTTTTTCCTTGGGCGAAACAAGGCGCTGTATATACAATTATACATATACATATAGGTATATACATACATATATAGATATCTGCTAAATTTTCACTCCCATCGATCAGAACCAACAGTCATCTGGCTGAGGCGGGTCGCTAGTACTTCATAAATACCTAGCAACTTTTAATCAAGTGCTTACAAGGTATGCAAATGTCTAGTTTTATTGAGGATTTTAATGAAATAAACCTAAGTTATCAGATACACCGAAAAAAATATGTCCATCAATCCAATGAAAAATGGCATACGATTGATGAATTTTTGCATTAGATTTGAGCTGATGACCGATTTCATACGATTTATGATTTCCATTTCATCATCGTATGACAGCAATCATCATCGTATGACAGAAATCATAAAATGTATGAAATAGTTACATCACGTGAAAAAATCCATTTCCCCTCCTTTTTGATGTTTTCTTTCATATGATTGTTGTAAAGTTTCATAAGATGTATGCAATATATACATAAGATTCGCATGTAATCTTGCATAAACTTTATGAATACAGGCATAGTAATTATGAATATGTTCATACGAATATATCAAATTTGTGATGCATTGTATGAAAAATTACATACAATTGATGTAACTTTGCATACAATTTATGAATACAGGCATACAATTTTTTATTTTTTGCATAGAATCTATGAAATTTGTAATGTATCGTATGAAAAGTTACATACAACTTATGTAATTTTGCATGAAATCTATGAATATATTCATACGATTTATGATTTTTTGCATAGAATGTGTAATGCATCGTATGAAAAGTTACATACAATTTATGTAATTTTGCATGAAATCTATGAATATATTCATACGATTTATGATTTTTTGCATAGAATGTGTAATGCATCGTATGAAAAGTTACATACAATTTATGTAATTTTGCATGAAATCTATGAATATATTCATACGATTTATGATTTTTTGCATAGAATGTGTAATGCATCGTATGAAAAGTTACATACAATTTATGTAATTTTGCATGAAATCTATGAATATATTCATACGATTTATGATTTTTTGCATAGAATCTATGAAAAGTTTAATGCATCGTATGAAAAGTTACATACAATTTATGTAATTTTGCATGAAATCTATGAATATATTCATACGATTTATGATTTTTTGCATAGAATCTATGAAAAGTTTAATGCATCGTATGAAAAGTTACATACAATTTATGTAATTTTGCATGAAATCTATGAATATATTCATACGATTTATGATTTTTTGCATAGAATCTATGAAATGTGTAATGCATCGTATGAAAAGTTACATACAATTTATGTAATTTTGCATGAAATCTATGAATATATTCATACAATTTATGATTTTTTGCATAGAATCTATGAAATTTGTAATGTATCGTATGAAAAGTTACATACAATTTATGTAATTTTACATGAAATCTATGAATATATTCATACGATTTATGATTTTTTGCATAGAATGTGTAATGCATCGTATGAAAAGTTACATACAATTTATGTAATTTTGCATGAAATCTATGAATATATTCATACGATTTATGATTTTTTGCATAGAATGTGTAATGCATCGTATGAAAAGTTACATACAATTTATGTAATTTTGCATGAAATCTATGAATACAGGCATACAATTTATGATTTTTTGCATAGAATCTATGAAATTTGTTATGGAACGCATAAAAAGTTACATAAATTGTATGTAATCATACATACGATGCATTATTGTCTTCATAGAACATATGAAACTTGTAATACATCGTATGAATAGTTACATACAATGTATGTTTTCTTTCATACGATGCATTATTTTTTTTCATAGAATGTATGAAAAAATAAATGCATCATATGAATGAAATTTCGTGAAATCTATGAATGCAATCATATGAAATATGAATATTTTCGCACGATTTAGATATGCATTATTTCATAAAATTAATGCAGTTTTTCATACTTCGTATGGTAAATAACAGTTTTGTTGTAATTTTTCATACGAAATATGAAAGGATGCAGAAATTCTATGAAATAAGACACACAACCATAAAATATTCATAATCCGCATGTTTTCAATCATAGATTACTTGAAAGAAAAGATTATATAGAAAATAATTAGGTTATTATTTTATATTAAAGTATGTGTATGCATGTATGTATTTCATGAAAGATTATATAAAATATATGTAAATTTTGTTAGCTTACCCATACCGACTTTCAAAATGTATCTTCGAAATAGTTCCATTTCTTCTTCTTTTCGATTTCCTGAAAAGCTTAAATATTTCATTGAAAACAATACTTTTTATCAATTTTAAACTTATTATTTTCGTCAAATTTAGTATTTACATTAATGGCTTAAGGCTAATGCTTGATTAACATATTCATCAATTTTATGTACATTACCGGTACAACACGGTATAGCTGAATAAAAAATGATTGTCAAACATATTAAAATCTACGATCAACGCACAAGATTTAAGCTGAAGGACTCTTCAATTGAATCACCAATTGGAACAAGGGAATAAGTGCAAAAATTTCCAAAAATGACATTTTGATGCAAATGTCATCTGTATATCTAGACCCATTGGTTAGGCCGATGGTGATTTTATAAATGCATCTTAGAACACAAATAAATTATTCAGTTTTTTGCGTTTTCCCAACAATTAAATCAGATATATATATCTCCTTCTTCCAATTGGTGATTCAATTGTTCTGAAAGTACAAACATTTTAGATGATATATTTTTTGTAATTTTCATATCATAAAAGTGATTTTCTATAAATGCCCAAAATTGAGAGCAGGCAGGAGGATATTCTAAATTAAATAAATGGAAGGTCTTAAAACAAATATCAACTGCTCTTAAGAAGGAGTTGAAAAGAAACTTAACTCCATCTACATATACATAAAAGTTTAATATATTTTCTAAGTCGCTGTCACCTAAACCAAGCATAAACGGCTGAATGTTTTCACCTTTGCTCTTCAAAAAAGATATGTGGTCATCAATCTCCTGTATGGATTTACCCATAAATAGGAATGCCTGCTGTGAACTTGAAACTGTGAATTTGACAACACTCTTCTTTCCACAGTTGTCTTTTTTCACAGATTTTTGGGTAGGAAAGAGGAAAAAGTGCAGGCACCATAATAATTTGACTGCTGTTGCATCTGGAAATAGAATTCAGAAATTTTTTTTTATAAATTAATGGTAAAGTAAGATAAAAAGTTGTTAGTTCTTAACCTAATTTTATTCTAAACGGAATACCTAGCATAGTTAAAAGTATTAGTGGTAAACATAACATAATTTCTGCGGACGAGAATTTATGTTTTGCTCAACCAAATACTTATAAAGGAAAAAATAAAGAAAACTAATTACCGCTGTTAACATCTTCTTGATTTATCGATTCCAAAATTGCTCTCATTTTTTTATCTCTCGATTGGGTTTGCTTCAAGAGAAAATTTATTAATGAACTAGCTTGTTCTGGCCATCTACCAAGTATTCCCGGACGACTTCCATAAATTGTTGCAAAATCCTTGTCAATCTGGAGAATTAATTAATAAAATTTAAATCATGTAAAATTCGATATATATACATCAGACTATAGATAGAATAAAAAAAAAATAAAAAAAAAATAAAAAATAAAAATAAAAAAGAAAAAAGTATATGTAGGTTAATTAAGGTACTTGAGTTTTTAAAACCTTAAATTGACGGTTTCTTAAGGAATATTTGAAACATATGGGTTTGGGACAGAATCACGAAAAACATTTCAGGATTTCTTTTTCCTTACGAATCTAATTTTTTGTATCAAAGTATACATACCTATGACATTAATTGAAATTTAAATTGTTGATTAAATAAATTTTTTTGTATAAAAGAACTTAATTTAATCGAAGCACAGATCCAATATTTTTGTATTGCTTTCAATTTAAATGTAAAGTAAAAAGTGTTTGTCTATTTCCGTTTTACTTCGCTTTTTTTGATGATTTTTATTAATAAAAGAGTTTCAAGTACTTTTTTTACGCTTAACTTGTTTGTTTAGTGAAAGTACAAACATTTTAGATGATATATTTTTTGTAATTTTCATATCATAAAAGTGATTTTCTATAAATGCCCAAAATTGAGAGCAGGCAGGAGCATATTCTAAATTAAACAAATGGAAAGTCTTAAAACAAATATCAACTACTCTTAGGCTGAAAACACACCGGATAAAGCAAAACGTGTTTTTTGTTTTGTGAATCAAGAGAACATTGTTTCATATGAGACTACACACACCAAACAAAACACACGTTTTTGTTTTGAAGAGTTTCGGTGGTGGTTGTCGAAAATACGAGTACATGCCATTGTATGAGAGCAACATACACCGAATGCAACAAAACTGTTTCGAACAAGGGTCGTTGACGATAATTGCCTACTTTCTTGTGGCGCAAAACACACCGAATGAAACGAAACATAAAAACCAAAGCAAACAGAAAAATATGTTTCGTTGCCGATAGCTGACCTGTTGTTTTTTGCAAAACAAAATTTTATTTCCGTTTGCTTCTACGTTTACTCTGTGCGCAAATTTTAAATTAATATGAAAGTATATGTTCATTTTTTTAATTGAGGCAAGAAGCCCTATCTATATTTACAAAGATAAGGACATGCCAATAAACTTACTATTGATAAGCTGTGGATTGCTACTACCTACTATGTCACTTGGAGATTGGCAAGATTAAAAGCTTTTCTCTTTTCTTATAAATAATTCCATAATGTCTATTTTGTAAACACAAAATTGTTGTTTGTATTTACTTGCCGTAGAGTTATTATCTTTCAGCCGGAGTTAAGCTTTTACGATACTCGTAGTTCGTATTTTGTTTTATTTCAACGCACACCAAAGGAAACAAAAGCACAAAACATTTTGTTTTTTTTATTCTGTTTCGCTTGGTGTGGTTCAAATAAAAAATGTTTTTTTTGACTATAGAATCAAAAACGTTTTGCTTGATCCGGTGTGTTTTGTTGAGCCTTAAGAAGCAGTTGAAAAGAAACTTAACTCCATCTACATATATATAAAAGTTTAATATATTTTCTGAGTCGCTGTCACCTAAACCAAGCATAAACGGCTGAATGCTTTCACCTTTGCTCTTCAAAAAAGATATGTGGTCGTCAATCTGCTGTATGTACTCGTATTTACCCATAAATAAGAATTCCTGATGTGAACTTGATACTGTGAATTTGACAACACTCTTCTTTCCGCAGTTGTCTTTTTTCACAGATTTTTGGGTAGAAAAGAGGAAAGAACATTTCAGGATTTCTTTTTCGTTACGAATCTAATTTTTTGTATCAAAGTATACATACCTATATATGTATATTAATTGAAATTTAAATTGTTGATTAAATAAAATTTTTTATATAAAAGAACTTAATTTAATCGAAGCACAGATCCAATATTTTTGTATTGCTTTCAATTTAAATATAAAGTAAAAAGTGTTTGTCTATTTCCGTTTTACTTCGCTTTTTTCGATATTTTTTTATAAAAAAAGAGTTTCAAGTACTTTTCTTACGTTTTACTTGTTTAAATACTGTTATTTTGAATTAGTTTAGTAAATATTTGAATACTTAGCGGTATTTTAAAATATAAATATATATGGTTTTTATAATTCAAATAAAACTTACTAATCGAAAACCAGTTGGGGTCTTATACTCCGGCCATTTTGCAAAAATATCATGCAAAGAACTTGCTTGCTGCACGTTTTGCATCCTATATTGACTGCATGCCTGCCAACAGCTGTCAAATTCCGCAACTGATAAGTTGTCATACTTTAAGCTACGTATGCACTCCTCTGCATCAGTTTCTGGACCTGTTGGTTAATAATATTTAGATTATATTCTCATGTTTATTTGCAAATTTTGGGATAGGTACTTAATTTTATACATAGAACATAAAAACATAAAAGAGTGCTAAGTAATAAGAATGGATCTATGCAATAGCTAATAATTCAGTAACTCCTTAATTTAAATTGAATTTTCTCATAAATAGGAATTTAATTTGAACTCGAAACTGTCAATTTGACAATACTCTTTTTTTCCGCATTCGGCCTTTTTTATGGCTTTTTAGGAAAAAAGAAGTACAATTATTTCATTTAATTAGTATGCTTGATTGTTTATAGTTATGTTTGAACATATTTATTCGGAAATTTGATTTCTCATATTATGAAACTACATATTTCTTGCAGTAAGTTTTATCAATTTTATTTAAACTAAAGTAAATTTAACTTTAAGTGGTAGGGTTGAATGGTTTTAAAATTTGTCTAAAGTTTAAGCAAAGTTCTTGTATTAAAACGTGCTTTAAAGTTACTTACAGAACTGTTTATTACGTGGGTTTGGTGGTTCAACATCAGGGCTGTCAGACGCATCCGCATCCAAAGCTAATGTCCGTTTAAGAAGCGACCGATAACTCCTCTTGTCATTACAAGCTTTGGCATATATTTTTCCCCGTCTTCCCACACGGTAGTATTCCAGTTTTTCTCCAGGAAAACGATTAAGAATTTCATTTTCTAATCTATAACTGGTTTTCAAGGACATGTGAAGATTATTTTCTTCAAAATAACAGCATATTATGCTTATCAATATAGATCTGTGTTCTGCCAGTAACTTAGAATGCCGCTCATAGTAACGCGTCATAATACTTGATTTATTGGAATCATTCAATATGTCTGATAAATGTACTGACACTTCTATGGCTTCTGGTGAAGTAGGTCCTCTTGAGCTAGATGGTGTGATGGGTGATACAGAACTCAGATTTCTTTTTAAAGAACTACTACATTCACTATCCTCTTCGTCTACAAACAAGGATGATCTTGAACGCCATTCTATTAAATTTTCTTCGAACACCACTAGATCACCAATTTTTTGGTCTTTGAAAAGCATATTTATGTGGTGTCGTTTGATTACTTCCAAAATGCCGATGGTGATTTTTTCAGCTATATTTAAAATAATTTTTAAAAAAATTAGAATTTCAGAAGGTGCAGGATTCATAAATGATTCAACAAAAGCGTGTGTACAGATTATTATTACTATATATTTATAATATTAACCTTTGAAAACTAAGTCAACAATTTTCATTTTCATTCTAAAACTAAATCAAGTTTTACGGAGTTTTTTTTTAATTTACTTGCATAAGTGATAATTGATAGCTATTGTGTGATAGTTTTTACATATTATGCTTTAAAGTGATAAAGTAGACTCACATATTAAGAATTCTGTTAAATGATCTAAATTCCATGACTTGAGAAGTTTTCGCAAAGCATCTTGAGAATGGTCGAATTGCAGATTAGAAGAAGTTAAATCCTGACCGTCGTTGTGTTTTAGGGACGTTATATTGCACTTTCTTTCTTGTTGATTGAAGCATTCAAGTGATCCGAGTAAATTGTTCTCTGAGCTGTTAAAAGATATGTTTTCAACAATATCTACTGTGGGTCTTCCATAAGTTGGTGAATTTTCTATGTACAAGTAGGTTTGGGATTGATTAGGGCTTTTTCTGCCTTCTATGCTTTCATTCATTGTTTAATTAAATGATTTTCTTGTCGAGTGAACGGAACTGAAAGTATACAAATGTTTGTATAATAATGAAATTTTGAAAACCCACACAATTACTATTAACACATTTTATTTCAAGTTCCTTCAACTTTCTTATGGTAGAAAGTATTCTTTTATGTGCATCATAGTTTTCCCTTTCGGAGTTTTTATTACTGTTGCTGGAGGTCCAATTAATTCCTCAAAGTGTAAAATAAAATATTCACCCAGAAAAGAAGCATCGACTTCAAACGCCATGTAGTGTGGTCGGTAGTGAATTTCATTTAATTTTTGACAGAATAAACTAATGTCTTCTTCGTTTTGAACGAAATTTATAATTACGTATATATTATAATCATTAGTTAATCTGGACACGTAATAACCGCTTTTATATTCAATGCCATTGTATTCTGCTTCACACCAAAAGTTCAGTCGTTCTTTCTGAACCTCCAATTTGTTGCTTATTAATGAAATCAAGCCACTAGGCGTGTTGTGTTTCTTCCAAACTACACATTTAACGGTGTTATATTTAAAATTTAAAATTCTATTGGCAAACTTAAGCTGAAATTTTTTTGCTAATGTAAGGCATATATTTTTTCTGGAAGTTATAGCATGGGCATATAATTTAAAGCTTTTGTGCTTCGCTTCATATTTAAAACACCAATATTTTCTTAATGGTCCTGATTTTTGTAATATTGTTGGATAGTGTGTAATAATATGGAATTTGGGTTTTAATTTGTCTTGGAAAAGTTGAAGATATTGTTCATTATGCGTTTTTATTTTGCTCCTCAATGTTGATATCGACTCATCTGAGATCTCAAAGCATAGTACTATATTAATTATTTCTAGAAGGTTTAAAAGAAAGTTCCAAACGTCATCTTTTAATGGCACCATATCTCCTACCATAAGAGGCAGCAACTGAGCAAAAGTAAGCATTTCCCTTGCTGACATTCGTAGATGGCGCTTTTTTAAATGAGTTGGATGTATTTCATTCGAAGCATTTCCTATTTCTATAGGACCGTATTCAAATGTTTGTTTTCTTTTGTTTAAGGTTTCTAATGAAAAATATTTTTTTATTTGAGTGAAATGAATTATTACGTGACAAAGATCGTAATGGCATATTCCTTCAAAAATGTCATGCATAACATCCACGCTGAAGTTTTCAACAACATGGAATGAGGGGATGTCATTAAAACAGCATTCACTGTTAATACCAGTTTCTTTGGGATTATTTTTTTGTAGGTCAAAGTTGTAGTTACTTATATTTCTCCGTTTATCAGAATTTTCCGTACAAGTTTCACTGCATTCATCTTTATTCAAGCGACAAAATCGACAAAATGTTCCAGAAAACGACTTGCTGAAACCCAGTAATGTGTTAAGGCCTAAGTTATCACCAAGTATAAGACCCAAAATAAAGTGAACGTGGAATGTATCCCCATCGGGTGGCCTTACAAGGATACCTTCTTCTTCAAGAAATTTTAACTCATTTATGAGGGGTTGCAAACATTTTTCGTTCCCGTATTTTTTAATGTCTTTCGATTTGATTGCTGCTGCTAAAAATATGTTTTCTAGTTTTGCTTCATTAAGGGGCATACATGCAAATGAATAATAAAAGTTGCAGATAGAGTGTATTGAGGAATGAGATCCGAGGGGGTTGTTAATTTCAAATTCGTCTGCATACAAATAATATGGAACAAGTATTTTGTTTGGGTACAATTTACACTTTGTTTTCCACAGTTCTGCCTGAACAAAATTAATGAACTGATTACTTTTTTCCAAAGATTTCATGTAACTTAACATATTAGAAAGAAAGTTTTCAGTTTCAAATAATGCTCTGAATTGTGAACGAAGCGGTAATACAACGGCTTTGTTAATAACTTCCTGCAAATTTAACTCCCCATTACGATGATTGATATTTATTTCATTATTAATCACAAACTCATTTACATCGTCCATGTATCCACCCTTTCTAAGACATTGAGTTAAAAGATAATCTGAATCACATTTTTCGAATGGATTTGTACATGCATTAATCACACTACATATTTCATTTAAAATGACTTCATTTGACTGTAGTTTGCACCTAGCAAAGCTATCAAAAATTTCTAGAAGTGGTTTGATAATGAAATTTAAGGAACCTTTCTGTATTTCGTAAACATCTTTCCTTGAAAAATTGTCATTCGAGTGTAATGATATTGACCATTTGAGTGCGCTTTCCAAAAGCTTTTTTATCGCAATTTCTTTTTCAAATACTTTTTCTTTGCCACAATTTATTTCTGTTGAAGCTGAATTCGCTAAAGAACTATCAAGTATGATTTCATTTTGAATCAAGACGGAGCTTTCATTTATCTTTTCAGCATTAGGCGTTATTTGTTTTTCAACTTCTGTAGGTTTGAATGCTTTAACATGTAAGCGTCTTATATGTCTCTTGTAACTGGAGGAACTCATGAACAATAGGGAACATTTTTTGTCAAAACAACGAAAAGTACTGTTGGAATTCAAGTCATGCTTTTTTCGAAGATGATGCATAAGAATATCAATGTGGTCAAACTCTTTTTTGCAAACGAAGCACGACATTATAAAATATCTGAAATATTTTTAGAGGTTAATGACTTGTTCGGTAGGAAGTAACAGATAATGAAACACACAATGTGTAACTATTATAGCTATCGTTACCTGATTACAAGAACTAGGTAACTCGGTAACTAGGTAATTTTTTAAACTATAGATACAGCAACGTTCTTGAGTAGATGACTATAAAACAGAAATTCGCAACATATTCTTATTGAATCATGCCTAATTCTTTTGAAATTAGCGTTAGTCTAAACAAAAAAATTAATCAAATTGTTTCCGAGAATGTCAAAAGTCGAAAATTTTCTAAAAATTTTCATTAATTAAAAAACCAACACCCAAGGTTTTTAGAGGTAGACGATAAAAAAAGAATACAATATAAAGGTTGCATATAGAAGTAGAAATTAAGAAATTATAAAACACAAGCAAAACCGATCATAGCGTTCATTCGTGCATTTGTTTCTTTTTAAGTTACTGCTTTATCCAACAAGTTAGATTGAATTAAATAAAAAAACAAACTTTCTTAAATTAATTTAAAATTAATGATGTGCTGGCAGATCGCATTTTCGTAAAAAAAAATAAAATAAAAAAATTACTACTTTGAATAAATAATCCCACGCCTCTTTCCCCCCAGATACCGCACGCGCTGGGTCCATCTATTCCAAGTACAAAAGCAATTTTTGGTTGCAATTTGTATCGGAGCTTATTTCATTAAATTATTAAACTAATTTATTGCCAACGCGAATGTTCAAGGACGATAAAAAAAATTAATCAGATGAATGTAAATAATTTGTGAGGCATAAAACGAAGAAAATAAAAGTTTAAATCTTAAAAAATGTATTAAACGTTAATTTTATTTTGAAAAAGAGCTCGCAGCTCTATTAACAAGAAGATTCTTAAAATGACAAGTCTTATGATCCGATAAGAAATGCTACTCGTATGTATCTGACTGGGCATCTTACAATCAATCATGCCGTAAAAAAAGGAAGAATTGTGATCATACCATCTTATATTTACGTACTGCTTTTGTTTACTAAAATGAATAGTTTTGTATAGAGATATTTTCAAAAAATGTTTTCTCATGTGTACGCTTAATTTTTTCCTACACATAATCAAGAATAAGATAAGTGCTACCACCTACTCCTCTTATAAATTTTTGATATAAGAAAAACCGATTTAATATTTTTGTTGACATGATTTATGTTATACAGAATCCTTTCCAAATAAAAAGAATTTTGTTACATACTAGCCATAAATGAATTTTAATCATGTTCATTCTTTGAAAGGATTTAAATATATGTACATATATACGAGTATTATGTTTGAACTTAAATACCTACATCCATTCTTCTTAGGAAAAGTTAAACTTATGATTTATACCTACAATTCAATTTTTTATTGAAATTTGAAAATAAATATAAAATTACAAGAACTCAATACATACATATGTGTTGAAAAAAATTGAAAATCAAATAATAATTACTTTTCATATACATATTTATAAATGTTGGCAAAAAAGTAAGTAGGGAAGTTTTAACTAACTCGAAAATTCGTTAAAAAATGGATATGCATAGAAGATTGGTAAAATTACAAGATCTATAACAAATGATTTCAGCTATACTGGAAAAAAAATTCGTAAAACAAGTAAAACCAATCAACGGAATATTGATAATGCTTAGTTTTGTTTAAAAATGTTTTTAAAATATGTATTTTTTTACGTTTCTACTTATGCAGGTATATATAAATGCAAAGAGCATTTTTTATAATAAAAATAAGAACTTATCATATTTTAAAGAAATAAAAAGTTATGGTAAATACGCTCATCCTCAATTCGATGACAATTTATATAGATGCCCTCTAAACAGAAAAAGAGATGAATGTTGAACAACTGGGTTTTAAGATTTTTAGAACATATTGGCCCTCTTGTAACAAAATGATCAACCGGTTAGGCCTCTGCTTGTGGTCTGAGTACCTCCAGATCACGAAATTTAAGAAAAAAAAAAATTTGGAAAAATTACTAACTTACTTAAACAAAAATGAATGTGTTTCAAAACTATTTGTATTGACGAAAGTATTTATGTTGTATATAAAAGTAGAAAAGTATGTTTGAACTTCCTTGTAGCTTCGCTAAAAACTCGATTGACATGGATTATTTCTGAAATTATAAGATCTATCTACTCAATAATCTGATAAGAAAAATGTTTTTGACTGACTAGCAAAGTATTTTTTTTTTCGTTATTTCGTAAAACTAGCAAAACCAATCAACGCAATATTGGTAATGCTTAGTTTTATAAAGTATATTGTTTTCAAAATGTTTTTTTACATTCCTACTTATGTAGGTACATATAAATACGAGCATGTTTATAATAAAAACTATTCACCTCTTAAAGCAATCAAAATGTATGATAAATACATTTCCCCCTCCCTCCCCCGATACCGATGACTTAGATAACTGTCGAACTTAACTAGTGGTTTTTATTATTTTAAAGTATCAAAAACGATAAGAACTTAATTTAAGAATTTGTAAAGATCAATATTATGTAAACATATATATCAAAAGGAGCTTTCTAAAGAAAAACTATATTCTGAAAGCAATTTTAAATTCAAGATGTGACTGCAAACCGCTTTTTTTAAGTTGACATCGAATAAAAAATGAAAAAGTTACTACTTTACAACCATAACAAAATAAATAAAAAAGTTTTTAAAATATGATAAAAACCAATAGATCGTTTTAAAAAATACATACATATGTTGATAATGAAAGAGGTAGGTATGTATTGAACTTCCTTGTAACTCGCTAGAAAATGGGTTTGCTTGGAATATTGCTGAAATTATAAGACCTATCTACTAAATATATCTGATAACAAAAAATTTTTGACTGACTAGAAAAGTTTTTTTTTCATTATTTCGTAAAACTAACAAAACCAATCAACGCAATATTGGTAATGCTTAGTTTCATAAAGTTTTGCTTTCAAAATGTTTTTTTCAGTTCCTACTTATGTAGGTACATATAAATGCAACGAGCATTCTTTATAATAAAAATAAAAACTTATCATATTCTAAAGAAATTAAATTTATTTTTTTTAAATACACTCACCCTCAATCTGACGACAACTTATATATGTAGGTGCTCCTTAAACAGAAATAAGATGAATTTTGAACAGCTTGATTTGTAGATTTTTTGAAAATATATGTAGGTGCTCCTGTAAAAAATGATCAACAGGTTAGGTATCTGCTTGTGATCTGAGTACCTCCAGTTAACGTTTTGATTGAAATTTTAAGAATACATGAAAAGAAAAACAGATTTTTAATTAGTTTTGTTAAAAATTGTTTTTAAGATATGTATTTTTTTACGTTTCTACTTATGCAGGTAAAATTCAACGAGCATTTTTATAATAAAAACCATTCACCTCTTAGAACAATCAAAATGTATGATTAATACACTTCCCCCTCCCTCCCCCGATACCGATGTCTTAGATAACTGTCGAACTTAACTAGTGGTTTTTATTATTTTAAAGTATCAAAAACGATAAGGACTTAATTTAAGAATTTGTAAAGATCAATATTATGTATATATATATATCAAAAGGAGCTTTTTAAAGAAAAACTATATTCTGAAAGCAATTTTAAATTCAAGATGTGACTGCAAACCGCTTTTTTTTAAGTTGACAACGAATACAAAAATGAAAAAGTTACTACTTTACAACCATAACAAAATAAATAAAAAAGTTTTTAAAATATGATAAAAACCAAAAGTTCGTTTTAAAAAATATATACATATGTTGATAAGGAAAGAGGTAGGTATGTATTGAACTTCCTTGTAACTCGCTAGAAAATGGGTATGCTTGGAATATTGCTGAAATTATAAGACCTATCTACTAAATAATCTGATAAGAAAAAATTTTTGGCTGACTAGAAAAGTTTTTTTTTCCATTATTTCGTAATACTAGCAAAACCAATCAACGCAATATTGGTAATGCTTAGTTTTATAAATTATTGTTTTGAAAATGTTTTTTTACGTTCCTACTTATGTAGGTAGGTACATATAAATGCAACGAGCATTTTTATAATAAAAATAAAAACTTATCATATTTTAAAGAAATTAAAAGTTATGGTAAATACGCTCATCCTCAATTCAATGACAATTTGTATAGATGCCCTCTAAACAGAAAAAGAGATGAATGTTGAACAACTGGGTTTTAAGATTTTTAGAACATATTGGCCCTCCTGTAACAAAATGATCAACCGGTTAAGCCTCTGCTTGTGGTCTGAGTCTCCAGGTCACGAAATTTAAGAACAAAAAAAAATTGGAAAAATTACTAACTTACTTAAACAAAAATGAATGTGTTTTAAAACTATTTGTATTGACGAAAGTATTTATGTTGTATATAAAAGTAGAAAAGTATGTTTGAACTTCCTTGTAGCTTCGCTAAAAACTCGATTGACATGGATTATTTCTGAAATTATAAGATCTATCTACTCAATAATCTGATAAGAAAAATGTTTTTGACTGACTAGCAAAGTATTTTTTTTTTCGTTATTTCGTAAAACTAGCAAAACCAATCAACGCAATATTGGTAATGCTTAGTTTTATAAAGTATATTGTTTTCAAAATGTTTTTTTACGTTCCTACTTATGTAGGTACATATAAATGCAACGAGCATTCTTTATAATAAAAATAAAAACTTATCATATTCTAAAGAAATTAAATTTATTTTTGTTAAATACACTCACCCTCAATCTGATGACAATTTATATAGGTGCTCCTTAAACAGAAATAAGATGAATTTTGAACAGCTTGATTTGAAGATTTTTCGAAAATATATGTAGGTGCTCCTGTAAAAAATGATCAACAGGTTAGGTATCTGCTTGTGATCTGAGTACCTCCAGTTAACGTTTTGATTGAAATTTTAAGAATACATGAAAAGAAAAAAAGATAAAATTATTATTTGTAAAATATAAAAATTGTTTTCAACACGTACAAAATATTTTTTGTGCAATTATATTTTTTTGATACCACGTGCTTAACTCTAATTTTTTTTTTTGTTTAAATGGGATTAAAATTTAAGACTTGTAAGAAATAAGCAATACTGATCCAATATACTGGTTAAATTGCTTATTTTTATAAAAAACTAATTGCAAAAAAAAGAATTTTGTAGGTACAGACTACCCACAAAATTCCTTCCTTGAAAGAATTATATTATCGTATATATATGTAAGTACATACGTAAGTACAAATAGAGTTTTGAGAACTTACCTTTTTAAATGTTAATTCTTCCTTTTTTATGTTTGGTTTTCTTTATTTCACACTATTAGACAACCACGACGACTTTTTTATTTTAATTTTAATAAAATTATGGCGACGGACAAACGAGACAAACGCGCAGCAGCAGCAACAGACAATCTTTTACAAATGGCCACAGACACAGAACGACGCCGAAGCGACACCATACTTACTCAAGTTGAAATTGGTTTGAACTGAACGAATGTGACATGTAAGCATTCATTGATGTTCGGTCGACTAGCTTCCTGCCGATGGTCATGTTCAGACATACAAATGTCTTGACTCTTGTGTATATCAAGTTGCACAGTTTATTGTTTTGATTTTGCGTTTGATGAAATTTTTCATAAATGTTATGGCATTTTACATACAGAATATTGTTAGATTGCATACAAAATATGAAAAACATCATTTTGAAGAAAGTTTGTCATCAAATGGAAACATCAAACATATTCTGTATGTAAAATGGCAT